>VXBX01005159.1:796285-937209 GCA_013400415.1 Scytalopus superciliaris
TCCCTCTCCCTCTCCCTCTCCCTCTCTCTGCTTCTCTCTTCCAAATTGTGCTATAGCTGTGTTCTGTACTCCAGAGAAATGAAAACTGTCCAGATGTTGTTGATATACATACACCTGCCAGTTAATGAGTTAATATATGGTATTTGTTTTATAGTAGTACATACACTTTTTAGTTGCCTCAAATATTTGCTGCTAGCAAAGACTGCAGTATTCTCAAGGCAATTAAAACTAAATTATAGCAACAAATTACATTTTGAAGGTTACAAAGTCAGCTATTAGAAAGTTAGAAAATCCCAGAATTGTGGATTTTTAATGAAGGCAAGTATGATGCAGGTCCAGCAATGTTTCACAATAACTTTGCCAAATTCTTAATATATAATCCTGTGCAAGGAATACAGCATTCTTCAAAATTCTGTTATGTTACTCAGGGCATACAGTTGAATACCTTACTATATTGCAAATATAAATTTTGTTTATGGTACACCAGCATTAATATTTTCATGGATGCTCATCTGTAGGGAAGCTAAATGCTGCAGTTTTTTTACTCTAAGAATGCTTTATGTATTCAATGGGCAAGTCCTGACTACACCACTGTTTTTTACATCTTGAAAACTATAGATATGTATTGTTTTTGATGGGCTTAGCACTTTGGCAAATAGGACCAACCTCTCAAATTAACCTACAGAAAATGAGGGTCTATCAGATAATTAGCCTGAGTGAATTTAATAGAATTTAACCACAGAAACTGATGGAATATAACTATCAAGGAGACTCTTGAGTTAACTTAGCCAGGACAGCCACTGCTCTTACAGCTCCCTCCTTGCCACGTTTCCAGCTACAACAAGGAAGAAGCAGGAGGTCTCCACTCTCTTTGTCTACATAATCTAGATTTATCTGTAAAGCTCGTTCCTAAATTACTTCCTTGTAGATATGTGTATACATTAAAATCTTCTCATTAAAAACTCAGAGTGAAAATGTGAAAATTCTCCCACATGACAGCTGTAACACAACTCCCTTTTATATCACTCCCAGAATAGGATGTCTCATTTTCCCATAGTCCACACCTTAGATTGTCAGTACATTTCCTTGCAAAGCTAATGACGCTACAGCTTCAGAATGATTTGAATCAATGGCTTATCTGGTGGTATGCTAGCTATTCCTTCTTTTCCTGCAGTGAATGAGTTTTATGCCAGATTAAGAAGTAACCAGTTCTCACTGTGACCACATGTTAGCTATAACAGAAGGGAAAAGACAGGATTGCATGACTTGTGGCACAGATGGCAGTACAGAGAAACAGGACCATGTTTTTTGAGGCTCTGCAGTTGTACATAGCAAGACTGCAGCCAGGAAGACGTAGTGTCTTCTGTTGGTGCCTTCTTCTCTTGATCTTCTTGCCTGACACTTTTATGCTTTCCCAGTTTCAATTTTTGACCCAAATTCCTTTCTTCTTTCCCACTGAGACCCAGGCTGCAAACTGTAGGAACCATCTCAGTGGTTTTTACCTCAGTCCTCTTGGCTTCTCCCATGCTGTCATTCCCACTCATTTCCAGTTCCACCTCTCTTCTTGGATTTCACCTTTAAGTCATATCACAATTATACATTTTTAATCTCAACACTGAGGCAGTTGTCCATTCTGTCACATATCTCTTAAAAAGTCTTTCCTATTCTTACTGTCCCCTTCTCTCCTTTGCTTTGGATTCCAGATTTCATCTTGCCCATTCATCCCCAGTTTCTACTCATCTGTTCCTAATCTTCTTTCCCACGCCCCCCTCCCCTCCCACCAGCTCCCATTCATAATCTCTGCGTGTTCAGTTCCTGTCCCTGCCCTTGTGGACCTCTCAGCTTCCTTTTTTTTCTGACACAATATAGGTCCATATGCTGGTGCATGTAACAGGTATGTGTTAGGTATGGCAGTTCACATGATAGGGGAAAGTGGGATTATGACATTTGAAGTGCAGAGGCAGATGAGTGGGACTTCTCATCCGTCTCAGTGTGGGGTCTTGTTCAGAGCTCAGTCCACTCAGCCGTGATTGACACAGGAGGCCATGGGAGAAAGTCTGCAGTGCTGCATTACAAAATCATTAAATGCACGTTGGTCTGTTCTCAAAGGAGAGAACACAAAGTGAGAATCAAATGTATTAGTCTTGAATCTAGTGAGAGAGATCTGAGAGGTCTGCAGCCTTTTCGTCCTACACTTAAATCACTGCACTTCCTTTTGCCTGTATTCTAGCAGGAAGGGAGATGGAGAGCAGGGAACAAAAAGGCTTTTAGTTTCATTGCCCTGAATACAGCCCAATCTCTATTAGCTCAGAGCTTCACTTCCAGAGAAAACAGCTGCTGAGCTAAGAGCTGGAAGCAGACCCAGTTCCAGTGGCATCTTCATGGAATTAAGCCCCAAAGGTCCAGCAGGTCATTAGAGTGTACAAAACCTCTTTTCTTGTGGAGCTTATAACCTAAATAAATTTGGACAGATTATCTTTGACAGAGAGGTTAATTTGCTGACCCCATTTCAAAGCCCGGTGCCACTGCCATTTCTCAAAAGCACTAAAAATGTTACCATGGGTATTCTTCCTTATCATTGTTCACAAAAATACATAGATTGTTTTGGCTTAAATACTTCATGCGCATTTAAACTGAAGGCAAGAATGGACTTACAGTATTGAAACTGCAATGGTTACAGCAGAGCAAAGCTATAAACTGTTGAAAATAGCCTTTGAATGAGTAGTGCCAGGGAGTAGAAAAGTAAGCTCGTTCCTGCTGTCGTTTATAACACATATGTCACTAGTGTTTCAGTGATAGAGAATCTGCTCGTGTCTAAGCCTTGGAGTTTAAATCCTTGTGCACATGAAAGCTACCCGGTAGAACAGGCATTTGTCCATGTGCTGCATATAGCAAAATCACACTGTGATGTGTAACATACAGTACAGATTGCAGTATATACTGTTCAAAGTTTATTTTGAGTCTTCTGCATTTTCATAAGACAAAAAAATATGATCTATATCATCTTACAACATTGGCAGTATGAAATATACACACAGTATGCATTTTGAACTGTAGCATATGTACAGAATGTTCACAATTTAAACAGGAGAAATGTAGCTGAGTATCTATCTATCTATCTATCTATCTATCTATCTATCTATCTATCTATCTATCTATCTATCTAACCTTACTACTATGGTATTAAGAACCTCTCTGAAATCTTCGGTGTCTTCCAACTGGAAAGCCCTCAAAGCTTATTTTATGAATTCTCCATCCCTTCCCCCAACCCAGTAAGTATTTGCAAATGCCTTCACCTCTCTCCAGGCTGAAGTTGTTTCTAGCAGCTTTCTAATCATGCAAACAGCACTTGAAATTTGCCAAGGAGCCAATATTGCTGTCATGAAACAGCAATTAATCCCACCAGTAAGGATAGCAACTGGAACAGTTGTATCCAGTTGTAAAGTAAGAGTATCCTCTTCAAATCCCTATTTGCATTTTTTCTCCTCACTTCTGACCATGCTGAAGTGATAGTACCATAAAGATCTCATGACACCCTGAAACTGAAAATCCCTCCATTTCTTAAAAGACTAATTTTTCAACATGAGACCATATCACTACAAGACTAGGCCTGCACCTCCTGAAAAGTAAATTATTTCATCCTTCCTGCTAGAGCTACATTAAAGGGAACTGTTCAACCTCACCCTCTTTCACCAGTTAGCTGAGATGTCAATATCTACGGATGTATCTATTATAATTTTAACTGGTAACGTTATGTGTAAATATAATCCAGTTGGATCTGCATTGACGTAATTCATACTATATACAAGATGCCAAACTTAAAAATGTTTTGGTTTCTATCTCTTTGAGATTCCTTTACTAGTTAAGAATTCAATCCATCCTCTTGGGATTTTTAAAGAGTTGACACAGAACAGTAGACAGCATCCTTAGGGTACTTAGGACCTTTCAGGCTGTGTTCTCTATTTCAAAATATTGCTCATGGTGTGGTGCTTTCTGGTGTGTGGGGTGTGTTTTTTACATCTGCAATTGACCTGAGACAGTAACTTTCAGCAAATATGAAAACTGCAAACTAGAAAAGGCTGCTGTAACCCGCTTCACACCCTCTGTCAGAAATACAGTGATCTTCTTGGTGTTTTGATGTTTGATTATGGATGAGGGCTTACTCTAGCTGCCACAGCTATTTAATTGTACATGAACAGTTATTTCTCACTAAACTGAACCGAAACACTACATTTTCACAGCAAAGGTTATTTGTAAAATGAGTAGTATTTTACTGTGTAATGTCTTACAGTGCAATGCTTTTCAGGCCTGAAATACTCTTTTTTCCATGAATTTACTGGACTAGTAGGCAAGAAACCCCTTGGGATTCCCAAGCTGGGGATTTCAAATATAGTTCCCTGCAAAAAGCCATACAGAACTGCAAGTAAAATGTTAGTTTCTCTTATGGTTTCCCTCCATGTATCATATTGCACAATAAGAGTGTCTGGTTTTTTAATCTCAGGAGGGACAGACAGCTCATGGTTTTAAGAAATAGTAACACAGTTCTGAGAAAATTTAATGTGAGACACGTTAATTAGATTTTCTCTGATTAATACAATGGCATTTTTATTTCACTGAAATTAACAGGAATGTTTGAGGAAGAAGACACACAGCCCTGATGACCACAAATGGTCAGATATGACTCAGGCTGCTAAAAATGATAAAGCCTTCTAAAGTTCAGGCAGTTTTTTGGCTAACTGGTTTTTTATCTACTGAGATACATTTGGGATGCCACAATTTTGAGAAAATTTACAACAGGGCACACCAGTAGACTGTGTATTGTGCAACTTGTTTCCAAGACGAAAGGAATATATAAACCACCAAATATTGTGAAACACATAATGTATGATAATGAATGCAGCTGAGTGAGCAAGGTATGTGAACTTTTGTCTGTCAGCATTCAAACAAACCACGATTCCAGAAACTGAAGCATCTTACTCCCTCAGTGTGAATTCGCACTGAACAGTATCTTACATCACAGCAACATTTCGGAGCCTACGTTGTACCAAATGGCAGTGGAGCTGTAAGGTACTGCTGCTGCCCTGGTATTTTGTTAGCCCCTGCCCTGCCATCCAGTACCAAACTACCTGGACCTTTGCGCCACTCCACCCCATCCCACTTCCTCACGCTGGGGATCTCTCCACTGCCTCAGTTTTTGGTTTCTCACCTCCTCCTCTCTTGTACTTCTCCATAACACATCGGAAGGACTGGCACAGTGGGAGGACTGGACCCAGATTCCTCTCATATAGCGCAACATCGAAAGACAACCTTTTCATACCTCATTTCTCCTCCCTCAAGTAAAGTTTTATGAAGCTGGTGGGGTGTTGACTTGCTTTTGAAGCGGGGGACAGACATCGGATGCCTGTACCAAAACCAAGCAGAGGTCACCGGGCTGTCAGAGCCACTCCCTGCCCCGCCTGGCCCCGTGGGCAATGGGGACACGTCTGGGGGGCTCAGCGACCCTCCCGGGGCGTCGGGAGGGCTGACGGGGTCAGGATGGCGGAAGGGACGGGGACACCCCGGCTCGGCCCGGGCCTCCGTCCCGGGCCCCCCGCGCCCCACGGGAGCCTTTCGCGGAGCCGCCTCCGGGAGGCCGCGGGGCCGGCCGGGCGCGACCCTCCCCGCGCCGGGCGCTCCCCGGGGAGGAGCCGGCCGGGTCGCACCGGGTCCGCTCGCCAAGTCCGGCTCCGAGCAGCCAAACCCAGCCCCCCGGGCTCAGGGTGGGCGGGGAGGGACGGCCGGCCGGGCGCCTCTCCTGCCGGGAGCCGGAGGACGGGCGAAACTTTGCTTCCCGCGGCGGCGGTGAGGCTGCAGCGGCGGGCGCCGNCGCGGCTCGGTGGGGAGCCCCAGATCAGCGGGGAGCCCCGGCTCGGCGGGGCGCTGTGCGGGGCTCCGGCAGGTTTGGCGCGGGTGAGCGCCCCTGATCCCGCGGTGTGCCGGGAGCGGGATGCCATCCGCGCCTGTAGCTGGGAGAGCGGGGCGGCCCTGGGCGGCCCACCCCCCACCCCGAGCCCGAGGTGCGCTCCCCGCACGTACCTGCGGGGCTGCCGCATCGGCCCTCGCCGCTGCCTGTCTGTGTGATGGCAGCTCGGGTCATGGACATTCTGGTGACTTTCTGTTAGTGTATCTCATGGTGTTGCCTTTAGTTTCTTTCAACTATGCGATGTAAGGACTCACAGAAGGTACACACGTGTTTTGGGACACTTTAAGAAGAACTTGCAGTTTTTTTGAGGGGAAAGAAGCACTGTCTGGAACTATATTTTATGTTTCTGAATACTTGTTACTTTATATGCTATCATTTTCAAAGGTATTTTTCACTTGATGAAGTGAAATGCTTGATCAAGTGAAGCCAGTACTTCAGTGTCTGTTTTGCAGCTGATGATCCCAGTGTTTGAGCGGGGTCGTCCCGTAAGACAAACTACTTGACAAAGTAGTCTATAATGCAGGTTATTGCTTCAGCAGAGTTTATGAAATGGATAGCTGCTGCTTGACTGGTCACTCCTACTCCTCCTCGTCATCCCTGTTGCTCATCTGACCCTCTCTGAGCTGGTTCTGGGAGTTAAACCAGCCAAAAACTTAATTTTCTTGATAGCTTTAGTTTGCTGCAAGTCTAGCTCTCTAAAGAACATCAGCACGGTAAACAAACAGAGCAGGAAGGACATGGTCACACCAAATGGGATTGGGTGTCATGCTAAGGCTAGAAGCTGTTACACTGGCTCAACCATGTAATAAAATTGTGCCTGTCGTTAGTTGAAATTCTAGTAGAATTGTAAAAAACATAGATTTTTGAAAGTGGAACCAGGCAAAGCTCTTGCTTGTGACATTTTCAGGCAGATGTGAATGGTAGGGAAAAAGGATCAAAGAACTCACTCTGAGTTATTTTTATAACCCATGTGGCCATAGGGTTTTTTCAGTGCACAGCAAAATTGTTTGGACATTTGTGCTACAGCAGAATGATACCATACAGGAGGCCTCAGCAAGAAGGTGTACTGTCTTGCCCAAAAAACCAAACTGCTGGTTGATTAATAAACTACTTTAAATCCCATGCAGTTTCTCAAAGAAGTGTAAAAAGCACTAGTGTGCAAGCAAATGGAAATAACAAATGGAAAAACCCATCAACCTCTGTATGGTACAGCCCTCAGCATAAGGTGCTGGTGTTGAGGTACTGTCCTGCTCCAGTAAAATGTGCAATTAATTCCTTTTCTTTTAGCATAAATGAAGAAATTATGCATGATCTGGAGAGGTGCCTGGGAGCATCCTGCCTGTCTTCAAGAGCCATTTCTGATCTGTAGGAAGAAAAGCCTAACTAAGGGTGCAGTGGATTAAAAAATAGGGACAGGGCTTAGTTCATGCTTCTAAAATGTGGTGCAAGTCTGTGATATTCCCTTGCTTATCTGACCCTTATTTGTTTATCCATCCCCGTGTGTCCTCCACGTGTCACATTTCTTTTCCCTTTCTTCTATTTGAATCTAACAAACCCAGGCAGGGTTTGTTGAGCAGCAGGTGGGGCTACCCCTCCCCTCAGGAATCCAGTGTAAACTTTTGGGAACCTGTTGACATAGAGACTCTTGGTAAATTACTGCATAAATAAATGACAAAGTCAAGGTTATATACCTGGATCACACCCATTTGGACAGAAACGATGTTAGTTTTGTGGTGCTTGCCTGTGCTAGAAAAAATGTTGCTACTTCAGGTATGCACGTATTTTTATATAAATTAATATATTGCCCTAATGTTAGTATATTTGTACTGGTGTGCAAACTCTGTATAAGGTGATTGTTTTGTTTAAGGTACCAGTATAAACTTGACCAAAGGAATAAAATTTGACCTACAACCATGCATGGATTCCATTAGGATAGCTACAGTAAACAAATGTGTGTGTATATAAATGAAGAGTTAAAGTAGGTAAATAAACAACACTAAGGGCTAACTTGCACTACATACTTTGGTATGTTAGTTTTGCTAGATGATGCCTTTGTCCTGCTTGATTGAGGCAAAGCACAACTGCTTTTGTGGCTCCAGTAGTTATGATAGTTACGTATCTAGAAGCCTGATAAGAGGGTTTGTATATCCCAGAGAAGAGAACTTCCTAACTCATCACTGATGTTCCTTAAGCAGATGTTTAAGGATTTCATCTCTCTTAGTGTGAGGTTCTTCTGCTTGATTCCTCTCAGGTTGAGTGCTGGAGAAAAGATTTTGTCAGAAGAGGTGTTGATAGACTTAATCTGCTGTTGCCTTTTTCTGTAATGAAGTCAGTGTAATCTGGCATTACAAGATTTCAGAGTGAATTCAGTAATGGTTTTCCTATTAATCATAGAATCATAGAATCAGTTGGGTTGGAAAAGACCTCTGAGATCATCCAGTCCAACCCTTGGTCCAACTCCAGTCCATTTACTAGATCATGGCACTCAGTGCCATGTCCAATCTCAGTTTAAAAACCTCCAGGGATGGTGAATCCACCACCTCTCTGGGCAGGCCATTCCAATGCCTGATTACTCTCTCTGTAAAGAATTTTTTTCTAATATCTAACCTAAATTTCCCTTGGCAGAGCTTAAGCCCCTGCTCCCTTGTCCTATTGCTGACTGTCTGGGAGAAGAGACCAACCCCCACCTGGCTATAACTTCCCTTCAGGTAGTTATAGAGAGTGATGAGGTCACCTCTAAGCCTCCTTTTCTCCAGGCTAAACAACCCCAGCTCCCTCAGCCTCTCCCCATAGGACTTGTGCTCTTTAGAGACAGGGTAGAAGGAAGAGGAATTTCCTTTTGTAAAAGTGTTTATCATTTGAGTGCTTGTGGCAGTAATAACACAAAGGAAAGTAATTGGAGTCTTTGCCAGGTTTTGTATCACAGATGGTGAAGAAACAGAAGTAGAACAAAAGTTTCCGTAATCACAGAAAAAATTTATTTTGAGTTAAACTTATATGTCAAATGAACCTCAGTGCCTTTTGCATGCTACAGAGAGATCTCACTCTTACTGGTTAATGAAGAAAAACCTGTCTAGGCTGTTTGCTGGGGAACGTATTTTCTCCAGAGAACGCTTCAGTTTTGCTGCCACACAGAAGTATTTCTGCTATGGCAAAACCTGATGACTTCCTAGCCTGGAGACCGTACAGATTATTCCCTTTTGTCTTCATAAAATGTCTAGGCCAGCCCCAGATTTATATGGGGTTTTATTTGATGTTTTCAAACTGTTTTTCCACTAGTTGTGCACAGTCTCATGGAGCGTGAGGTGAGATGGCAGGTGAAGCCAACTCCTGCTCATCTTCCAGCAGTGATGCTGCCCAAGTCAGTGAAGGGCCCTTGAGAACCATGGGGGCTGTCTCCTACTGACTTTGATAGGTGTACTACTATTCCACTTTTTATTGCTCAAATTGATGCATATATTTGGCTGCCTTTTTTTTTTTTAAAAATTGCATGTCCGCGACCAAGAATGGTCACAGGTTGTAACCCACAATTTGTGGACATGGCTGGGGTATTCTCTGACTCCCTCTTTGCAGGGCAGATGTTGTAGATTACTAGGAAGAGGAAAAGGCTCAAGCAACCACAAATTAAAACCAGCGTCTTTGGAGAAGGGGACAGTGGAGAGCAGGGGAACAAAGATTGTTGTGTCCATATTTATCTATTGAAATTGGATCCTGCTCCTGAGGTTTGAATCGCAAAGTTTTTCAGATAAAGAAAATATGGACCACACCTGAACGTGCTCATCAGAGGTTTATAACTGCATGGAAAGTTCATATGCTTCTGATGTGAGCGACATCAGAGAACGGGTTTGTAAAAATTATTCTCTGTGTAATTCTATAGCTTTAAAAATTAAAAAGGGTAGATTTAAATTACATATTATGAAGAAATTCTTTACAGTGAGAGGGGTGAGATACTGGAAGAGGCTGCCAAGAGAAGTTGTGGACGCCCCATCCCTTGAAGTGTTCAAGGCCAGGTTGGGTGGGGCTTTCAGAAGCCTTGTCTAGTGGAAGGTATCCCAGCCCATGGCAGGTGGGGTTGGAACTAGATGATCCTTAAGGTCCCTTCCAACACAAACCATTCTATGATTCTGCAGATTCATTGGGCTGGTATTTTAATTATTACAAGTGGTCTTCACAGTCAGGATTGCTTGTGAGGAATGATAAAATATGCAGCGCGTGTAGCTTGTATGGGTTTTACTCTACAGCAGTATAGGAATTCTCATGCTGTGTTAGATGGGACATGTACATTCTAATATATTGTTGCTGCAATGCATCAGAACATGGTATTAAATCCAAACAACTTAAACAGTATAATTGTAGATTAAAGTCAACATAAGAAGAATTACATTTCTCAAAAAGGATTTTGCTGTGACCTGAGTTACGGATTTAAAAACTTGTTGGAACAAAGTGCCTTTTATTTTATCCTCTGAAATACCTCCAATCTATACAATCACGTTCATCTAAGATACTTTTCCCCAAAATTGCTCTCTTGAACCCTGACAGATATTGTTGAAAAGAATATAGATTTTGTCTTTGCCTTCAAGAACATCTTATCCTTCTCTGTGACAAGCTGTGAGCTTGCTAACAGCTCTCTTACCAAGTGAATTGTAGTTCACAAGATGTCATCAGCCTGTCTTTTTTACCACTTCTGCTAATTTAGGCAATATGTTAAGGTAGTTTTCAGTTGGAGGGAACATCAGGAAGGACAGATAGAAGGATATCAGAAAAATCTGGCCTCTTCCTTCTTACCTTGGTTTTCTACAGAGGCCCTTTTCTCCATCCTTTTGATTGGAGTTCTAGGGAGTGCATGCGTTTTCCTGACCTCTTTTTGTTTTCTGTCATTGTCCGCTCTTACTCCACTCTGAAAAGGACTGAAGACTAAAGCTGTTTAAGGCAGAAAAGTAACAGTTCTGTTTCTTAAGTAGCCTTAGAAAACCTTTCTTTCTCACCATCACACTTGGGTTTTCTGTCAACTGTTCACTGCTGTGCCAAGATGTGGTGGAAGCTTATTTCTTTGCTTGCTTCTTCTGGTCAGAGCTTAAATGAAGATAGGATAAAATGAAGTAAGCAAAACCATAACCTTTTCAAGGTGTACAAGACTCCCTTCACTGGCTTTTGGGGTTTTTTATGGCACTAATAGACCTGGAGAGCCATTATGTCATGGGTCTTGCACAGTAGCATGTCTGAAGTCAGGTTTTTATTTTTCTTTTTTTTTTTTTTCAGTGCTGCTTCTCGTCCTTCTGCTGTGTAGTCTGAGTATCATGTACATTTTGGTTCTGCTTCCTACCAGAGCCTTTGAAGATGACACTGAAGATGAGACCTCTTAGCAGATAATGAACTTTCCCAATAATCTATGATTTACAGTATTCTTTGCTTAAGGTACACTGCCACCTAGCAACAGTTTCCCTTCCCTCCCAGTTTTCTTGACCTACTTCACTGGGGGTTGTTCAGCTTTATAGTTTGTACCTGGTCTCATCTTAATTAGTATCCAGAACCCATCAGTAGATGCCATCCTGGTAAATGTATGTGGTGTCAAGATATTTTTAGTGGCAGTAAGAACTGCTAGCTTCAGGTTTCTCACTGTAATACAATAGTTTTTACTTTTAGAGTGTTTTTTTCCCTTACAGTGTTTTCTTGTTTTTTAAGGCCTATAATATTTTTTCCCCTTGGAATGCTTGATTTTGCTTTCTTTTTTTCTTTATACTTTGGAGGAAATAAAATTAAAGGGTGAGAATTAAAAGGTATTGCTTTCAGCTCTTTTTATTATTCCAGTGCAACATGAAGCATGGAAAGTCCATCTAGAGCACTGTACACAAGTGCACAGAGCTTACAGAAAGTTCTGAGTGATTAACGCTTCTGTGCCCTCCTCCAAGCTAATAGTCCTAGAGGTATGAATTAGGACAACCCAAGTGAATACAGAGTGCTTCAAAAATCATATTCAGGCTTAACACTATATTTAGAGGAGGAAAGCACACTAGTTGGCAAATCTTAGCTGAAAGGTTACATTATAAAAGGTTGATGTGAAGGAAGACACAAAGGGGCAAATCCTAATCCTGGTACCCTCTTACACGAAATGTTAACTATTTCTTCTTTAAGCATGATGGAGAAATTTTACACCTGATGTGTTTTAATCATTGGTGATGTAACTAGAGAGCTATATCATCAGCTGACTGCAGAACTGATTGGAGTCCTGACCCACAAAACTACCTGGGTCTTAGCTCCCCCAGTGATGAGTGACTTCAGTGTGATGCAGGATGAGTCCCAAGCTTGCAATCTTGCTTGTGGTCTCCCTCTCAGTTCCCCAGCTGTAAATTGGAGGTCAGTGTGGTCTCTTGTTTTATGACTAATGCAGATGAATGCTTCACTGGGCACTCAGAGTAGTCAAAGAAGCTGATAAGAATTCTTCCATGTTATAGTCACTCAACCTGTGCTGAGGACCTGTTGCCTGTCCATTCTCTTTCTCCTGTATGCTGAAATATAAGCTCTAGGTACTGTATTTGTGCAATATTCAGCTAAGCTTGTTGGATTGTGTCAGCCACTTTAATGTTTTGCTAGTTGTGAGTATTATGGTCCTATATAAAATTGTTGATTTGGTTTGGTTTTTTTTAGTCAAGTGTTTTGATTAAGAAGTTGGGCAGAGGTTGTTTTGGTAAAGTATGATAACTGTTCTCAGTACTCTATCTAATAACTTTTTTAACTTAGTTCATCATAATGCCAGGGAGTGGGGGAAATACAGAAGCTAAGAGAAACAGCATAAGTGCAATGTTAATACACTATATGAAGTTAAGGAAAATCTCACTGTTAAGTTGGCAGTATTTTTCTCTTTTATCCAAGTTTTATAGATCTCCTTGGTAGTAGAGCCAGGCTTGGAACACATTTTCCTGACTTCTAGTTTTGTGCTTTAACTTGCTGCCTTTCCTTTCCAAGACACTTACCATATATGTATGACATTATAGCTGTCTGGTAAACTAACTTTTTCAACCATGAGGCAGATTTTGAATTCTGATTTAAAACTTCAGTAGTGTTCTTTTTCTTTCCCCACCATTTACTGATCCTTCTACAAGAAGTGTGTAGGTTTTTAGGCTAATATCCATTTGCATGCCGTCTGGGAGAATTTTGGCTGACTGAGAGTCCCATAAAACAAAAGTTTCCTCTTTACAAACCACATGGAGCTTGGCTGTAGATATTCAGTCCCTTTCTCCACAAACTGTTTTTAATGGTGCCAGATTCTTCTGTTTCTTCTTCTTGTTTGGCACATGTCAGGAAAAAAAAAATCTTGGCTCTTGTATAGAACATATCTTGTTTCCTCTTAACTGCTCGTACTTTCTATTCGTAATTCAAATCAGCAGAAAAATGCTATGGTTGTGCTTCTTGTGATTTAATCATGTAGTTCTTAAGCAATATTCCAGTGTTCTTAAAAAAATAATGCTCTCTCATACTGTAGGCCTAGTGGTAGTAAGTTCTAGCTGAATGTAACACGTCTCCCTGTTGATTTGGGAGAGTATGTGTGAAGTCCTGACAGGGTGGCGTGCTCAAGCCCTATGGAGGCCCATGAAAAAGAATAGATGAGCAAAATGAAGCTAAAATGGGATGTTAGATGAGTACCCTCTCCAGCTGTGCCTTTCTGAGGTGATTAAAATTAAGTTTCTGAGAAGTCAGTATTTCAGTCCTTTTGTACTCTCGCTTTCCTTTTGTATGCATGCCAGCAGAAGGGTGGATCTGTCCCTTTGTCACAGTGTAATTCTGTAGTCTCTGAAGGTTTTAGAGGGATGGTCTCCAGCTTTCTAATAGGGCCCCAAGGAAAACTGACCTATTTTTAGAAACTCTCATTTAATCTGGTTAACAAAGGAAGGATGCTTACTGAAGGAAAGGCAATTACTAATATCTCCTCAGAGAGAATTTGAGTGACTTCCATTACTGGTCCATTCACCTGCTGGCACAGTAGTGTTTGGTCATCACCTCCCTATCTGGAAAGTACTGCTCCATGTTTTCCTCTTTGGTGTTGGCATGTTTTTTTAGGTTACAATAACTCCTCTTCAGAGCTTCTGGTGTGTGATAGATCATAGCCACACTAATTCTCTCCAGCTGGTTTTTCAGCATGAGAGGCTTTGGTAGTTGCATTTGGGAAGCTTCTCTGAAAATAACTCAAAACAGTGGATTGATGACAAAGCATGATTTTTTTTCCTTCAGTTGTTCAGGAATTGACCTGTGGTATTTACTCATCTCAGATTTATTCTTCAGTAAGACAGAAAAAACCTTCCTGGAAGATTTACTTTGTTTTGGTGGGTATCAGTATTTGTAAAATGTTTCCAGTGCATTGTGTGTTTCTTCCATATTCCTTTCTAAAACTTCTCTTATTCTGTTGAATAGGATTTTTTTCACATCCTTAAAAAATTTTGAGATGACTAGGTTAGTTTTCAGCATGATAACTTTTTCGCTTAAATAGCAAATTTCCAAGACCTACAGCTGGGGGTGAGGCAGGTTGCCAGAGCCTGCGCTGCAATGTTCATCTGCGATTCCCGTTTAAAAAGTAGCAGCTGTGTAGCTGAACGAGAAGTGAAAATGTCTCTCAGTTCAGGAGTCATCCAAAAACCAATTGTAAAACATGATGAACCCACTGAAATGATATTTGGGAGGAAAAATGAAAATACTTGGAGGGCAGGCTTGTATGTGATGCTCTTTTTAACCTTAAATACATGCCTGAAAGATTCTGTTTCAATAGCAATAGGACTGAGATGTGTATATCTGATGATGAAGTTGTGCTAGTAGTGCATGACTACTAGGCCTTTGAATAATAGTTGCCATCAGAGAATAGGTGACTGATGAAGATTCATTTCCAGGCCCTGAAACAAGTGCAACAAGCCAAGTTCAGATCCTGGGCTCCTTTGGAGGACCAGATGAGGGAAACTTGAAGTTTGTTGTTCTAGCAGCTTGCACGTAATATCCTTTAAAGCCAGGTTAAATTATCTGTCGCCATTAAGGAGCGACACAGAATTGTTCACAGCAGGACTGGAGAGGTTCCCCCTGTATGTCGGTGTTCAGTGGCTTGGGAAACAGCTGCTTGCGCAGTGTCAGGTTTTGTGGATGAACAGACAGCTCAATTTCTGGCATTGCTGCTTTAAGATAAAAAATGATAATTAAGCTTCAAAGAAATCTCGCATATGTGAATGAGTCAGAATTATTTTTTCTTCTATAAGCTATTTAGTTTCTTGCATCTGATGTAGTGAAAACACTGCTAGATCCTACTTGGTATTATCACATTATGAGTGAAGGGATTTTTTTCATAACCTTTGGACTTCCTCAGATAGAACCACATCAGCTATAATAAATTTAGAGCCTTAAAACCTGTTGTTATGAAGACTTTAAAATAAAACTGTGCAGGCTGTGGCTGTTCAGTGGTAAGAAGCTAAAATAAGACAATGCTGAGATATGTTAAGCTCAAAAGAAAGTTCAGATTTCCTGGCTTCATGATCTCCTTTGCAGAAAGAAACCTTTGTGTTTCTCTCTCGGGAACAGAAGTACAGTAAATCACAGTTGTTGTGACCTGTCCAGTCTTACCCCCCACGTAGTTTAGGCCATTGCAATGTCTCCTGCGTTAGCTACATTAAATGGTGCTTGAACACAATTATGCTTAAAATTGTGCATGGAAAGATGTCCTGCCTTTAGTTTATTTTTTCCTTTGAGGGATGAGTAGTCCAGTGCTAATCCAGTAGGTTGTTCTTACCATTCTATTTTCACTTTTACAAAGGGGAGTGGGTTCAATCTCATTAGTGGATGCATATATCCTTTTGAACACTGAAAAGATTTAATTAGAAGTGACGAAAGATATCCTAAGATGTCATCCAGAAGAAACAAACAAGATTCCCGTTCAAAGTATTGAATACTGTGGTTCCAAAAAAATACTTGCTTAAAGGCACAGGCAACCTCATCTGACACATCTTTACTTGTGCCTCAAGTATAGACTGAAGCAACTTGCTTTTTATGCTTTCTCCCCACCCCAAGAATGTTTGACTGGACTAATGTGTGTGCACTGCCTGCTGCTGCTCTGTAGTCTCTGCATTGAATGCAGAATGAATCCTTGATTGTTTTGGAAAGAAGACCAGCCAATCTTTTTAACCAAGACTGTGAAAATCAGAGATAATTCAGATGGGACCAGATGAACCAATGCTTCATTTTTTGCTTAGACAAAGAAACCCACCTTGTTTGTTTTGTTTTACACACTATTTCATCATATCTTGTTATTAATAATACCCCTGAGACAGTTGCTTAGGAGTCAGGCATATGTCTGATCTCATGCTTCCAAATTGTGTTGCAGCAGTTTCAGAGTCTCAAATGCACTGTATAGCATAGAAATATGAGGGATAAAGCTATTTAAACTGTAGGATACAATTTGTTTCATCAAAATGAAAGCTCAGGAAGATTTTTCTTATAATTTTTTTCAGCACAAGTGTAATGTGTTTATTTGGAACATTAGATAGTTTCTGTCATCAGACAATGTGAAAAAACCCTCCAGTGTGCATATATTTGTAATTTCATAGGTAATTGATGGTGTTAGAAATGTTCAGCAGAGAGATAGTTTTGATCCCTTGGTTCTTGCGTTGAAGAGTGTACACCAGGATCAGTTGTCAGTGAATGACTGCAGTATTGGAGGTGACTGGAATATGGAAATCCTTGTGTGTGCTATGATGATGGTGGCTTCCAAAGTGAAGTCTGCCTTAGAATTCCTGTATCTGCAGGACACTGTCACTCCCCATAGCTTTTTTTCAGTGAGCAGGACCCAAGGCTCTTTGTGACAAAATCTCTGCTGTTGCTGCCCATGACCATTTACACATCTGGTATCCTATTTAGTCCCAGGTGCATTCACTCTGCTGTATCAGATGCTTCTTTTTACTTTTTGTGGCAAATATCAAATCATCTCCTTAAGGACAGCAGGGTACTGGAAAGTCTGTGCTACTCATGGTAGTCAGTTAATTTCTCAAGATTTGAGAATTGCCTGTCAAAGTATGAATTTTACTGTCAAGACAGTACAGAATAACATAGAATCATAGAACTATAGAACGGTTTGGGTTGGAAGGGGCCTTAAAAACCATCTAGTTCCAAACCCACCCCCTGCCATAGGCAGGGACACCTTTCACTAGATCACATTGCTCACAGCCTCATCCAGCCTGGCCTAGATCACTTTCAGGAATGGGGCATTCACAACTTCCTTGGGTAATCTGTTCCAGTGGACATTTCTTTCATTTTCCAAGGCTGGGCTGGTAAAAACAGCCTTGATAAATATGACTTTACATGCTAAATTTGTCAAAACTCCTCTGTATATGGAAAGTAACCAGTGCAGTTGGATTCTGTCATACAGGTAAGGTCCTTAGGCCCTATTGCAATTGGTTGATAATCATTACAAACTGAGTGTAGAGTTTGGCTGATGCATAGCACTACATTTATGTCACTAAAGGATAAAGGCTTTATTTATCACTCCTCGCTTTCTCAGCAGGCTTTATGTTTTGTATCATCTGGTTTTTCTGCTAGATATTAGAGTGCTTTTTTTTGTCTGATTTCTCAGTTTGCTTTTTTGCTGTTCACAAAATTCACTGCACTGTATAGTAACTGTCCTCATGAATTCCCACTGCTATGCTCAGCAGGTAAGCTGGGCTAATGAGACCCTTCTTTTTTCATTTGAGTGAGTTTTGCTAATTGCTTTTATCACACTGGAACCTGTAGAGGGATTTTCTGTAGACAAAATGACAACAAAAACATTAAGTGCTTTTGTTGGTAAGTCACCTGGCAATTCCTCATGGATCCTCAGCATAGCTGTCACCAAACATGAGTGACTCCTTAACATCCAGTGCCTCTAATTGTCCTTTATTTCCCCTCTGTTCTCTTTGTGTGGAATTTCTCATTTGAAGGGGTGAAACCCAAAAGCAGGTTGTGATGGAATGCATCTCTGGTCAGCAGTAGGGAGAACGGAAGAACAAAACTAGGGCGGTCAACAAGCAGTCGGAAGAGAAATTTGATCCAACCTCCTGCCCTGTCCTGTGATTGTGACTGATCTCTTGCCATGTCACTGCATAGTTGAATCACTGCTTCCTTAGCAGCTCAGCTCATGCAAGGACCCTGTCACTTGTGTAGATCTAAGGGATAGGCACTTCAACACTTATCCTTCCCAAAGGCTCATTTGTATCCATCTTCTTCCCCAAGTCTTGCTCACTATACTGATCATCAACCTAAGCACTCACTTTTCCCAGGATTGTATAAGTATTTTCAGCAGGTGGGTAGTATAAGGTTTTGTGAACTTCCTAAGAAAATATGGCTAAATGAATTTCAAGCCTCAGAATGGCAGCTATTAGTTGAATGTACCTAGGGGGAGACAGCCTCCATGAGCCCTGGGTAGACCTGTGTTCTAGCTTTTGAAGAAAATGTACATTGAATCTTAATGGAGTTTACTGAAGCATTAAATTTATAATTATTGATGTTTACAAATTTCGCTAGGTTTGTGTTAAGATATATTTGGATTGGGGGTTTTTTTGTTTTTTTTTTCTTTTGTCTAACTTGAAAGCTTTGCCCTTGAGCTGCACTGTAGTCCCTTGTTATTTTTGACTTGGTTGAGAGTAACTTGAAAGCTTCTTGCCTTTTCTGCCACACCTGTCTTCTGCAGGACTCTTTCTTTCACCCAGAGAAAGGATTGGAGCCATCACTATTCTCTTCATTTATATAATTCTGTCATTGCCTTGACATCAGCGTAATCTTCTTGACTGCCTGATCAAAGTGATTTTCAACATTTTTAGACAGAGTAAAAAATTAGTGCATTTAAGTCTTCCTTGATTTTTCAGGCAGCTTCTCTGTCATTCAGTCTTGCATTTTCTTTGTTTATCTCAAGTCCTTTTGGGGTTTTTTCTGTGCTTGTCTTTTTCCATATAAAATATCTACTACAAGCTGGTATTTTCTAACCTTTACACCTTTAATTCTCCTAACCTCATGTCAAAGCAGTTAACAAGTGATAAGAAAGTCTTATCAGACTTTGTATTATTGCGGTGTTCAGCATGACTTTTTGGCTTTTCTTTGGACATTTGAGGTTTTTTCCATGGATTTCATCAAGCCCAGGATTTTTTTTTTTTTATTTTACATATTTCCTCACAGCATAGAGCTTCAGTGGTAGCTGCAGTTTTATCATATAGCCAAATGAAATCATCTCTTCTGTAAATGGTGAGTGTAGATTTAGCATTTCTGTTGTTCATAGCGCATCAGTAACAACTAAAATACTATTGCAGTAAGAACATCTCTTCAAAATCCCAGCAAATCCAGCTGCTGTGGGCTTTTGAAAAGGGAACAGTGCTCTGGTTTGTGGTGCTGTTTCTACCATGAAACGACTTTGGATTTTATTACAGAGGGAGAGTTGTGTTTTTACTTTGCAAGATGAAAATACACAATAGTTAAGGGTGCTTTTGGGAACACAGCAGACACTGGATTTCTCAGTGACATTTTAGACACCAACAAAGTTTTGCCAACCAGGCTGCATTAAACAGGCTTGTGATTTGTCCCTCCCCACCACAGCTGTGCCTGCAGAAGCCCCCCGGCAGTGATAGCAGTACTTGGGGGTAGAGGGGATTGTCGTGGTAGCTCTTTCTGGTTGAGGAACCTGCTTAGTGTGTCTGTTTAAGACATGTTTGCTCACATGGAATTTACTGACAATTAGGGCAGACCAGGCCGTACGGGAAGGAGTGGAAATCTTGATGCTAAAGACATGCAGCCTGACCATGCATGACTTCTTTGTATGACCTCATCTTCACCATCTCACCATCTTTACATGGTGACTTACCTCACCATTTAAAGGATAATACTTGCAAATTTAGTTTGGGTTCACAGAAGTTCCCTTGTGTTCTGATTCACTGAATTGGTGAAGTGATGGCTCTTTTTAAGCCTTTGAATAATTTCTGGCTTTGGTGGCACTTGAGCTTCTAATTGGTCAGATCAACACTTTCATGCTGAGCCAAATGTGAATTTCTGGTTTGATGGTATGATACAGAATATGCAGTAGTATTTCCTCTCCTTAGTGCTACTAATTCATGGGGGGGAAATGTGGTTTTAATTTTATACTTTGAACAGAATTTCAGAGTTCATAGAGAATGAGACCACTTCTTGTTGGTAACTGAGGTTACTTAAAAATAAGACTCATTTCCGTCTGCATAGCCATGCTGGATGACAGTTTATAGGGCTGGGGGTGGTTTTAGGTTTCCTTTTATATGCAATACTACGTACGCTTGAACTTACAGACTGCATGGAAGTATAATGGCCACATGGCCCTGATCATAAGGCAACCTTTTTTCTCATTCCTAAAGCTGTGAAGCAGTGACTTGTCTCTCAGACTCCTTTCTGGGTCTGTAATACTAGCAGCTGTCTGTGGCTAGACAGAGTTGGCACACTCACTGTCTTCTGCTAAACCCACCCCTTATTTTTCTTTCCATAAGCTGGCACACTTGTGCTAAACCACATTCGCTAACGAGTCCGATCTGGTGTTTCCCAGTGGGATACTAACCTTTTAAAAGCAATCTGAGGCTTTTTCTCCTTTCATGAAAAATATGGGGAGGTGTAATTCTATTGACTTACACAGAACAGAAGTACTCTGTTTCAGTGGTTGAGAAGGCTGAAGCCTTTAGAGCCTTTTTTCAGTTGTAAGCAATAAGATGCAGAACACAGTCAAGGAACTCTGTCTTCCAGCTGGGACCTCATCCTATGTGAATTTTCTTTAATCATGGTGATAAAACTATTAACACAGTTGCTAGGTGTTGCAAAGTGGCTTTTGAGCCACAAAGATTTTCTGACATTTTCTTTGTTTTGTGCATCTAGAAACTGAGAGAAGTTCTTTAACAAAATCCATCCTGAGTTTGTGAAAGCTTCCCACAAGAAGCATTTCATGTAGTTTCAGCTGCACAGTTTGTTACCATTGAATTTTTAAGAATTTCTTCTGGTCACTTTAGTATAAGATAGTTCCTTCTAGCAGTAATAAAAGTATATGTGTGGTAAAAATAATGGCTTTTTCTGTTGTGAAATCTGCATGTGTTTTTGTGCATTTCTTCCCACAGAAACCAGCTGAGAGGGGAGAAGGAAGGTAGGCTGGGGGGAATCTCAGCAAACTCTAAGGGTGAGTGACAGGATCCAGTCAGTGTTTGGGAAGCGATCTTTGTTTTACCCTGCAGACAGAGCCACACTGAGATTAATTAATTTCTTTTTCAAAAGAGAGGACATTTGTTGCATCAGTAATCATATTTATGACATTGCAATCATGAAGAGTGTAAGTCCTCTGCTCTGATTTTCCTTACCATCAGGTGTATGGCTAATGCCAGTGTTCAACCCTGAATTGGCAGCTTCTACTTCAGCTTTAAAATCATTCCTTTTTTAGGCAGTTTTTCCTAAATTAATGAGGACTGTAAGTAAATGGGGAGGTAACTCCAGATACGATGAGAAAGGTGTAGGGTAGGTAGTTTAATTGGTATATAATAGGTGGTCAGACTTTTGGAAACCGAGAGATCTCATAAGAAGAGATTGGTAGACCCCAGCTATCCTTTGATTACTACCAGACTCAAACATTCCTGCAGTCTTAGCATGGTAATTAACCACAACTGATATATTATAGATGCTTGTAAATAAGTAATTTCCCTTTAACTGTGGTTTAACTCCTGAAGATACTATTTTAAGTGCTTATTTTGATCTAAGCTTTATATTCATTTATCTATACTGTTTGGTGTCAAAAATATTGATAAATATTTCATTATACCTATCTTTTAAATAATATCAATACATAGGTCTTGTCAGCCTACAGCTATATGACAATAACTTTTAAAAGAAAAAGATCTCTTTTTCTTTTTTCCTTAAAACTGATTTCCATTGTTTACCTTATTCTTTAGTGTCAGTTGCTGTTAGTTATCAATTCAGGCACTTGGAGATCTTTGTGTGAAACTGGAAGCACAGTCCAGCTCATTTAAAGTGAATTTGCTTCTTAATAGTGTGTTGAAATGAACGTGTTTTCAGGGTTCACATATGATCTTCTGAGCTGCATTTTTTTTTCTTTTTTTCATTTTTTCTTTTTTTTTTTTTCCCCCTGAAACCACAAAATGTGTTAGGGGAACCAAACTGTTACCAGTCTTTGGCTTTTTTTAGATTTGTGCTTTGACTCCTCAGCATGACTATGGTGCTGCAGCTTTGGCAGTGCTGGAATCCCGCTGCATGTGTGCTGTATTGATGATCTCTAAATCATGTCACATGTGGTTGAGTGTGCTAATTCTTGATACCAGAAGGTCATCTTCAGTTTGTTACTGCAGTGATGGTGCCATATTGGGACTCAAATAATTTTTACTTCAGCAAGACCACTGAAATTATAATGCTGAGTGTTCACCACTAAATTTCATGGCAAAATTCTGTTTATTATTGCAGAGTCATATGGCGGTGTTGGAAACTTTAACTTCCTTTTGCAAGCTGATTAGTCAAGAGTCCAGTGAGCAGTTAGTCTACACTTAGGATACCACATGTTGTGTCATCCTGCATGTTTCTCAGCTTTGTGTGTGAGAGCACGGGACATACACCTCTCCCTAGAAAGCATAGCTACTTCCTCATCCTTGTGCCAGTGCCAGGGGTGTTGTGAGGATCCAGCCTGTGTTTTATGTCCTTTGCACCATTTTTGGACTGATGAACTTAATGGACTTCACTGAAGTTGCCCATTTACAGCAGGGATTAGGAGGATGCACAGTTTGTCTGTCTCCTGCAGAGCAGGGAGTGCCTGCCTTGCTCAGCAGGGGGCATCCTGTTGTACAAGGAGGTTTTGTTATTTTTTTCTGAGTAATTAGAAACTTAACCAGGGTGGAACTCATGTACAATATAGGATCACTTAGATTTTCTCATGGATGGAAAGTAAAGGCTCTGTCATAACCAGGAGTAACAGAAGGTGATTGATATAGTATTAAGAATACAGTCATTTTATCTCGGTTAATTAAAAGTGATGACTGTAATAATTAATACATTTTTAAATAAGAAAGAATATGGAACAAAGACCTTCAGGCAACTTGTTTGTAATTCCCTTACATGTACTCTGCCTCACAAAGATTACTGCACAAAGTTGATAAGTCTTTTTTGCTCCACAAAATCAAAATGAAAATTGCTTTCCATTTTTTCATCCTGGTGCTTCTGCCAGATTTGTTATGTTGGAAACATGATGTGGTGAAAAAGGCATCTGTAACCTCAGGCTCTCAAGAAAAGGCCCATGTTTTATACATTATTCTCTTCTCTTCGATGGATACCTTCTAGGAAATGTCTTTGTTAGTTGTTCTTTTTTTCCTGTACAGAAATACTGCTTCAACATGTTCTATGCTTAAATGTCAGCGTTGTGCTGTTGTGTAGGTGGTAGTATGTATTATACACAGTTTTCAAAACCTGAATAATCAGTGATGTGCATGACTTTGCCAGGGAAAACAAATGGCTGTGTCATTTTGATTTCGGTATATCAAGAAAATGTAACCTATAAAAGTTAATTAGCATTCTTCCAGAAGGGGGTTGTTTAACTAACATCTTTATTTCCATGTTTTCAGTTTTGTCAGAAGTTGGAGGGGAGTGTTTTATCCTGTTGCTAATATATACCCATAGATTTGCAGAGTATTTCACAGTGTTGTAGCTACCATGCATCTGTCCTTCATTTCAACGAACAGCTAGATTTTTCGCTCACTTAAACAGCCGCTTGAATCCACTGAAAAATTTTATTCACTTTTTCATGTAATTTTTTACATAGTTTTTATAAATAAAATTCCTTGAGCCTGATGGTGTTCATGTTATCTATCAAAATGAAGTTTTGACAGTGATTTTAACAGGAGAAATCATGTCCTTTGTCATTGAAATCCTGAGCATCTGCATCACTGGTCACTGCAGGGAGTTGATGTATCTCCACCTCTCATGGATTTGGTTCTCTGGTAGGCTCAGTTTTTCCCATTCAACCTGAGTATTACTGGCATTTATCTATAGTGGATGCACAAAAGTTTCTGGTCTGAAACAAAACTGAAGTTTCAGTGCCCGTAATACTGAATGAAGTGATCTCACCATATTTTCTTGTGTAACTCTGCAATTCGTTAGTCTTCCTCCACCGCTTCAGAAACTAATTGAGAGAAGGCATAGACATTTGCACACCAGCATTACACTGGTGTGCTAAGGTAAGTGATAAAAATTAGAGAACAGGTTTCTCACACGCACACTGACTGATCTGATAAACTTGATGTAGACTAAGGTCTTCCCAAGGCTGAAAAATCAAAGATGGATAAAATTGTCCTGTCATAGTAAAATTATATTAGTAGCTTTACAAATATTCTAGAAGTGGAAGTGAGGTTTTATTCTGGGTATTACTTCAGGATGTTAATATTTACAAGAAGTGTTTAAGAAAAAGTAGTCAGTAGAGAATTCTAATTTTTATTTTAATGAGGCCCCTATAGAAGACATAGTCCTTGGAGGCCAGATTTTCAAGCCTGCTGAGATACACTTGCTGCATATCAAATCCTTTCTTAAATGCTGAATTTAAGATGATCTTGACTTCTTTTCCACTGTTCTGTAAATGCACAATTAAGACTTTAATTTGGGAGTCAACTTGGATATTGTATTACTAAACTATATATTGAAATGTTTGGTGTCCTTTAATGCAAACCCTGGATGGTGGCTGGAATCTGTGCAGACTTCATTATTGTTACTGCCTTGTTTAACCAAATCACAGGGACTCAGAAATCCATGGTTTTGGGTAAAAAAGTGATCAGGAGCAGATATTGGAAAGGTAATGGGATTAGCCACAGTGAGGGAGACCTGAACAAATGGTGGCAGGGAGAGGAACTGGGGGCAAAGTAACTTGAGAATGAACAGCAGATAGAGGAGTGAATGGTAAATAAAGTGCTGTTGTTTATGCATTACTGTTTTTGAGGTGCTGTTTCGGTTCTGCTTCATTATGCTCAGATGTGTTTTGAGTATGAGCTGTTTGATTTTATCATCTCTCTGACTATAAATCCAAGAGTCTGGGAGAATATATACTCTGACCCTTTGCTTGAAATAGGCCTTAGCATTTAATTTGGTGGTGCAATACCAACATGTTTTTGGCGAGTATATACCTTCCAGACCATCCCCGCGGCTTTCCTGGTAGCCAGTTCCTTCTGTTCCTCATCCTTGTGTTTAAAATATCATGTTTATAACCACGGTTTGTTGTTTCCTTGTCACTGGTGGTTGCTATGTGTTTCTTTAAGATGAAAGCCTGCTAAGGCTCAATTTTTACATTTATCTGAGTTTTTGCAAGCTTCTTCATTTACCTGTTTGGTGGTTGATTTCCTTCCCTCTTTAGAGACAAACTCTTTGTAACAGGATTTGTGGACTGAAGCCCTATTTCTGTACAACAGAATTCAAGCCCTGCCTCAGCTGATAACGAATACCCTTCCCCATATTTCCAAGCCAGTATGCTTTCTTACAAAGTTCAGTTTTCTTTCTTTTCATAATTGCCACTGTTTCTAATATGCTTGTTCTGTAATCCCTAATTTTTAGTCCTACCAACCACTACCATGTTTTGAATTTTAACATGTGAGGACTTCAAATGCCCTTACTGAATTGTAACAAAACTAATTGACTCAGGGGTTGAGAGATGTTATTACAGAGGATTATTAAATGCAAATAATAATACTCATTAGAAGTGTCAATAGTATAATCTTTAAGGTAAGACTATGTATTTTGCATTATGACTGTAGAATATTCCTTTCTGTGCTTAGATTTCATTAATAAACATTTTCAGTTCTTTACTGACCCAAGTGATGTAATTTTTCAGCCCTTTTGAAGAATTTTAAATTTCATTCAGATTTTCTAATTTTGCCCTCCTCAGTTACAGCTTTCCTGTAACATTTGGAAACTGTGTTCTTTAAAGCTGTTGACTTTGGAACGGTCTGTGTTGGACATAATCCAGGGCATGGTTACTGATTACTGCAATACCAGCTTCCAGCCCAATGACTTACTTCATCTGTGTATGTCTACATAGTTACTCTGTCTTGAACAGTATCTCTAGTGATAATAAGAGGTGAAAACTCTAATGGTGTTTTCTGACTGTCTGCCTGGCACCCAAAGAGAAACCCCCTCACATCAGAATAATTTTATTTCACATACCGGATAGGTGCATGAGGATGAGCATCCCTACAGTGTGAGAAGAGCTTTATTAATGATGTGATTTCTTTGTCACCAAACCACTCAGGCACAGAGCTGTAACTATGAAACTACAGTGAAACTAGGCAGTAACCTGGCTTTGTTGGACCACGGTGTCTCCAAACTGTGCACAGCCATGAACCTCCACCCCCTCTGTATTTCTGATGCAGGATTGATTCTGATTTCATTTAAGATCTTGAATGACATGGAGATTTGGTGAGGAAGAGAATGTAAGACCTTTTCCAAGGTCTGGAACTGGGAAAAATTCTTCCCACCAAGAATGGTCAGACTGGGTGGAAGGATGAGGAGCATGTCAATGCCAGGACAAGCAAGCAGGAGGAAAGTGCAGTGTAGCTTGTGTGATGGATCAGTTCTTTGTGGGCATGGACAGGTCAGTAAAGATTTGAATGGTAGCAAAGTTGAAAAGTACTGTGTCATACGCACATGTATCTGTGAAGGTGGGGGTAGACTTTTGTATGTGGGTTTGGGACAAGGTGGAGGATCTAGAGGTTGGAGGAAGATAAACAGTCATTAGACACAGGCTTGAGTTGTCCAAAAACATTTTGAAAAAGCCCTAACACAGACAAATATTTGTGTGGTTAAGACCCAGGGACTCTCAAAGGCCTGAGTTTTGTGTGCAGTTTAGTATCCTGTTCTTAAAATGGTGAGTTATGGAGGAAAAATTCACAGCAAAAGATTAGTATGGGGAGGTCATTTGGTCACTTTTTTAATAGTATAGAATATGTTAAAACTTTCTGTTTCTCTAGACAGATTTTCACAGTCTGAGTTATCGTCATGTTAGAGGAGAAGATGAGATATTGCTGTATTTACGTTTGAACGAAGAATTATCAAGAAGATATCATAGAGGAAGAGGAATTTCCATAATATCATGAACGCTTTTCTGCGCTGAATGTTCTATCTTACCCAGTTAGTAATCTCACAAAAAAATCCCCAAAAGTTCACATTTCCTTTGCCAAATAGAAAATATTGTGATTTCTACCTAAATAAATATTCAGTATAGTGTTTTGTACAATTCATAGTGTCATTTTACTTCAAATAATGATGAAAAATGAAGAGATAATACATACATATATATATATATATATATATATGTGTGTGTGTATGTATATTAACGCCAAATGACATGTGCTTCCCTTCAAAAAGTTTTCTTGGAAAAACTAGCAGACTTCATCCCCTCCGGTACTGACAGAACTGGAGCTATTAGTCTTTATAAAAATTATAACTGACTATAAAACCTGTCTATCTAAATTAACTGCATAAAATTAATTCCATGAGAAAGGGTTAATATGTCATTATTACAATAATTACAAGTCTTGGAAAAAGAAGCTTTACAAAGTGAGAAAATAAGTGTTGCATTCAGTTCAAGCTCTCTTTGAGAGGTTACATTTCTGTTTTTGAAACTATTCTACATTTTGCTTCTGTAGTTCTGTATTTCAGTATGAAGACAAAAAACATACCTTCCACAATGAACCCCTACTGTAATAAGAATTACAGAAATGGGCAATAGTGTCTTTATACTTCTATAGAAGTGTAACATTTATTTTTATCTACCTATATATATATGTATAAAATATTTAAAACTAGTCCTTTCTCTCTTGTCAGTGTGTTGTGCCATATGGTGCCGAGCAACATGCCAGATGATAAAAATATTCCTAGAACATATGATATCATCAGTCAATTCAAGAGGGGTGAAACTTCTTGACCAAAGCATTTGTGGCTTTGATACATTTTCCTAGGTGTAAAGTGTATATTTTGAAATGATGAAGTGTGTCCAAGAGGTCTCCTGTGAATTTGCATAAACAAATTTTAAAATACCAGCTTAGAACATTTTGCTTGTTAAAAAAGATGGAAACTAAATAAATTTTGTTCTAACAAAGGACTTCATGGCAAAGTAGCAGTTCTTATCATAGCAAGAAATGATTCACCTTCTTCCTTTCAATATATGTCTGTGATAGCTGCTCTGGTGTTGGAACCATGCCATGAAGAATGGCATCTCTCCATCTCCCTTCTCCACTCACAGAGAAGTCGGAACATAGTGCTGGGTCAGAGGATGTTCGTGTTTGGTGCAGACAGCTATCTGTACACACTTGGGAAAAGACCGTGTGTCCCCAGAAAGGGAGGGGAAAAAAAAAAAAAAAGATATGACAATATTAAGTATTTTGGTTTTCTACCAGCATGAAGTAGCTGAATTTACTCTGGTGTTAACACTGGGGGTTTCTTACTTTATGTCGAGCCTGTTTCTTGTTTTTTTCTGTGTGCACCAAACACTGGAAAAGAGAAAATTAAGTGTTTTCATTTGGCAGGGAGAGTTGTGGTCAAGTGGCCTGCTCCAGGGAAACTGTGAGCGTTTATTCAGAAAATATCACAAGAATGCTAAAAAGCAAATAACAAGAGAAATGTTAAGAGCTGTGTGGACAAGGTTGCAGAAAAAGTGGCCTTTGCAGTGGCTTGAGTGATAAATGCTGCAAATAACAAACTTACACACTAGAAGTGCCTACACAGCCAGTGTCTTTAACTGCCTGCCAGTTCTCTGTTCATTTGTGTCTATGTCATGAGAGGAATATTAAGGAGAAAAGTCTCAGCTTTGAGTTAGGACCTAAAAACTGTGCTAGTTGTTTCATTGATATCATCTCTGTCACTGGAGTCTTTCTTCCTGCTTGTCTTCTTCATCTCTTTCCTTGCAGTGGTTGTGTTTTACCTGAGAGTCTCCTTAGTTGTCAGGTCTGGGGTTTCTGGGTCAGTAGTTTTATTTGCATAAGCTCAAAACTCAAGTGTGTATTTCAGCATTTTCATTCTGTATTCACCATTTACAGATTTCCAGTCCTTAAGACATCCTCACTTCACCTCCCCTCAAATATCTGTTAGGGACTTGACAGACCTATTTGTGGTCAAAAAATTGCCTTACAAGAATTCTGGAATATCCCAGAATAAATAACTCAGTTGCTTTAAAAGAATGTTTGGTCTGATTTTAAGAATCTGTTTTGTAGAATTCATTAATTAATTGGGTCTGAACAAAAAGTAACATTCAAAAGTGTGGTTTAAAAGTCTGTTTTGCACATTGCTGAGGCTCAAACTTCCGACATTACAGCCCCACTGATTTTCCAGTCATCCATTAAGTTCCCAAAGAGATAGGATGTAAAAACATGAAAAAAATGTATATGTGATGAAAATAAAAAAAAAAAGGAAGGGTTGTTTTTTGGGGGTTCATTTTTTTGCACAATGTGAAGGGAGAAAAAAAAGTTCAAAATAAAATGTGCAAAACAGGGAACAAAGTATAAATGCTGTCATAAATTATTATCTCTGTATCAGCATGTGTGCTGTTGATGTAATGGCAAAAATGCAGTCCTAACTTCCAGTCTATGCTCTTCATCCTTTCCTTATTGTGAGTATTCTTTTTCATATTTAATGGATCTCCATAACAAGATCTTTAAACCCATTAACCCATCAGCAGTTTGCTTTTACAGGTTAATATACTTACAAATTATTTTGTAATAGAATATCCTCATTAGCAGGCAGATTTATTAACAATCCCCCCTTCACAATTCCCCATTTTTTTCTTTGAAACTGAACTACATACCTAATTTAGTGCTAATACAGTGACCAATTAGTTTGGCAAAAAGAGTTCTTTGCCTTGTGCTTGAACTGATAACCTTTTGACTGTCTCCAGAGGTGCATCACACTAAAGGCATTTTAATAACTCAGACATGTGTGGCTGTTTGGGTTTTGTATGTTTAATGCAGAATTAAGTGGGGTTCGAGTCCAGAACCCATTAGATTATACCACCTTTTAGGATCTGTGTTTCTCTTCTGGAGAGCTGCATTTATCGTGCCAGCATTATTCCCTCAGAACTCCTGCTTACAACTGTTCTCTTCTCAGTCAGACTTGCTTGTATTCATTGTTTATGAAACAAAACACGTTACATTTTTCCACTTACTATTTGATAATATAATCACAGAATTACTCAGGTTGGAAGAGACCACAGTGGGTCATCTGGTCCAACCTCCCTACTCAAGCAGGGTCATCCTGGAGCATCTGGCACATGATTGCATCCAGGCAGTTCTAGAATATCTCCAGTGAGGGAGACTCCACAGCCTCTCTGGGCAGTCTGTTCCACTGTGTGGTCACCTGCAGAGTAAAGAAGTTCTTCCTCATATTCAGGTGGAACTTTTGTGCATCAGTTTCTACCCATTGCCTCTTGTTCAAGTGGTTGGCACCACTGAGAAGAGCCTGGCTCCATCCCCTTAAAATATCTCTTTAGATACTTACATGCATTAATGAGGTCCCCTCTCAGTTGCCTCTTCTTGAAGCTGAACAGGCCCAACTTGCTGAGCCTTTCCTTGTAAGCGAGATTCTCCAGACCCTTGACCAACTTAGTAGCTCTCCGCTGAACCTACTCCAGTAACTCCATGACTCCCAGGAGCCCAGAACTTCACACAGTACTTCAAATGTGGCCTTACCAGGACTGAGTAGTAAGCTACTAATTCAAATTTTGGAAATGCAGCCATCCCTCTTGTATTCTTTCTTTTCCAAACCAAGATCAGATTTACAGATCCTGTATAAGCTTGTGGTTCAGTTATGCCTGCAACATCTGAGTACCATTGCTGAGGTCTAAGCCAAAGTGATCAGGGACAAAGCATGTTGCAAATGCGATCCACTCCTTTCAGGAAGACAAAAGTAGCTGTCAAAAGACCTTAAATGTTTTCTTAGTGGGGTTCAGGTACCTAAAAATATTCTTCGTCACTAACTTTAGACTGAACTAGGCCAGTATGTCACAGCAAAAGACGTGTACGTGATTAAATGCTAAAATGATCTATGCTCCATCTACTTCAAGAAAGAATAAAGCAGTACTTGGTAATGTTATACAATAATTTTTCACTTCATTTCTGAGGATCTTGTCATTACAGTAATATGGGGCTAGACAGCATTATTGCTCATAACCCACTGATGAGGGGACTGAGACACAGATCAAGATCTTAAAGATGATGTTAAAGAGAGTGAATGGTTTCTGGACTGCCATGGGGCTGGGCTGTGCAGCCAGGGTTAGATGCCACAGAAGCCATGTCTGATCCATTGCCAATCCATGGCAGTCCATGCATTGAGTAAAAGCGGGCACTGGCCTGCACATCTGAACACTTGTTAAATTGCTGTCGTATTATTGTAACCTGCAGACCATCTCAGTTAATTTGCAATCCAGAAGAACCAACACAATGGGAACAGAAACCCTACCAAAACAAGTAGAAGCTAACAAGGCTGTGATATGCTCCGTGCAGCTCTGGGGCAGGAACCTGCCTGTAGGTCATCTTGGCAGATGCATTACAGCACATGCTCCTCTTGTGTAGCCTCAGCTAGGCTGCCTCTGGGCTGCAGTTAGCTTCTTTGCTATATAATGTACCTAAAGAAAACAAATCAGGCACAGTTTGCCCTGGTATTATTATTTTTTAATGTTTGTGAAGCAGTTAGGAAACCTTCTCAACCTTAGCTAACCACACTAAATATTTTCAATGGGGCTCTACACTCTCAGTAACTGGAGACAGAAAAGCTCAGAAGTTGTGGACAGTGATGAAAGGGATTTGTGGGCTCTTATAGTCTTGAATATTCATTCTCAGATCACATTTTCAGAAGGGAGAGAAACACAGTTATGAGCACAAAAATAGGCATGTTTGTATGGGTTAGTGCACTTGGTTCACTACACAAGCAAATGCATATTTCAGTACCTAATTACCTCTCCTGAAGTGTAGTTATGCAATGCATCCACCCACTTGCTATAAACCTGAATGAAGATATAAGCTGCATATAGGTTGTTTACATTGCAAATCTCTGCCTCTTTTAGGAAATCCAACTTTTACTCACTTCATATGAGCAGCTCACAGGATTTTAAGAATTCATCTTAACAGAAAGCAGATGGTTTCAGAAGACTGAAATGAAGAAAGAAAAGGAAGAATCTGAACATCAGAACTAAAATGTATAGCATTAAGTGAAAACTACCATGATGGTTTCTGGGGTTTTTTCTTAAAGATGAGGGATTCCAACCATTAGTTTTGTGTTCTGGCATGCAAGTAAAAAGTACTAAAGGTGTTTTTAAAGAGGCAACTTTACTGTTTGTTTTTGTGTGGGAAATGTTCAACAATAAATTCCAGAGCACAGGTTAGAATTCCTTCTTTGGTTGGCTCTCATTAGGAGGTGGTGGCCATACCTAAGTCTTCCCTAGGACCTCCACTTGCAAAACCCCACGTTTCCTCACTATTCAGGGTCCTGGGGTCTCTTGTCTCAGTGCTAAGGTGAAAGAAGCCATCATCTCTCAGACAAGGGAGTTCAAACTTATCCGGTGTCTGCAAGACAGCTGTGTCTTTCTGCTCAGTTCAGCCTCCAACTCCAAAGATATATCCTGCCTCTATGAGGCTCTGTGTATTAGGGAACCTGAAAAGGACACAAACAGTCCTACTGCAAAAATCAACAACCTGTTTTAAATTACCAGGAAGAGTAATTTTCTCTTTCAGTATCAATATTTCCTTATTAGAATGAGAGGACAAGATTTAAATATAGCATAAATCTCCCAATGCTGTGTAGTATTTCTTGGAGGACTGTGTTTGCTATGTTTATTTGCCTCAGGGGTAACACTTTTTTATGTACATTGTGAGGCTCAATAGTCTGGCAGCGGCAGCGCTCAGAGCTGCTTTTCTTGATACTGTGCATCTGTCTCTGTTATGGTATCTATAGCAAAGTTGGTAGCAAAGAAATAGATAGTGAAGATGTCTCTGCACTCAGTTTTTCAGTGTTGCTGCAGTTAGGTTTTCCAAAGGGTTGTGATTAGTTTTTGCGTAGGGGAAAATACTAACCTTTTTTGCCTGTGACTGTTCTTAAAGAAAGAGCGATGATGATTCCCAGAGGAAATGTTGCTGTAAATACTGTGAGGATTAATTACTGCTTATTGCTTCCACATGGATAAGTAATCCTTTTGGGCTTGTGTGGGAAGCAGCATGTGTGCTTTATTAATGTTCAGTATTTGATCAACATGACTTTTTTTATTATTTGAAACTTACTTTCTGTCATGAACTATTGGTCTTATCTTAAGAACAAGAAGTAATTAATATTGTTCATATAATTCATATTGTTCACTATGGTCATTATGATTTTATACTGAAAGTTCATCTTCAAGTAGGTGATATAAGCATTGGTTTATCTTCTCCTTTCCACCTTCATTTTTACAGGGAGTGATTTCCAGTGACTACATGATATTGTTGTTCCCACCTGTGCTGTGTGGACTTCCAGAGCAGAAACTCAGCTTCCCAGTAGAAAAAAAAATCTAAACAGGGCACTGTAAATTGCAGTGATGAGAGAATGGTCAAATGCCCCTATAGGTGGAGAGTTGATTATAACCGCTCTTGTTCTTTAAGGTGCACTCATAAACAGGTGATTCCATTTTAAAACTACTCCATTCCAGAGATATTTTTTTTTAATTCATCCTCAGGAAGTTGCTGTTTGCAAACCATATTTGATTGTCAGTAGAAGACAAGCATTAGGCAGCTGTCTGGCAGCAGTAGGAGAAGCACCATTAGTGTACATCTCCATAAAAATATAGATAATTGTTATTCTTAATGGGGAAAAATATATATCTCTACATATTCTCTATATCTTTGTGTGCTCTTCAGAGAAAAACATATTCAGAAAAGGGCAAGATACCCACATGGCTTATGAAAACATATGACTTCTGTTGCTTTTCTTCTTCACAGGTTATTTAGATAGGACAGTTAGTGATATAAATAGGAAAAAAAGCATTTTCTCAATGTAATTTTTTGTTCAGATTCTCCACTAATCTATTTATACTTCTGTTCAGAGTTTTGTGCCTGTGGCCATTCTATAGTTTCTGAAGACACCAAGTCACTTCCAAAGTCTGATGAAAACTTGGACTGGAATGGATCCACTTGCTAGTGAATACAGAAGGTCATGGTATTAATATAGAAAGTAAAGCATGCTGTGTTAGTCCTGCATTACACGTAGTGAGTAACTGTGGGTTTTCAGTGGCAAGAGCAACGGATTAATTATACATTAAGTCTTTGGCTTTTAGTAGCACTTATGAGTTGGTCTGGGCAATTTCTCTCTGAAATCACTGCAAAATCAGTGTCAACGTTGGAGAACCCGACCCTTAGGTCCTGTTTGTGTGATCAGGTGGTTAGCTTGCGCTCTGGATACTTTATTATCCTTCAACGCCCACATGGATAACTGGACAGGAATAATTAGTCTGTTTGGAGTTCATAGCCTAATTTATTCATATTGACTGTGCATAGGCATGTTCTGAAAGCTTTTGAAAACAGCAGCAGTTATCACTGGTTTATACTGGGGTAAGTACTGGTCCCACCTAGCCCAAGAGAAATGGCAGTAAGTTCATTATACGGAATACCATTCATCCACAGAGTCCACGGGTAAAATCCTTACTCTTCCTTCTTGTGCTTTGAAGCAGTTAGTGTCCTTGGATTCACCAGCAGAGGAGCATTTCTTTTGTTCCTTTTATTCCTCAGTGTGGGTTATGTTAGCTTGTGGTTACCATAAATATTAATACAGAGAACCTTCCTGGAGATTCATCTGACTGCATGTACAACTGGGGGAAGGGAGCACTTCTAAAGCATGGTTCATCTCATTTTAAGTATGTCTAAAACAGATTAGACAAATTGCAACTCAAAAGGAGACGGCTAATCCAGATGTGCCCTTGTGCATCTCTGCCAGAACTGGCCACATATATTTAGCCAGGACTTTGTTTTTCACGATGCTCTTAAAAACTGTTCATTCCAATAGCACATGTGCACAGTGTTTCAAACTGAATTAAATTTTCCTGGAAATTTGGTATCTGATGAATTTTGCAAACACTTTTGTGTTTTTCTAAGCTCTCTTGAGGATAAAACTCATTTTGTGTGAATGTCCCAAGTACAATTGCTTCTTGATTTGTAACAGCTGCTGCAAAAAAAGGAGTCTTTTACATTAGCAATTCTGGGCAGGCACTCAGATTTTAAACTCTAGGCTACTCCATTCTCTCTCCCTGACTTTCACAGGAGACCAGTGGATTAAAAAAAAAAAAAAAGGATTTTGATTTAGATACATGTAACATGTGCAAACTAACAGGCTTTGAGCCTTCTGTAAGGCTGCAACAAGTACATGAAGATTCGTAGTCTAATTTGGAGACAGGAAGTTATAAGACAGTTTAAATGAGGAAAGAAATTACATTTAAAATTTCATTAAAAAATTTACTGGTGCCAATATTGTTTTACAAAAAAGAGTTTCTTAGATGGTCAGTAGAGGGCAGGCATATTTTATTTCTGAAGAACCTTTGCCCGCCACTGTGTGCAAAGAATATTTGTTCTATCTTCAGATTTGAGGAGTGTAAGTCTACTTTGTCATATTACAGTGATATAAATCAGCAGTAATAATTTAAAAAGACATTGTCAACCCCTTTGAGAAGCTAAATGTCCATTTTAAAGCAATTGGAGGATATGAGTTATGACTACAGGCATTTAATTTCTGTGTTTAGATTGTAAAAACTATGGCATAAACCCCCTGAAATATTGCTGCTACCAAGTACTGGATAAGAATCGTTTCTCTGCTGAAATCTGTAAAATGCAGTAGTTCTTTCTGATGTGAACTACTATATCACTAATGGGGTGGAAACGCACTCTTGAAAGTCACGATTGTTTAAATCTTCAGCTCAGTAACAGAGATTCTTCTTGAAGATCTGACTAGCCAAGCGACTTTAAACCTAAAGGAGCAATGCCTCTTTTAATTTCTACCTGCCTTCCTCTGTAATTGAAACAGTGTTTGTATTTCAGCTGGACAGACTACCTAACAGGTTCTGAGTACAGGATAAAATCAGTGTCATATCTGATTAACTCAACGGAAAAAATTAAAGCAGATTTAAAGAAGCATTTATTCTGAATGAGCTCATTCTTCCACAAATGCATTTCAGCCCCGAAACAAACAGAGTCTTTTCTGGAAACACATTAATATAAACACATCTCTAATGTTATTATGATATACTAATATTAAAATCTTGTAATGAGATTTATTCTTAAAGAGAATGAATGATAAAAAAATACATGTTGATCCTCTAAAAGACTAGAATTTTTTGTTAACCTGTACATAAGTGTGCATATGCTTATATAAACTTTTATTTGTGTATATAATCAAACTTGCTATGGTGAAGCTACACATGTAAGCAGCAGTAACATGAGACAAGGGTCATGTCATCTACCATTTCTTTCTATGACTTGACAGTTCCATTTTTTTCTGGCAAGGTTGATGTTCACATAGACACCTTTAATTAGGATCAAAAATGCTTTGAAGATTTGTCCCAAAATACGCAGTTTGCATTCACTTTTTCCTCTCTGTATCCATCAATAGAAAGTGTTTGTTGGCTTTCAGAACTATTCCAGCTAGAAGAAGTGAGTGCTTTGAAAGATGTTGGCCATCGGCTCCACCTTCATGGCTTTTGGACTTCTGAGTTTGGGTGCTGCATTGCCTTTGTTATGACCATGGCTTAGACATGTGTGACTAAGGTGCAGAGGTCCTTGAATCTCACCTGTAACTCAAGATGAAACCAAATTTGTGTGATTACTTTCGTTCTTTTTAAAGAAATGCTCTGGCCTTACAGGCAAGGAGCTGAATTTTTATGCTACTCATGCCTTCCAGATGGTCTCTGGGATTACTTTCAATTTTTCATTCTAGAAATTAATGGAGGTCTGTATTTTTGTGCAATCCAGCTAGATACTGAGATGATGAATCTCTGTAAGAAATGAAAGCTGATTGAAGAGATGCAAACATTAGAACCCTCAAATGATTTCAATCAAAATTGGACTTGCTATCATGTGGCTACATGTTACTAAATTAACTTCATATTATCTACTTGTATCTTTCTTGAAGTCATCTAGGCAGATGGAAGAACTGTCCATATGCAGCCTATGCTACGTACAAAATTTACAGGATATACTTTGTTCTAATCTTGCACTTAACCCCTAAATGATCTAGTGTTACATTTCCTATGAAATACTAAATAGAAAATCTGAACCTACTGCTTAATGCTTTTAGGTGATTGGATTTCACAGCACTTAGACTGGATAGAAAAATCTAAAACTTCATCATGTATTGTTCTGTAACAGTGATGACACTGCAGAAAAATATATGGGTCTTATTTTAAAAAATGGTATTTCTGGCTATAATACAATAACCTTCATCAGGCCAACAAATAATTTTCAAAGTTTTAATGCATAAGCTTTGAAAAATTACTTTTTCCTTTGAAATTTTTGCCTTTGACTTGAGATAGTGAAACTACTGTAGTGTAAATTTCAAGATTACTTGCACTGACAACATCAACTTGAAACCTAGTAATTTCATAAAAAAATAGAGCTAGTAGTTTCAGGAAACGTTTGTATTTCTATGTTACCTTGCCAGTTTCTGTATTTCTACTGTTATATTTTTCTCTTTAATGACTTTTTGTCCTGTGTTGGACTGCAAGACTTTCACAAAAGTGGGGGAAAATCCATTTATGCAGGGTAACATTGAGACAGACTGTAAACAAAATTATACTTTCTAACAGAAATTCCTAATTTTTTACACAAATTCTATTTTCACATCATAAACAGAAATTAGAGAATCTAACTTTTTAATAGTGTTACCTATAAATGCAGACCCATTTATTATTAAATTAGTGCTGAGCATGGTAAAAGCTGGAAATAATTTGCCCTGCAAGAAACTGCATCTTGAAAACAAGACAAACAGATGGCCATAGAGGAAACAGAGAAAAATGGGAATGGACTGCTCTATAGTAGGTCAGACATTTTCATCACGGAGCACTGGAACAACGTCTTAATGTTTTCAGTACCACCTTAAAAAAAATTAGAATTGCTGTTTTAGCTTATCTGGTTTGGGGTTTTTTTACGGCTAAGGACCCTGGTACATGTAGGCTGTCGTGTAGCATACGTTAGCTGTCTACCATAACCTCCTTACAAACAGTATGTGGACCACCTGGGGTCTCCAGCAGTTGCAAAATCACTCATCTAAATAAAGCTGAAGAACAGCCATGACCAGAGTCAAGTGTGAGCTGTCCTTCGGGGCTGTGAAGACTTCTGGTGAAGTCATGTTCAGTGCTGTGGATTCTTGCACTCAGTCTTCTCTGTCTACACTTGGCTTGCCTTCAGGGGTGCTGAAATGGCTATTTCCGTGGCCATGCTTGTGTTACTTCTCTTTGATGCTCTGTAACCTCTGCGATGTGAAGGGTGAGATGTGTTCTAGCAGACATGAATGGAACCAGCAGTGTGGAAAGCTGAATAGAGATAACCTAGACATTGTTGCAAAGTGATGTTCAACACTTAGTTTAATACCTGTATAAAAACCTGTATAGTTAAGAAGAATTATGGAAGAGAACTAGCAAATAAGTCCTATGCAGTAGGACAGAAAAAAATGCATGACAGGGGATTGAGAGATGAGTCTGTGGGGGAGCGTGGATGTGTTGGAAACTGAGAGGAGCAAAAAAGGAAAATAATTAAGAGGAAACTTGAGAAGAAGTGATAGAAAAGAGGAAGAAAATGCTCTCCTTTTTGTCTCTTGCATAAAAATATGTATATGAGGAAGAGCTCAATTGAGTATTAGAAAAATACAAGGAATCGGGAAAGTTGACCAGGGAAACATTAAGCTGGAAGTGAAACAGAGGGGGAAAGGGCTTACTTGTTTGGGTTTGGCTTTTTTTTTTTTTGGCAACAGAATGCTCCCAGATTGCTGCTTCCCCCCATCCCCCCCCTTTTTTTTTTTTTTTTTCCTGTGGCTAAAAATCTCCTGATTTCCCAATATCTTCTCGTTCTATAAAGTGAGATGGGATTTGTGACTTTCCCGTAATATTTATTACTCTTATTGCAGTACCACTCAAAGTCTCAAACAAGGTCAGGACCTTTCTGGGAAAGAGACTATGAAAACAAAGAAAGACGATAAATTTTGTGTTCTGAAGTCTCGTTCAAAGGCTGTTTGAAGCCTCCTTCAAAGGCTGTTACAAGTAGTGTGAAGACTCCCTTTAATGTGAATGAGTGGGTAACATTTTAAATGTGCTAGAAAACTAAGTATGTGTCTGCATATTGCAATAACCTGTCACTAAGAGATGAAAAGCCAGCCTGAAAGTCCAAGTAACAGAAGTCTGAGGTAATTCATCCCAAAGTGCAAGACCAAGTCCTGGCCTTATTGGAGAAGGTCAGAAAAAGACTCCAGCCCTGCAGCTTCTTGGACAGGAATTAGATTAAATGATTCTTCTAGATCTAAATGATCCTTGCACTGTAGCAACCTAGTGCAACTAGAGTGTTTAACTGCAAGAGGATCCTGCTATAGAAGTTGGCCAGCTTTCATTGGTTTGATCTTTAGCTGTAAGCTATGTTTAAAGTAAACAGAAACAACATGGCAGGGCTGAAGTAAGTCAGGCTTAGGACTTGTCATTAATTCCATGGATGCTACTTTTTCCAGTTGCCAAGTCTGGTTTAGCCTTGTTTGATCCCCCAGAGAAATGTTAGAACAATTCATAAGCACCTAGACAATAATCAGGTGATAAAAAACAGCCAGCATGAATTTGTCAAGAACAAATTGTGTCAAACCAATCTCATTTCCTTCTTTGACAGAGTAACTGGCCTAGTGGATAACAAAGAACTAGGAGATGTGATGTATCTTGACTTAAGTGAGGCTTTTGACACTGTCCAACATGACATTCTTATAAGCAAGCTTGAAAAATATGGCCTAGATGAAATCGCCATAAGTGGCTGCAAAGCAGTTGAAAAGTGTTCTCAAGGAGAAGTTATCAGCGGTGCTCTTCCCAGCTGCAGCAGGGGCAGCTCACCTGGAATTGATAATCAGGCTCTTCCACAAAAAGTTCTGTTCTCTAATCCATCTAATCTATCACTGAAAATGCTAATGAGAAAATATACTTTATTTCTTTTTTTAACAGGGGCAGGTGGGGATGTTTGCAACACTTCGGAGTAATGAATTGGATCAGAAGGATCTATATAAAAATCAACCAGGTGAAATTTGGTAAAGAAGTGCAAAGTGCTGCCCTTGGAGATGATACAGTAAATGCACAAAGACAAAAGGCAGAAGTGATTGGAAGGCAGAAAAGTGTCTGGGGTTTCAGAAGATCACAAGTGAAATATAACTCACAAAGGACATGCTATTGCAAATAAAGCACCTCTTTTTTCGGGATTCTTTAACAGGAGTGTCATGTGTAAGACATGGGAAGTAATTATTTTGCACCATATGGTGCTGGTGAGGCCTCAGCTGGAGTATTGAATCCAGTTTTGGGGACTGCATATAAAGAAAGATGTAGATAAACTGGAGAGTTTCCAAAAGAAATCATGAGGAAATGAAGAATTTTGAAAGTATGATTTAAAATGAAAGGTTCAAGCCGTTAGGTTTGCCTAAAATATTTATGCCCCTTACCCCTTTTATGCAGCTAGAGGGTCTAGACAGTCACCTGGGGTGTCTGAGAGTCGTACGTTTTTGTAGTCCTAACTGTAATATCATCAGTCTGAATAACATCTCAGTAATGATTAGTTGATGTCATAGCAGAGACATCAGAGGAGTTCTGAAAGAGGAAGCAGATACTTGGAGTGGCTTCAGAGGGTCTCTGTGTGCAAGTACAGCAGTAAAAAAGAGTTTGTTGGGGAAATAGAGAAGCCCATGTTCAAGGCTAACATCATTACTGTGTGGAGAAAAAATACTTTATACACAATAACTATTTTTGTGTGTGGCCACATGGACTAAAGTATCATCATTTTGGTAAGTTGGTATCATCCTTCGCCACTCAGGGATTTCCTTCAGTAAAGTTGTCATCACTGAAGATTGCTGATTAGATCCAGAGTATCTTTTCCCTGAGCTGAAATGCAATAGAGTAAGAAAAATGGTTTTAGGAAGCAAAAGTTTTTAAGAAGAAAATAAGTCCACATTTACAGTATATGGTCACATTTTTCTCCTTGCTTTTCTATGTTTAGTTTTCAATTCCAAAATACATCTGCTGAGTTGTAGCCTTTAGACATTGAGGTATTGGCAAAAATGATTGCTGACCCTTGCTTTCTGTTTCTCTGCTTTTCTTTAAAACTGTGTGACATATACTTACAGCTGCCAGAATGTTCCCAGCATTTGCAAGATTCAGCCCCATGTGCTCCTCTGAAAAGCAGTTAAAGTAAGCATGCCCAGGCTGACTATGTAGCAACTCAGCTCGCTGCACAAACGCATTGCCAAGTATGATGTTTATCTTTGCTGTGGAAAGTTCATGTGGTCTCCAACAAAATATTAATGTCAGTAATAGGGGAGCTTTTTAAGATGTTAAGTGAAGAATAATAAATATAACACCTTCTTTTCATAAAAGCCAAGTTCTGCCTCACAAAGAGTTAGACTTTCCAGTGTGACTTGAGGGAGTTTAAGCTTCCTCAACATTGTAGGGATTTGTGGAGCAACTGGGAGTAGTAATGGATCCTGTGAAGGATAAGACTGCCCTGGCATCCCAGAAGGATAATACTGCCCATTTTCCAACCCTTAGTCAGACTTTGTGGCTGGTGGAGCTGTTGTCATGGCTGTTCTTCAGGCTGTCTTTCATGTCCTTCCAGACAGGTGTGGCACAGCTGTGTTCAAGGGAGCAGAGACCCTCAGTTTTGTAGCACCACGGCTTCTTTGCCTTGGAGGCTGCTTAATGCTGGTGATTTGGTTGGAAATGATGTGATTGTCCATTAGTATAAGCAGAATCTGTATCATAGCTCATCCTGTGCCTTCCAATACAATGCGTCAAAAGCATTTGTGTTTTAGCCTGAAAAAAACAAGTAAAAATACCTCTGTCTCTTAGATACACACAACCAAACCAAACCAAACCAAANCTCGTTTAATCCGCAGCAAACCGTAGGCAGCTCAAAGTTAAACTTTCCATTCAACTCCTAATTCATTGCTTTTGTTTTGTTTGTAAGTATTGCAGTATATGCAGTTGGTGAGAGTACCCGCTGATTGCCATTTTTCATAGTGATGCAGCTATCCCACAGAAGGGATTAAGAGTGAAGCTTCCTTTAAGTGCTTGCACTTTGCAGTGTTACAGGGCATGGGGAAATCGTTTTATGTGTCTGCAAGGGGACTGCATGTGGGTGCGAATTAATAGAGTTTTTAAATGTATTTTTAATTTTTATCTGCAAGCACTGCTCTATTATCAGCTAGATGATAAAATGTCTTGAATAGTTGACTCTAGGGCTTTCACTAAACTGCCCATGAATGCTGAAACCATCTGTTTTTCTGGACGTTTGTCAGGGTGAGTGTGGCAGAGGCAGCTGTTTGAAAAGGGACGCTTTGGATGATGAACCAGCCCATTGTTTCTGAGCGATGCACTTGCATTCAGCGGTTCTACCCAAGCGTACTATAGAGCAATCAAAATCAAACTATTGTTTGTCCCAATCATATTGATCTGAAAAGAAGGTGGTGGGATGACCGCATTGTAGATGCAAATAGTTGTTTAGAGCAGCTGTATGCTGGCCAATATGTACCACAGTAGGAATCCCACATGGAAGCTAGAGGGCTCCCTGCACCCTACTGGGGACAGAGAAAAGATGATGCCAGATTGAACTTCAGTCTACAGCAAAAAGGAAGGCTCTGGACTGTTGGTATTGCTAGTAATTTGCTTTTTACAGCAATGGTTGACATTAACCCTGTAGTGCCTTAGTAACTAAAATCAATTGTTCGGACTCTTTTTCTGCAGGCACGTTGTGAAGAGGGATTATCAAGAAGATAATTACCTAAAGCTACTGCAATGAAATATAGAAGTAATTGGATTGCTTGGATGTCAACTATCAATTTTCTCTTCTACAAAAATTAATTGCATTTTTGTTGTTGTTTTCTATGCAGAATCATTCATGCACTGTTTAAAGTTTTCATAATTTATTTATGATGATGAAAATATAGCAGCTGAATCGAAACATATTGTAATGTATGTTTCTGTGTTAAATATAGCTGTCTTATCTCTGCAGAAAGCAGGGGAAAATATGATCTTTAATGCATGTAATGAAGATTATAGCTTTTAGTTTAGAGGAACAGAAAAAGCTGCACTTCATCCATTAACATTTTAAGCTTTTTAGTTGTCCTTGTCACTTCATTGCATGCATGCTAATATCTCCTCATATAAAATTTAATCTGTCGAACTAAATGAAGGAATTAGTATCTGAAAGACATCTTTCATTAAGCAATTAACGAATCTTTCTAACAAATCTACAAAAGCATATGTGTTTATATTTAATAAGTATTTGTATGATCAGCCAATTACAATACATAGATACATCTTTTTTGTTTATTTGTGAGATTATAAAACCTAAACTTACAATTAAGTTGCAATTACACTTTAGAAAATGTAGCTTTCTAAACGACTGTGGTTACGGGACCTCTGTCTTTAAGAATGATATCACAGTGACATAAAGCTTAATATCTATTTTGTTTGTAAGAATCTTTTTTCCTGTCTCTTTGTGATTCATGGATGGAAATGGTGAAGTAGTAAAGAATCTACAGAGAGGATACATTCAAGGATATGTCTTAATGTAACGTGCATGTAGTAGGGAAGCAAACAAGAAAAGGATGGCAGCCTGGCTGAAAAGATGATCACCTGCACCAGCTGCAACATGTTTCCTTTCAGAGCCCTCTTTTCAGGCTGCTTGCATAATTTAATGAATGGACACCCCAGCCTAACTTAAGCTATTACTAAACCAGTGTCAGCCTCAGTGTAAAAAGTGAAAAACCTGAGTAAAAATAGTGACATTGTCCTTTTGCCCTTACATAGCCATTAACTTGAGAGTCATTTTCATAGCAGTATCTGTGAATGTTTCCTTCCTGGGCTTTCTTCTTGTTTGAATTACTACTCTTCAGAATGCTCCATCTGATGCATAAGTGTCCAGCCACTGCAGCACTTTGAATTGTCAATTGACAAATAAGTCTTTAATATGAATTAAAAAAAAGCTACTTGATTTGCTCAAATAAGGTGATGCTCCTGTACTAGTTGTTCTAGATTTGGCCCGCTTCTGTAGATTTTTTTTTTGTAAATGAAGTCTTCACTTTGATCATGTAGTTGTTTGGAGAAAAAGACTATGGTAAAGTAGGTGAGCAATAAATCATATTGTCTACAAGAAATGGCCAGTTTTCTGAGTGAGAACAAAATTCTGCATTAACTGATTCATTTTCAGGCACATACAGTATATACAACAATTTTCAGCATTTCCTTCTACAAAATATTGAAGAATAATGTTCTTCAGAAACCTCTAANGAGAAGGAAAAGAAGCAAAAAAGGAGCGAGAACACCTCCTCCTTCGGTTTATATACACCTGATTACGTAAAGAGATGGGATGGAATACTTCCTAGATCTTGACCCTGGTTACCAAGGAAGGCCTACAAAAAAACAACCCATCACACTCTAACCTTCAGAGTATGTGTAGGTTCATGGCAGTTGGCAGAAAAACTCCACTGAGAATAGATGGAATAGAACCTCAAGTACATAGCAAATACTGCACCTGAGTTATCTTCAGGGGAGAGGCCTGTGAGTCAGGTCAGTTAATGAATTACAGGAAGGCACTTGGGTGTTATAAAAATTAATTTGGCCAGTAGAAAGACTTGTTTTGCTTTCCAGACATACCAAGCAACATTAAGACAGACAGTGTAGCATGCTTGATCTGACTCATTTGCTTATCTTTTTCATTAGCAGTTTGCTACCTGACTGTTTCAGAGCCAGTTCTCCAAGTGTTAAAATAACTCACCAGCTTGACAGCTATCATATATGTCTGGCAGTATTAACAAAGTGCAATCCTTGCCATGAAGTTTGAAAAAAATGTATCAGACACCTACTTGCTGGTTGCCAGAGGACCAAGCCTCTGAGCAAGAGAGAAACAGAGAGACATGCTGTACCATCGGTGAAGTTCAGGTATGGTGAGGAGCCAAGACACCTGCTATTTTCACCTTCTGGAAAGGGTGTAGTGGAGGAATCCTGGAAATCTTTGTTCACTCTCAGGTACTTCTTTTGTCGCATCTCTGAAAGCCTGCTCAAAGTTTCACTCTTTGTGTCAGTCTCAGGGTTGTGTTTGTCTCGTGTTGTGGTGGAGTCCGAAGTCACTTGCTCAAGGATGCTTTTCAGCTTTGTGCAGTGTGCTGCACAAAGTACTGATAGGGCCCATTCCTATGCTGAAAGAGCCCTGGCCACTCTGAAGCATTAGCAGCTTCCTTCTGCTTTTAATCTTTTGTTTGCTCTTACACAGCGTTCTGGACATGGGCTTTTATTACACTCCTTTTGTCATATGCCTTGAGCAATTAACTCCAGTGTCTACTTCCAATTGTATTCAGTTTTGCCTAATACTGGTGTCCTGAAATTATTGTTCAGTTAAATCTGGAGATTTTACCAAGTGCAATTCTTGGATGTGCTTTACTTCAAATGGAATTGCACAAACAGGAGCTACAGAATATCAGTTTGGTTTGGTTATAGTCTGATTAAGAGCAGTATAAATACACAGATAGACAGAAATCAGTGCCTCGGAGAAATGATACATCACTAGTGTATTGCACTTTAACCTTTTCTCATACCAGATTTCATCAGAAAAACTGTGGAGATGCACTTGGGCACAGATTGGGTTGTGCTGCAGTTATCAGAGGGAATCGTTCACCTGTGGTCTCAGGCTGGATTAGACTCTACTTTGGTCAAGCCAATGCCCACATGTCTGCCATGCATTTCCCAATGTGAACATGGGTAGAAGCAAACAGTAATGCAGAAATATTAGTACTGTGTGCCTGTGTATTCCTATTATTTGGCTGAATTTTTATTAGGGAAAAAATACAAGAATTTTGTTTTTAGACCGAGGAAGAGTCAGATTTCTAAATCCTATGGGAGACAGGGAAATAGTGTGATAGAAATAGTGTTTCTTTGGGATGGGCACACAGAAATAAAGCTTGTTTTACTTTGTTTTCTTTCAGATTATAGTCTGCTTTAGTATATGCATTTTGTATGCATTAGTATAAAAATGCATACATTTGAATCCACCTTTTCTTCTTTCCTTACTTTTTTGTTTTAAGACGTTGTTATATCCCCTAAAATGATTTCTTAAGCGGTCTCCTTTTCCTGGTGGAAATTTTTCTTCCTAAAGAAGCATTTTGACAATGATACTGATTAACATGCTTTCACAAGGTGAATAATATGTTAGGTGAAAATGTAGTAGAGTTAGGGAATTTGGCACAAAATTGGAATAAGGACAAAATGTTGTCAGAATTGGGTGCTGGAAGCCATATGCTTCTTTTTTGAAGGTGGGTCACGTTTTTAGCTGTCAGATGGCTAAGAATTCTCACATCGCCCGTGGACTTCAGGCAGAGACAGGTTTTCACCATGGTGGGAAGGCAGACCTGCCTGCTACCCCCAATTTGGCACATGAATTCAAAACTTGTATGACAAGGCATCTGATTTATCAAGCCTAATATGTGACGTGGAAGGACTTCTCTTACAGAGATTTGTTTTCGACTCTTACTGGGGCGAGCTGTCATTTTATTGCAAGTTTTGAAAAATGGGGAGATTTGGTTTGTTGGTTTTTATCTTTCTCCAAAGGATTCGACTTGAAAAGTGAAGTGCTTGAATAGGAATTTCATCTTTGCAAGGACACAATCATTCTTGTGTTTGAGAGGACAGAGAGACAAAGATGAAAAAGCTAAAAAACCTCCTAAAATTAGACTTCTCATCTCAACCCCAAATGAGGTCATAGGTGATTTACACCGAGACTTTTTTGCCCATACTTTTATACTAAATAAATTTGCTGGTTTTACCTTCCACTTCTTCACAGTGTATTTTTAGGAAACTGCAGTTTTATTATGCTAAATAAGTATAACTCCTTGTCCAAAGAAATGGTCTCACTCCTGTAGCATATAAATTAATCTCTTTATTTACTTATTTTTTTAATTGAACACTACACTTCTGTTGAAATTCCAGATGAGGATTTATCAGAGATTTTCGGGGGGTGATACAAATATTTCTGTTGACAATACGTGAGTTGATAGTACTATTGTGTTTCTGCATTTCATTATTAGAAAAAAATTAATAGCTCTTGAATTAATAGCTCTAGAAGGTCCTTGGCCTTCTCTGTGTTTTCAGTTGTGGAAGCACAGCACACAGAAGAAGTTCTTGTCTCTATCCTGAAGTGCACAACCTCTCAGCTAATGCTAAAAGATCTTCCATTACTGATGTCCCACATTTCTTCTTTGTGATTTCCGGTCCTTCTTTTTGTTGCCAGAGTCTTGACTTCATGTTCTCATTAGCATCCTTATATTTAGTATGTTGATGATGAAAGTATTAAACCTAACCAATCTTGAAGCCAGTCCCTAAAGCCCTTCACTAGTATTCTCCTTCCCATATGAATAATTGTTTTTAGTGTGTAAACTACTGCTTTTGGTGGCTGATCCCAGAAGTGCTTGTGACTATTGGAGGGGCTCTGCTGAGTTCCAGATAGATTAAGAATTACTGGGTTTGTTGGTTTGGTTTTTAATGTAAAATGTTGGTTCACAGAATCATAGAATCATAGAATGGTTTGGGTTGGAATGGATCTTTAAGACCATCTAGTTCCAGCCCCCCTGCCATGGGCAAGGACACCTTCCTCTAGACCAGGTTGCTCAGACCCCCTCTGACTGTCTTTGAACACTTCCAGTGATGGGGCAGCCACAGCTTTTCTGGGCAGCCTGTGCCAGTGCCTCACTGCCCTCATGGTAAAGAATTTCTTCCTAATATCTAATCTAAATCTGCCCCCTTTCAGTTAAAACCACCTCCCTTGTCCTATCACTACATATTTTTCCAGAAAAGAAAGATTTAATGTCTAGATGTCCCTTTCAAAAATGGTTTCAGAATGTCAGGATCTCTAGAAGTGTGCAGTAGTCTAGGACTGCTTTTCTACATTATTGTCATTAGAAAGAAATGGGCATGATCATATTGTGCAACTCCTAATTTGTGTGAAGAATATATTTATTTCAACAAAAATTAGTACAGTGATTTTTTTCAAAGCAGACTATTCTTGACTTGTAATCCTTTTTTTTCAGTGTTTGGAAATGAAGTTCAGTTGCACTTTATGGATGTTGTATGTCACAAGAAGGAATTTTATGCAGCAATTTATCATGCAGAATTTTTGTTTCTGAATGGTTTTTAATCAGAAACTTGTTTGGAAAGGTATCTTTCCAGCTTTCCAAGTAGAACCTGACAGGTACGGACCCATTCACACTGAGAGAAAAACTATCCGACTTTTTTGCAAATGAGTTTTTTAAAAAAGGAAACTGCTTATGGTTATTAGGAGATCCGACAGTAATCTTTGTCCTGGCATGCTCATCTCATTCTTCTTTAGATGCTTGCCAAGTCATATACCCCCATCATCTCAGAAAATATCTTCCCCTTACTAATATTTGCTTTAGATTTGATTTGATACTGCAGTCTTTATTTTATATCCTCAGCTGTCTGTGGTTTAATTCCAAACTTGTGAAAATTATTTCTGAGTGGCTACACTGCTGTGGCTCTCATGTAACTGAGTGGCATCAGCCCTTAAAACAGAGCTAGTTGCCAGCAAAATGGAAATTATTTCTGTTTTCCTCAAGCAAGGGTAGCTCTCAGGTAGCTTTCTAATGATTTATTAGTAGGAATCCATGGCCTTTTGGTTCCTATGTGAATTTTCTATTTAGGAAAGTGGGTAATATTTCTAAAGACATGGAAACTTTTGTGTATAGATTTATCAAACAGATTTTATATTAATACTCACTGCAGACAAGTACTGCACATTCAGTCCTCAATATACACACACATATCAAATGAGGAATGTGTACTCAGCCTTCCACTTCAAGCAAAGGCTTTCTTTTCAAACAACATGTTAACTTTCTCATTCCAGCATTGAGTGAATCAAAGTTTAATGGATAGTAATGACCCTAAATTAACAGTGTTTATGCATGAAATAAATACAGAAGACTATAAATATAAAGTTAGTTCCAGAATCTTAAAGATTTTAGGTCAAAAACCTTCTGCTACCATCACTGTTTTTAACTCATGAGTATTTCCCTCCACTTCTGTTTTCAAGTCAGTTTCTCTCCTGCACTGAACATACAAAAAATATAATACAAAATACTGATGAAAAATGCTGTGTAATAACATAACACAGTGATGGTTCAAACACAATAGTAACCAATGCATGATGGTTATAGTAAAATAAATATTTGGCATAATTAGAAGAAAAAAAAAACACATAGACTTTTGTTTCCCCTCTTTTGAAAACGCTTAGCAGTAAAATGTACTATTTTCTTAATTCTATGAGAAATTTCACTAAGGGTTAATCGGTTTGATATATATGGCCAGTATAGGAAAAACATTAAAAGAGTTTAACTTAAGACTTCCCATGCCCAGCTGAACTGAGATATACCTTTTGGATCAGACTGGATAATTTGCCTTTTGGAGAATCACCATGTTATGCCATATATTAAGGGAGAGTTAAAAATGTTTACCACAGTTGCAGTAACTTTTGCAAAAATAGGCGTTGACATTGTTTAGGTATTGCCAGAAAATGAGGCAAAGTGTGAATTTGGAATAAATATGGTGGAGCATCTTGCAGTACTAGACTCCTGTCTTGAGGCAGCTGAATTGAGCTCTGCTTGTTTACTTCAGGTGAAGTAAATCAGTTTGAACTCTACTGATGGTATGGTTGCTGTTGGGCACAGGGAAATTGCACAGATAGAACAATTTTAGATACCTACATTCTGGTACCTAAATTTAATCTGAAACCAAATCCCACGCATGCAGCCAAAAACAGGGTACTTACTGTCTTCATTGATACATGGGTTGGAGGCTGGAAACTGTTGGCATGCCACCCTCTACCAGCCTAAAGCCATCATGGTGCATACTCATCTTTAAATAAAAAGTGAAATCCTGGTAAGTGAAGTGTAAGATGCATTCAGCTTTATTAAGTTTGTGCACCTGACCACTTTAAGTGAAGACTGCAGTTGTCCCTTCCCTAGGGAGGTAAGACAGGTATCTCTAGAGAGAAGTTGAGATCCTGAGCACCTGAATTAGCACTCACACTAGGAACTATACTTTCCATCTGCTGTATAGGATGTGCAGGGTGATTAGGATGCTTACTGATTGCTTTACTTTAAGAGAGATTAATCTGTACCTAAATTATTTCACATTCAAGCTTCAGAGAGAGGTATAATAAAGAGGGTAGAGGAGGGTAGAGTGCTACATCAGCAGTGTTAGGGAGACAGGAAAATATCAAACAGATTTGGTGGTTGGCTTGCTCAGGTGTTGGGCTGAGTGTTGAATTTGAGTTAGGAATTATTTTGTTGCTCATCCTCTTTAAAAGAATGGTCTGATGTTTTTGTCAGGTATGGGATTAGCAATGGTTTATTCCAGCTGGCATCATGACCTTCAGCCTGTGTCTTCTCCACGGAGAATTCATAAAAAACCAGTAGCAGACAGTTATGATTATTCCAGTGGGAAGGAAGGGGAAACCACAGATTAATTCCCAGGAACACTGAAGTGTGCCTAGAATAAAATGCAGTTTTTTAGGAGCAAATTCTGATAATTCTTTTCATTCTCCAACAATGGTTTCTGTTCATGGGACAAAGCTTTATTCTCAATTTAGTTATGTTCCCTCTGGAAAGCAGAAAGAAGAGCTCTTCTGGGAAATAAAGCAAGGTGGCCAAATAACAGAGAAGCCGAACAATCACATTCCACCTTGAGAGCATCTCTACTGTGCAGAGGTCCCTGGTTCAGAGACCCCCTGCCCCAAATTACTGTCCAGCTAGTAGGGGCTGTGTTTTGCTGTCACTTGAATCTGCACAAGAGCTGCACAAGAAGGAATAACTTGCATGAACTTGGCTCTGCTCATAGAGGGTCAATGTCAGGCTGAAGGCACTTTCTTCTATTGCATTTTTTTGCTCTGTTGCAGTGAGGTGCCCACTTAATTGCAACAACACTGTATTTATCAAGATTAAGAATCAAAGCTGAAAGGTAGGGAGGGTTGTGGCTTGTCCAGATATGAACTCCTGGCACCTGTGAAGGGTCATCACAGGGCCTGAGGCTTTGCAGATGGTGGCAGCGAGGCTGCAACCTCCTGTCTGCCGACAGCAGCCTGTCTCAGCAGCTCTGATTAATACCAGCAATTATGGTAAGGGGAATAAAAGGGAAACACTGTTCCCATTTTTGAAAAGGGAAGATAGAAAAATCCAGGGAACTACAGAGTGGTGAGCCTCACCTCTGTGCCTGGGAAGAAAATGGAGCAGATCATCCTAGGAGATATGCCGAGGCACATAAAAAATAAGGAGGTGATCCGAAGCAGCCAACACACCTTTACCAAGGGCAAATCATGCCTGGCCAATCTGGTGACCTTCTGTGATGGAGTGATAGCAATGGTCTACAAGGGAAGACTGACAGATGTTATCTATCTATATTTCTGTAAGGCCTTTGATATGGTCCCACATGTTGTCCTTATCTTCAAATTGGAGAGAAATGAATTTGATGGGTGGAGTACTCAGTGGATAAGGAATTGCATGGACGGATGCAGCTGGAGAGCTGAGGTCAATGGCTCTATGACCAGGTGGAGGCCCATGACAAGTGGTGTCCTACAGTGCTCTGTCTTGGGGCCATTGCTCTTCAGTATCTTCATCAGTGACACAAACAGTGGGATCAAGGGCACCCTCAGCAAGTTTGCAAATGGCACCAAGCTGAGTGCTGCAGTGACACAACAGAAGGATGGGATGCCATCTGGAGGGACATGGACGAACTTGAGAAGTGGGTCATGGGAACTTCATGAAGTTCAACAAGTCCAAGTGCAAGGTGCTGTACCCTGGGTCAGGGCAATCCCAGGCAGGAGTGAAGACTGGGAGAACTCATTGAGAGCAGCCCTGCAGAGGAGGACATAGGGGTGCTTGTGAAATAAAAGCTGTCCATGAGCCAGCAGCACGCATTAGCAATCCAGGAAGCCAACTGTATCTTGGGCTGCATCAAAAGAGGAGTGGCCAACAGGTGATTCTGCCCCTCTACTCTGCCCTCAGGAGACCCCCACCTGGAGTGCTGTGTCGAGGTCTGGGGTCCTCAGCACAAGAAAGCTGTGGACCTGTTAGAGTGAGTCAAGAGGATGCCACGAAGTTGACAGAGGGATAGAGTATCTCTGCTACGAAGACAGGCTTAGGAGAGTTTGGGTTCTTCAGCATGGAGAAAAGAAGGAAACCTCACTGGAAACCTTGCTGCAGCTTTCCAGTACCTTAAGAGGGCTTATAAAACAAGAGAGAAAGGGATTTTTTATACAGGCAGATGGTGACAGAACAAGGGGAAATGGCTTTGTACCTAAAGGTTTAGATTAGATGTTAGGAAGAAATTCCTTACCTAAAGGGTGGTGAAGCACTAGAGCAAGTTGCCCTGGCAGGCTGTGGGTGCCCCATCCCTGAAAGTGCTCAAGGCCAGGTTGGGATGGGGCTGTGAACAATCTGGTCTAGTGGAAGGTGTCCCTGCCCATGGCAGAGGTGTTGGAATGAGATGATCTTTAAAGTCACTTCCAACCCAAACCATTCTGCGATTCTGTGATCCTGAGGGAAAGTCTGTAAAAATACTGGGTTAACTTCTACCCATGTTTTAAGGCAGAAACATCCTTGTTTAGATTTCTGAACAGAATGGTCTGAATTTCTGTAGGAAACTCGACTTCATGACTTAGGGGGTTTCTTCCATCTCCATGTTCTCTCATTGCTGTTTGAGTTGCTGTAACCTTAATTAAGGTTGCCTTCTTACAGTATTTTTTTAAAATATGTTCTTGGAAGTGTTGAACTGCTTGTGAGTTTAAAGCAAATTAACAATACTTCTTTTTTTTCCCCTCTTGAAAAGCTGTTTTACAATATGTCTCTTGTAAACTTGCAGCTTTCTAAGTTTCTGTATCAGAATGTGAATTGATTATGGGATTTGACGGATCGTATCCCATTAGCTCTTTGGCTTGTAGGAAACAGCCCTTGACCTATTTTTTTAAGCTTTATTTCATAAATGTTTTCAAAACTGTCTGAAGATCAAAAAAGCAGGGTCATTCATTTAAATCTACTTTAAAGACCAGTGGTTCATGGCTAATGAATGTATGGTTTATTAATCAAATGTATGTAGCTGAAAGAAGCCAACTACAATTCACTTACAATTGCGATTTTACCCTATTTTAACGTTATTTTAATGAGCTACAGATTTGAATGTGGGCTTTGTTCATCTGTTGCTTCCACTCAATTGCAGTTTCACCCTAAGAAGACACAAGACAGATTGATCAGGCTTCCAGTCATTGTGAGACTTAAATGAAGTGAACAGGGCCTTATGTTTCAAAACCAAATGAGAGGATTAAAGCAACAAGAAAAAAAAAAAATCTCCTATGTTATCTGTCTGCTGTTCTTAAATTTGATTAAGCTACTTGCCACTAAGCACTTTTGGTTTTACTGTAAATACAGCCTAGAAATAAATTTTCATGGCCGCAGGCACCAATCAGCAAGTGATACCATGAATAATTAGCACTTAGAAACACTTGTTCATGTTAGAATATTTCTTTGATTGCCATTTCCAAAACCACACTTGGATAATAGGACAGTACATTTCTTTAAGGTCTAATTGGGATAGAGCTCTGTGCCAGCAGTTACAATAGTAGTATAAGCAAAGTTTTCTGAATATTTGGTTTGTGTGTGTGTGTGATGCAAGTTTGTCTTTTATGAGAAGAGGGAAAAAAATAGTCTCAAGTTAAACTATAACAATTTGACGTATTCATATTTTATTTTTTAAACTATCGCATACAGTTTTGGGCTATAAAAGGCACTTTTGAACCTGAATATGACCATATCTAATATTACCTTTGCAAAATATATGCAGATTGTAATGACCTGTAAAATAATTCAATGGCCTGTGAAGACAATGTAAGCAAGAATTCTGTATCCTACTTTATTCTCTTCGGCTTTATTCTTACAAGCTCTCCGGTTCACTTGAGAATGTCTGATAGGGAGTAGCAATCCTTGTGAGTTATACTGAACATAAACTCTGCAACAGCAATATAGCAGCATAGCTCAGTTTTATAGACTTTTGCTGTGGTTTAGATGTTTAACTTTTGACGTGTGTTTGAACTGCAAAGTCCATCAGGAAAGGCTGTGAAAATACTCATCGTGTTAGTAGTAATGTTCTATTTTTCAAATATGTTTAATTTACCTATTTTATAATTGATTTTTGTGCCAATGACACATTTCTACATTTGATGCACCCTTTGGGTTTTTTTGTTGTAAATTGCCTTTTGAATTTTTCATTAAAAATTTAAGTTGCAGACCAATCTAACCTGTCTGCAGTTGATCCCACGTGTCTTTTGTATCCAAACTCTACTCTAGGGTGATTTTCTGTGAAGAGGAACCCTGGCTGCAGGTTCTGGTGACCTGACTAATGTGGGCTTGTTCTCTCAAATGACTTTATAGATTGAGATTTTAAATAAGAAATACAATAAATTAATTTTTTTAGAGCTGAGAAATTTTTCAGGGTTTAAAAATGTTTTCAGAGTGGAAAACAGATATTTAATGCCTTAAAAGAAATGGGTTTTGAAAACTGTTCTTTATATAATGGCTTGACTACATTAAGTAACAGCACAAGCCAATTAGTGCAGGATCTCCAAGGAGCAGGCTAAATTTACAGCTGGTGAAACTGAGGCAGAGAAGAAAATACTGGACTTTCCAGTGTGCTTAAGCATATCTCCAGTGATGGACACCTCTATGCAACAGTTGAAGCACAGGCTGCCATAACTTTTAATTTAGCTAAGATGAGAGCAGTGAAGGGTGGGGAAGCTGTGGCAGTGTATTGATCAGCATAGGGACTTGGGGCAGCCTAGATATGTCTTCAGTGATGTTGTCTCTAGTACCAAGATGAAAGCTAATTGGGGTTTGCCTGACTAGACTGTGAGCTGTACCTTCATTCAATATATGAAGGGCAAATGCAATATAGAAATTGTAAGATTATGATCAGATTTGGGAGTCCCAGACTCTCAGATTTGCATGGCTTTCTCTTGAGTATTCAGACTCTCCTTGTCTTGTTTTAAGTGTTAGACTAATGTCTATCAGCCTCAGGAATTAAATGTGTGAGAATGAACACATTGATAAGAAAAACTAATTTATAATCAACACTGAGTCTTTATGCAAAAAATTAGAATAATGCAGGTCTTAAATCTGTCTGATTCCCACATATTGTTTGTTTTTAAATAATGTGCTGCATGAAGTACATTTTTTGTGTTCTAGGGAGATGATCGCTAATAGACCTTTGTGTTTTCTCAGCCTTTGTGTGGCTGTATGTAAACTTGAGGAACTGTGTTCTGTTGTGTACATCTGTGTCTAGCTGAAATCAAAGGTGATCTGGTATTTTTCACCCCGAATGAGAATTTAGGTGAAAAAAATATTGGTAGTGAGTTTGAAGCACAAATATATATTCATCTTCTCTATGTTAATCTTTATGCAAGCTGCATGCTATTATTTAAGAAGAAAGCTCTAAGAAATATTTGCATGTATTTTTAATAGAGTTGGATTACTTTATGTTTCGTAAAAGTATGTATGAAGGCAAAAGCACATAGTGCAATGAAATTTTGTAAAGCATTTGTGGGCTCATTTTCTGCCATGCAGGGTGTTTGGTGGCACAGTCGATGAATATTTCTGTATAGCTTCTCAGTGTTAAACAAATTTCTCTTGACATTCAGTATATGTAAGTAACTGAGAATATAGTTCATTTCATTTAGTGTTCAGTCATCTAAAATCAAAGCATTTGGAATATTATTATGTAGCTTTGACATAAATGAGTAATCTACCGTGTATTAAGCTTGCTCTGTTTAAACTGGAGTTTCCAGATAGCACAGGTTACCATCTGTATTTTTTCATATTGTTATTGCCCTCATAATAAGTTCAAGGTGAGATTTTCAGGCAGTAAGCTGCAAGTCAGTTTGCATATAAACACTTTAGAAAAGCCATCTTGACATCAGCAGCTTATGCAGTCTTCCATCTATAATGTAAATGACTACACCTGCATTATTTTTATTTCTTCATTACTTTGTGTCCGCTCATTTAAAAATGTTTAGAGTACTAAAAATGTCTCTGCAAATACGTGTGAAAGGAGACAATTGTTCTGGTAGGAAAGGCCAGGAAAATACACAAAGGAGGCCACAGTGAGACGATAAACATAAAGGTCCAGGAGGTATTATGATGAGGTTCACAGATACTGTGTTCCAATCAAGCTCAATAAGCTCTAAATTCCTATTATGTTTCTCAAGCCTGCAAAAAGACATGGGAAGAAACCAAAAGTTTAAGTCAAATAAAAAGCACTTAAGCCATGAGCACATGAATGTATAGCTGGGTAATGGAGCTTTCATCTCTGAAATAAAAACAGTTCAATTCAATTGGAACTGAAGTTTCTTCCCCCTTTGAAAAAGTTTATTTTAATGAGTTTCCATTTTATGCGTGGGCTGTTCTTTAATCGATGCTGCTCCATTGAAGTTTTATCCAATGAAGACACAAGACAGATTGTCTAAGCTTGCGGCTATTGTTGGGAGTTGATGAAGTGTATGGGCCCTTATGGTTGATAACAGAAGTAGATGGTCAGAGCCAATAAATAAAACTTTAACTCTGATTGTTGGGTGCTTTATGCTGAAAAGCTTTCTATTACCATGAATCTTCGGTTTTGAAGGACTTGTGAACCCAAAGGCAGCTTGTAGCTCTGTCACACAGACTAAGTTGGTTAGACAAGCAGCAATCTGTCCTATCCAATAAACCCAGTTTTGTCTTTTAAATTCTAGACTTCTCTTCAGGAATCAGCATTGTTAATATCTTGACAGACCATTAACTTCATAATACATGTATCTGCTGCCCTGTTGATTTATCATAAAAAATTGATGTTTGCAGAAGTTAAATTGTGCTGTCCTTGATTGTGTTTTTGCAAAGCACATACAAGAAAGAACAATTTTAACTGGAAGCCTGTGCTAATGTTTGAGGACATTAATAAAATATCTTTGTGACAGCATTGAGAGTCACAAATGCAAAAGAAGCCTAAGAAGATTCATATTCCGTGTAGAAGAGAAAAATAATATTAGCCTAGGGTTTTGAGTTTTTTCAATGGTAAGTGAGATTTATTTTCTGGATAGAGAAGTCCTAGAGCCAGATTTGTTTGTTGCTTGGTCCGAAGAGAACTCAGTGAACTCAGTGAAGAGCAAATAGAAATTCAATTAAAATACTCTGCATATTTACTGAAGAAATGTCATTCATATCAATTTTAAGAAGGAAATCTGTTCAATATTTGTGTTATAACTGGCTTTGTCTGAGCAGCAATACTTGTGTGGCAGCTAGTGGTTGCCTCACTTTTGAGATCACACAGATACAGTGAAAGATATTTGGCATTAGAGATGCATCATTTCTCCTGGAGCTTCCTGATTCTTGGGGTGAGAGGGAAAGAGAGGGGTTGAAGAAACCTGACTGGATGGGAAAATGCAGGGAGTTCAGATGTGAGTACCTTCAGATGGACTGTGGGAGGGAGAGGGTAAAATTGTGTGGAAACAGTAGAGAAGTTTCTCTGGAAATGTCTGTTGTCTGTTTGCATGAAGGTCCCTTAAGACCTCCTCCTCCTGATCTTCCAAGGTCCTTACTCTTCTTCAACATCTAGGTATCAGAACCTCTTTCAGTGGCACGTGGGGTAGCATGGCTAATACTTGTCACATATGGTCTGTTCTGTTATTCCTTACATCTGAACACAAGAAAACACTTTTTTGCAGTCACGCAAGCATGGTCAGACACTGGAACAGGTTGTGCAGGCAGGTTATGGGGTCCCCCATCTATTTGTACATGGTCCTGGACAACCAGCTATAAATGACCCTGCTTGAGCAGGTGGGTTGGACTATACAGTCTCAAAACGTCCCTCCCAACCTAAATGATGACAAGATTTTGTGTACTGTGCAGTATTTTATTCTGGTAGGCATGTTGCTTGGGTCCTAATACTCCATGTTGGCATGAAAAAGAGAGGAGAAAGATGCAGCTTGCATATGGAATAGGAGGTCATTCTCAGATTGCTTGTCAGAAACTCCTCTCCTGTAATGATGATCTTTTAATCTACAGTGGTAATTGAAGCAACACCCACTCATATACAAAACATGGAGAAGGTGGGCAAAATATTTTTGATGCATGCTTATTATACATGAAAAAAACCTCTATTTGTCTTAATATGTAATACTATTAATACAGTTACAATAATATTTATATTTATATATAATATTTATAAAGTTGCTTTACTAAGTGGCACTGCACTGAACATTGTTGATCATTCGTCACTCATACACTTGATGGATGCATTTAGTGTACACCGAAGAATCGTGGACTGTAGCTGTGGTACCTCTAAACCACGCACCAGTATGCGTTTAAGGACAGACTTTGAGTGAAGTATAGAAGCCCTTTATTATACATGCAGTACAGTAGCTATCCTGCAATGCAATATGTCAACCCTGGTCTTCGTAACCACAAAGGTCTTCTATCTTTTGTGGGCTAAATATACTGATATTACCACACTCTTGCAAACCATGCATTAACTGAAAGTGTGTTAAGTGTTGTAATGTAGTAAAATGTTTTGTGTGTATCTCTTAGGATACAGGTAGCTGGAAAGGCTACTTCTTAGAGTAAGAAGCTTTGAAATACTTGGAGAAAAGCCAGATACTAAAATCTCTGTGATGGGTGGACACAGATGAAGCCAATTCTGTGGCAAATTACAGGTCAGGCTAATTCAGTATTAAGCAGAGTTGTGTAGCACCCAAGATGAGCTGCTCAGGCCCTTGTGAGAGTGAGTGTGCTAATTGGACAAATCACAACTAACCATCATTTGTACTGTGCAGGATCTCTTTTGGCTCTCTCAAAGCCACTAACTGAAAGGATTCAAAGGCTTAATACCATCTTACTCCAACTGATGCCATTTCCATCCTTATTACATTTATCTGTTAGTTGCTATGAAAGAATACTGTGTTCTAGGCCCTGGTGGTAGCATGACCTGCTAATAAAGCAGGGATCATACATTTTCATGAACCAGATCTTCTTACTGCTTGCTGTGTCTCTTCTGTAATATGCTTAGAGATTTGAAGAAAGTGATACAAAACAATATTATTCTATTATGTTATGCCAAGTGGCTTTGTGCAAGCTGATCTCCTTTGCTGGGGAATACATAATGTGAGCCTTGCAGAAGAGATTCATTCCCTTGCCATTGCCCATCCTTGCACAGAAACTCTGCTGCCAGCTCTTTGCCAGAAAGGGGCCATGGCTATATAGATATTCTAAATAGCAGCAGGCTGGACACCCCAAGGAGCCCACTGAGAAAGGGAGAGGTACAAGCAGCAAACAGAGTAATTCAGAGACTCACTTTGCTTTTGTGCTGACTCTAGTTAGCACAAAGAGAATTCTCTGGCAAGTCTCAGATTCCAGAGCTGACTCCAAGCAGGGAGAGTAGTACTCTTTCCTAAGGCGTCTAATTATGAGTCTGTTCCTGGGTATTACCTGGTACAGGGAGGTGTTCTTGCATTTTCCTCATGAGATAAAATTACTCATCTCCCTCTAATTACATGTGGTAGGAATTAATTCTTTTTACATTTAAATGAGTTTTATATCAAGTTTCTTTTACCTTCTAATACACCTCAGGTTACAGAGTTCCTTTAATTCCTCTACTAATGGAATAAGAGAGTCTGACAGTTGTTTCCACGAGAATGCTGTGAAGTATGGGCATCTTTATCCATGATTTGCTTTGGATAGACTGGTTCACCTGGGGATTTTACCAGTTTCAGCAGTTACACATTGGGCTGAAGAGTCCTGAGCCCTTAAAGTCTGCTGGCACTCTCACTTCCTTCTTAAAAAAAAATGCTCTTCTCTTATACAGCATCAGTAGATCTTGGTGACAGTATCAAAACGGAGAAGGGTAGCTTGAGTTTGGTTTTGTATGTCCAGGTTTACTGAAAGGTTGTTGGAGTGTTGTTCATCATTTAAGATAATGAAAAAATGTGCAGTTAAAATACTGGCTATATTTTGAATAAATTTTCAGCCATACATGCTTTTCCATGCTTCACTTGCAGCTAAGACAGCTTGAGGACCATGGAATATATTAGGAGTAAGCACTTTGGCTGTAGGAAAGGACTGCGATGTACGTAAACAGCTCTTGAGGTTGCATTTTGGGTCCCTAATCATGCTCTGAGCTTGGGCTTTGTCCAGGAGCTGCACAAGCACTCAGTAACAGGCTTTGGCTCTTCTGGTCCAGCTGTGGCTGTTAATGAGTGGAACTCTGAAAAGCCCTGCTACATTAAGCAAAATGGTGAGTTGTGTTAGGGCATCAGAGCACTGACAGTATGATTTTTAAGTCTCTGGAACATAAAGCAGCATGCACCAGGAAAACTGTACCTGATAAAGTAAACTTTTTTTGCCAGAAGATAAAGAGGATTAGAATTCTATTTATATGATAAAAATACTGTCTAGAGGCTGTAATCGTTTGCTGTCCTTTATTATAATCCCCCAATTGCCAGATATGGGTCAAAAAGGTAAGATGTACTCTTTTGTACCAAAGCAGTGGAGTAATGAGGACATCTGTTTTCATATGGTACTTGACACACACTACCAGAAATTTGATGTCATGCTGTCCAAACTTGTACATCATTGCAGAATTGCATTAGCTTTTCTGATTGATTCTGACAAGTCACTGACAGTTTTTGAGGTGAAACACAGACATGACAAAGGGCAAGCAGAGGCTGCATATGTCAGCTGGAACACTCCCTTGTTGACTCAAAAGGGTGAAAATCTCTCAGTCTTGTCTCTATCTACCCCTTGCTGCTGTTTAAGCTCCTCAGCCTTGCTGCTTTAGACATTATGTGGTTACAAGAGTGAGTCCTTTTGAGTTTTTGTCTCAAAGAATTAGAGTTCCAAGGAATCATTTTATTTTCATGGGTTAATGTGTGTACCCATAAGGTAAAAAAGTGTAGTTCGGTAAATTTATTCATCATGAATCATGAAAGGTTGATTTCATTTATTGTATGATACCATAAACATAGTATTTTTTGTTTGTATTTATACATGCATAAACTTAATTTACCCTCACGGTGTCAAGCAAGTCCATTTCCCTTCCAGAAAGTGTCAACATGTATGTCCTAATACACAGTGGTTTAAAATATCAGTGCTTTGAAAAACATTGTTAGTTTGCTTATAATGTTGTATGACTTCAATGTTGTTGTTTTTTAAGAAAAATAAGGACAAATTGCACTCCAGTGATGATGTATATAGGTTTACCAGCTCTGAAACAACACAGGATTCCCTCCGGTGCTACAGTCAGTAAGGTCAAATGCACCATTTGTTCTCAATATATATTTCTAGGTATGCTGGGAAAAGAGCAAATAATGTGCTGTAGCATACCAAGTTGGGGTTGCATTCTGTTTTACCATTTTGCATTCTATTTCTGCTCCAACCCTTCTCTATGAGATTAATGGTCATTTTTGGGCTCTGACTTGTATTGTCCATTTCTTGAGCAAAAGCTCATCAGCAAATGCAGTCAGTTATATTGCATGTCTTTGGGGCTGAGACACTCAGTGTTTGATAAAAATAATGACAGGAGGATGTAACATAAATGGAAGAATAATGTGTTGCATAGAATTTATCTTCCTGGACTTGGACACTGATCTCAGAAAGGATCAGTGCCTTGGTTTTGCAGATAGGTGTGTCTTAGAGTCTTTTGGCTGATTTATACTTTTTCATAAGAAAACAAATGCAGTGACCATTTTAGCTGAGATGCTGAAGTTGCCATTTATTATCTGAATGAAAAGCTATCTTCAAACCATATATTCTTATTAGTAAAAGAAAGCTCCCCTTTCCCATGTTGAGAGTATTGTTTGGTTTGTTCATTGGTTGGGGTTTTTTGGTCTTTTTTTTATTAAATAGAACAGGTTGTTTTGGAATGAGTCCAGAGGAGTGCCACAAAGATCATTAGGGGGCTGGAGCATCTCTCCGAAGAAAACAAGCTGAGAGAGTTGAGGTTGTTCACCCTGAAGAAGAGAAGACTCGGGAGACCTTAGAGCAGCCTTCCAGTACCGAAAGGCGGCCTACAAGAGAGATAGAGGGACATTTTTACAATAGTATGTAGTGACAGGAAAAGAGGAAGTGGCTTTAAACTGAAAGAGGGCAGGTTTAGATAAGTTATTATGAAGAAATTCTTTGCTATGAGAGCAGTGAGATAGTGGCACACATTTCCCAGAGAAGTGGATGCCCATTCCTGGAAGTGTTCCAAGTTGGGTTGGACGGGCCTTTGAGCAACCTGGACTAGTGGAAGGTGTCCCTTCCCAGGGCAGGGAGGTTGGAAGTAGATGATCTTTAAGGTCTCTTCCAACCTAAACAATTCTATGATTATATGATTCTTTTTACAAAACAGTATTGTAATAGTATTGAAGAATTATATAAAGGAAAAAATAAGGAAAAATATAATTAATCATAGTATCTTATAGTAATATCCAAGTCTTAAACCACAAATTATATGACTGTTGTTTAGCTCAGTCTTCTTTTAGAAATTTCATTTTGAAAGGGTTGTAATCTCTCCGCTAAGTTAGTGGAAAGCATTTGTAGATGAACCATAGACACTATTATCAACTCTTCCCAGAAAGGAATGTATTAAAGAAACAGTGTGGAAAGCAAAGCAACAAATTTCCCCACTTTGTTGTCATGTCAATTCCAAGAGACCATTTTATCTTACTGCCTTCACCCCATTGGGCTCTGTGGAACTGAGCAAGCTAGATGCTTTCAAAGTGTTTGATCTGCGGTTACTTATTTTCTTTTCCCTCTGGAGATTCAGGCATCTCGTGGTTGCAAGACTTGCTTTTCTCAGTTAACCTGTGCAGACATCTGAGATGCAACTCACTGATTGTCAGAGATTCAGGGATTACACTTTCAAAACTCCTGACATTTGGAGGGCAGTGTCATCTTATTTTACATGCTGTCTGAGCTGCTAAAATTATGCACTGATCATGCAGTGGTCGTCGTGATAGTTACTGGTATGGTTGATGTTTCTGTGGCTGTAGAGAGGTGGAATAGACAGACCCACCAGAAGCTGCCTTGCTGCTTAAGCTGTTATTGGACTGTCAGACCTCAAATGGGCAAAGCTCACCCAAGCAAAAGTGTAAACACAATTTTCTCCATCTCCTACTTGGAAGGAGAAGCACAGCGTGATCATCATCATCTTTGATTGTTTCAGTTTCCAAGCTGAATCATACATATTCAAGAATGATTTTGTTCTGTTTTGGACACGGGAGAGACTTGCACAAGTCGTGCTCCCATTTGGGAAGCCTTGCTGTCATCAGTTTGAGCTGGCTATGCACAGAGGAGAGCAATAACAAAACAAACAGCAATACAACAGCTGAGATGCAAAAAAATGTTGACTTGTTGCTGCATTTGACATCCTTAGTGCATCCTTTTGCATTCCTTTTGTATTTACAGTGCAAGTTTACATGTAAAATAATACAGCACTATCAAACTTGCAGTATTTGGGACAAGATACATGGAAATGGGTGGTCAGTATATTCCATAAAGCATATTTTGCTTAAATGCTCTTGACTTAAATATCCATTGTATTTTTTGTGATGAAACTTGGAGATATATAAAAAAGTATTCTCTGTTGGTTGTGCATACATAATTTGAGCTTACCAGCTGGAATCACATGTATATGTAAATGACGGCAGATTTGGGCTCATAATTGTTCAAATTGGCTATGGCATTTGTTATGTCAACCCTGTGTTCTCAGTGCTGACACTTAGATTTCAATCCAAGTTTTGTTAGGCAGAAGTAATGGAAAACTCCATTCTTTTAAGTGTATAACTTTCTCATGATACAGTCTGGAGCTAGCATACACTTAAAGAATCATTTTAGCAAATGGCGTCTTTTAATAATTTAGTCTGTGGCATAGCCTTAGCAGGTTATATTCTTCAGAGACTTCCAAGCTGCCCATCAAGATAGTGTCCAGTACTAATGATGTATATTTTACTATAGTCTATAAATGTAAAATAGAATGCCTTTTTTGTTTTTCAAGCCTGTGTTGTTTTAGCCTCCTCGCTTGCAAGAACAAGCTGTAGATATTCATTATAAGATACAATTGCTAGCTACAATGCCATTGGTGAGATTAGGACCAATATTACATTACTCTTAGAATCATAGAATCATTAACATTGGGAAATACCTTCAAGATCACTTGAGTCCAGCCTTTCACTGAACAGTACCATGTCAAATAAACCACTAAGTGCCACATCCAGTTGTTTCTTGAACACTTCCAGGGATGGTGGCTCTGCCACCTTCCTGATCCCATTCCAATGCTTAAGCACCATTTCAGTGAAAAATTTCTTCCAGATGTCCAACCTGAACACACCCTGGCACAGTTGGGGGCAGTTTCCTCTTGTCCTGCCACTGGTTGCCTGGAAGAAGAGTCCAATCCCCACCTTGCTACAACCTCCAGGGGCATGGGTTTTCTCACAGGGCCCTGAGAGAGCTGTATCTTCATTTTATCAGAGAATAAACACGTGCTTCTCTTCCTTCTTCTTGCTTTACTGTTGTGTACATTGCCAGTAAGGCCAGACCCTGAGAAGAACTTATATAAATGAGTTCATGCTTGAGCAACTTGATTAACTTTCACGGTGAAATGATGGGCTTGGTAGGTTAAGGGAGAGCACTGGATATTGTCTTCCTGAACTTCAGTAATGCTTTCAAAACTGTCTGCTATAAGACCCTCAGAGGCAAACTGATGAAGTATGTGCTGGATGAGCAGACAGTGAGGTAGTTGTAGAAAGTGTTAAGGTCTCCCCTGAGCCTCCTTTTCTACAGCCTAAATAACCCCAGCTCATTCAGCCATTCCTCACAGAACTTGCACTCCAGACCCTTCCCCAGCTCTGTTGCCTTTCTCTGGACACACTCCAGCATGTCAATGCCCTTCTTGTTGTGAGGGACCCAGAACTGGACACAGGATTCAAGGTGCGGCCTCACCAGTGCCAAATACAGGGGGACAATCACTGCCGTGGTCATGCTGGCCACACTATTTTTGATACAAGCCAGGATGCCATTGGTCTTCTTGGCCACTGGGGCACACTGCCAGCTCATATTCACAGCTGGCTGGTGATCAGCACCCCCAGGTCCTTTTCCACCAGCCCCTTTCCAGCCAACTTTCCCCCAGCCTGTAGCACTGCATGGAGTTGTGACCCAAGTGCAGGACCTGTCATTTTGCCCTGTTGAACCTCATACTGTTGGTCTTGGCCCATTGATCCAGTTTATCCAGTCTCTCTGCAGAGCCCTGTTCAGCCCACGACATACTTCTGCTTTGTTTTTCTGTTATTCCAAATTGTTGGCTGTTTCACTAACATATCCTCTGATTCTTCTAGCATGCCTGGAAAAATCCCTCTTCTTTCTCAAGACTCAAAAGATACCAGATTTCTGCCCATCCTAGACTTGATCTTGGGAGGATTGCAGCTTGAAGAAAACCAATTGTGGTTCTTTTCCCTTCCTCAAAAGTTGTGTAGTTGTAGCTGTCATTATTTTTTTAATCTTTCCTTTATGTATTTGCTGTTATAGTTGCTTTAATTTTGAGCAGTTGCACAGATAAGCAGGCATCAGAGCAAACCTGGGCAGGCAAATGGCTGCTCTCATATTTATAAAGGATAATGTCAGCAGTTTCACAGTTTACCACAGTCCTGACTCTTCATTAAAAAGAATTGAAAATGCAGTGCCATGAGCCTTAAAATCATGGAGTGACTAGAACAGAAATATTAACTGATCTGGACTGTCACAAAGTACATTTTGGTGTCTTAGTTAGGTAGGGCTCAAGCAGAGTAGAAGTGCCTTAAGGCACAGACCAATTCTGAGCTTTATGTTCAGAAGCATTTTACAGCCATGATAATGTATCTCTGAAATTAAGCATCCTAAGCACAGCTGATTGTCTTTTAGTTAATTTATCACTGTGGAATATCTATAGTCACTTACAATGACAGGCTGTAGTATGGACAGTAAACCCTTCCTGTGGCAGGCTGCATCTGCAGGCTTTGTCTGAACCTGTGATATAAATGTTCCTGATAGGCCTTGTTTTCCTACCACATGAGGTTGATTATTGTCCCTGTTTGTGCGTACATGTGCAAGGGAAACGAGGAACCACACTGAGTAATGCTGGAGCTGCTCCAGGTCCTCCTTACCCGCTCCAATCTCCTCCTGTCCCCTGGCTTATCTCCACAGCAGATAACTATCAGGTGTCCCCAGTGCATTTAATGGATCAACTCCTGTGCTAGATACTCCTCCATTCAGAGACCCACAGATTTTTATCACTGACTTTTTCAGGAAATGAGCATTTTGGACATTTTCAGTGTAAAGACATTGATGCACTTCTGACTAGATTGGTGCTTGTTTTAGCCATCAGCAAAGTCTGAATTTCGCCAGTGATTGTAAGTCTGATGCTCTGGCCACATTACCTTGGTTTCTGAGCATCATAGTACTGTGTGATTGCAAATCTACGGTGTATATTTTAAATTGCCTTTTATGGTGGTAAGTGCTGATTTGTATGATCATGTTTGAATTTGTATGGTATGTGTTTATGAGACCAGTGTGTCTTTACATCATGAACTCCACCTTTGTGTATTCCATTCAAACTGCTGATGATGGCTTGATGGATAGCCTGTTGATATGGAGCTCACCTCCAGTGACACTCTGTTACTGGTTTTGGTATACTGCTGAAAGGGAAGCAGTGCATTTTGCTCTCTCCCTCCCCACCCACTCTAATGCATGCTTTTTGAAAATAAGAATTTCTATCATGGTCTGGATTTCATTGCAAGCTATTGCAGAAACAAATATTAATACATTATAACATTTAAAAAACACTACTGAACATTTGTCATGCTGGTTGAGTGTGGTAGCACCATTTCAGCATTAAGTTAATTGTAAGAAAAGTGCTCCTGGGTATGGCAGCTTGGTTTCTGTATTGAGGTCCAGATTGCTAAAAAATTGCTGATTTATACCCCATGGGATCCGAATGTTTTTATGTTATCAAAAGATTTGTAAGTACACCTTTTGTTTAGCATTCTTATTAAGGTGCAAATTAGAGTTAGTTCTATTAATATATTGAGGAAAAATGTTTCCCTGGAAAGATTGTTGTGGTGACTTTTTGACTCAAACCAACTCTTTATCAGTCTGAGAGGTCTAAGAAATGAAAAGGTAGGGTATGCTATAAGGAGACCAAACACAGAAAGAGGGTGTGAGATTAGGATAGACAGACACATCAAATGATCTAATGGTGAAAAGGACTTATTCCCCAAAGTTCAGGGCAAATTCCACCTCTCTCATATTTTCTTTTTAGGTGGAATCCTTCCGTTAAAAAGAAGAGCTTAGTTACCCCATGAAAATTGATATTTATGGGCAGCACAACCTGCCTATCCTTTTCTGTTTGGAAAGTAAAACTGCTTTGATGAGGAATAATAAAGCAACATCAGAAGGAGTTACATTGTGTTTGTCTTCCAGAAACAAGCAAGGCTGTGAGCATCCTCTTAAGCTTTAATTTCATCTAAGCAGTGGCTCATTTCAGAGACTGACAGGTAAAATGATTGGTGCCAGGAAGGCAGTTTTCTTTTGGCTCCTGGCACCCTTCCAGTTCCGTGATTCATGCCCCAATGCTGTGCAGCACTGGTATAGTTGCTCTGCAATGGTTTTCTTAGAGCAGAATTGCAGATGCACATACAGAAGTCTCAGCAGTGGAGCTTTGAGTAGAAGTGTAAGTGGATTTGTATATAGGGAAGTTACCGTTCCTTATCAGTTCAGATGCAACAGTTGCATAGCTGATGACAAAGCCCAAAGGCACAGAGAAGTTTGAAGTTTACCAAACTCCAAGGAGGTGTTCAAAATGTGATGGTGGTACTATTATTTAAGATATATATCAGCTTTTCTCTTGGAGCCTCTGCTTTCAAGGTATTATGACTTCTTTTTTAAAAGGAGGATGGTTTCCAAAATGTAGTGCATACAATCTGGCTCAGCTGGAATGGATTATGTGCGTTTGGGGTTTTTTGATTCAATAGCAGCAAACCCACACATGTTAAAATAGGGAAGGGGCTCTTGGTGGGGCTTTGCTCATTACAGGGCAGATGTTTCCTGAGATGGTAAGATAGATCCATTTGGTTGTAGGTAAGATCATACTTAAAATGTAAGCCCTAAATGTGACCAAACATCCATGGAGTCATTCTTTCATCTGCTACAGCTCCGTCAGACCATGAAAGGTGACAGGAGCACTTTTGAGAGCTGTAGGAGCTCTTTCTTCAAGTTTTGGTATCCTTGCCATTTCACAACACTGATTTCCCCACAGTGTTTTGTGCATATTTGAGAGTACGCAAATGGCCTCATGTACCAAATAGCTACTTGGTTACTGGAGCTTGGTACAAAACCAAACAAGTCAGTGATAAGATTTCGCTCCAACAGACCTTGTATCATGAACTTTCAGTATGTACTGAAAAGAAGGTACCAAATCAAAGCAAGTTTTCCTTCAAAGAAGCCAAGATATCTTCCCACTGAGAGAATTTTTCTTGCCAAATGCTGGCTCTCCAACTGTGGCCGTCTTGACTAGGCAGCTATTTAAAGCAAGGATGCAATGATTTGTTTTCATTATGGCAAGACTTTATTTCACTTTTCATGGATGTCTGAGCAGTTGATGCTCAAACTTTCCTTAAAAAGTATGTTCAGACAGAAATCAAAATCAGGAAATTTCAGAAGGAAAGTGATAATTGGGATGAAGTGAAAGCAGAATTAAAATGGACACTGTTAGTATAAATAGTTGTGTTGTTTCTGCTGGTGTAATCATAATTGTTCCTCTTTATCTGGTATATTCTATCCTTACTTAAGTCAGAGCACACCCCACATGGTTGTTGCATCCACTTGAATGTATGTTGTCTCTTATACTCTCTGACATGGTTTATAGCTGGTAAAGAAAGGGCATCATAGGGGTGGTTCAGAAACTGGGCCCAGATATGCCAGTCTCAGTTAAGATAAATGCCATTGCCTTGGATGAGAAACTGTCCCTTGTCTGATCCCTTGGACACAAAACATGGATGTGGCATTATGTACATTAAGAGGCATGTTGTGTGAATTTGGTTTTCTAAGTTTGCTGCAAGGTTGCATGCCACGGAGAAAGTATTTGGTGCTTCAGTGTTTATTATTGTCCTTATGATGGATGACTGGTGTCTTTTTGACAGAAAAGACTTGATCTTTTCCAAAAGCTTGCAGCAGTTAATCATCTGGTTTACGCAGGCAAATAAAACTCCTCACTGCCTAAACACCAGTAATAGAAATTAACTAGATTGTTTAAAGCTATAAATATGCACATGCTTGGTTTTAGTTGGGATAACTCATTTTCTCATTTCTGCCCTTGTTATATGAAATAGGTTTGCATTCATCCAACCTTCATTCCAGCCCCACTGTTCTTGTTGCTCTTTTCTCCATTGCTGTACGCCCTGCCACCAGTCTTCCTGTGAATCAGGTGTGTGATGCAGACATCAGTATCATCTACTCATATATTCTAGCCAGGCTATCCAAATCTTACATATTATTTTACATAAAATCTTTAAGAGACCATCTTTCTTCACCATCTATGTATCCCACATGCTTGTTCAGTCCCCTGCTCTGTTATGCCTTAGTTATTGCACCTCAGCATATGACCACTGGGGATGGATCCATCAAATGCAACATGATTAGTCTCATTCTTGCAGCCTTTCATGGTCTGTCTTCTCACTGATACAACTAGCCTTTCATATAGTATCCAAGTATTTTCACACTCTTCCCTATCAGCCCGGAATGCCAGTTCATCTTTGAGGATATTGAGGATATTGCCCTTGAGAAATGACTTTCAGAGCTTGCATTTCCTTGTGAGTACTCGAAAATGGTTTATCTGCTTATGTGCCAAGATGACTGTTAATTGATGTTAACTGAATGCTTTTCCTATGCTAATTCCTTCTGTCTTTAAACAGCTGTTGCCTATTGTCTAAAGTAAGATCTTTGAGGAAGAAAATGCCATCTTCACATGCTTTGGCTTTGTGCAGTACCTAATGCTACGGGTTTCTGATCTGTGACTTAGTTTATAGACATAGTTCCAAAAATAATAAAGTGCAACTAGTCTGTACTAGTGATTACCTCTAATAGCATTGTTTATGTCTTGTCTTTTTCACAGTTTCATTCACAAGCACTACCTTTTAAATTCCTGTAAACTTCAAAGTCAGAACAATTCATTCTGGGATTATAAAGTAAAAGCATCCCTAGCTAAAACCTTCTATAAATATTCAGAACTACTGAACACAAAAACAAAGGACACCAGCAATTTAGGCTGCATTTCTGTTATTATTCCAAAGCAGTTTACTGTCTTGGAAAAAAGGAAAATATTTTTTTCTCCATTTGCTTACATTTTATAGTACTTTGTTTATAAATGGTTAGACTGTTTCCCTGAAGGAAATGGTGAGAATGAATTCAAAGCCTGTTGAAGCTAGTGGAGCATTAGTCATATTTAACATTTGTTTGTTTGTGCCTTTGATACAGAAGGAAGTTTGTGGATTTTTTTAAAGAAAAATACATAAATCTGATTGCAAAGCTACAAATTGGTAAATTGTCTTGGGGGCAAGTCTGGGCCCTGAAGCTCATTTTAAATCATGTTCTTAATTGACTGAATTTAAAGGTGACTTGTCTTTGTACAACCTCATATGGATAACAAAGAGAAATCCCAAATTCATGAATTGATGATTTCGGCTTCTTTTTTTTTCCTGATTGATACTCCAGACTTTGTTTGACAAGATAGGCATCACCAGAATAGTTACCTAAAAAATGAGTTCTTAGTTTGTTTTACATAGATTCTAGTTTTGACTCAAAAAATAGTGTCCTCTGCCAGAGGCAAATTGTAATCTGGCAGGCACACAAGGCCCTAAAGACTTCAGAGGAGCTGAGCAGAAGGGCCCATATATCTCATTTTAAAGCTTTCTGCAATAGCTTTGAGTCCGATGAGGATCTGTGTGTTGGAAAGATCTGCCTCTTGACACAGCAAAACAGGAAGAAAGATTAGGCAGTTCGCTATGTGGAGGCCTAATTTCTTTTTTATCAGAAGGACCTTAGCAATGTGCTGCTAGGTATGATAAATGTGTTTTTTACCTAAATCAAGATGATGATGATGATGATGAGGATAATGATGATGATGATGGTTTTCACTGTGCCATCATAATTTTGTGCTGCAAATTATGAAATCTGGAGTGGGGGATTTTAGGGATATGATAAAAGAAAAGAGAATATGCATATTACCTGAAAAGCTTTCAAATTTCCTAAATCTGGTGAGTGTGCTGTGTTTTTTGTAACCACTAATGGCCTGATTACTTTGGGGAGAAACTTAATAAAAGGATGAGCTTTAGCATGTCTGTCACCTCTCTGCTGCTGTGTGCAGTTTTGTGTAAGGCATGCACATTGAATAAATGTGCGTGTAAAGAGATTGCCTTAGACCCATTCACACTTTCACCTGAATGTGCAGTTGAGATAAGTGTGCACAAAATTCAGTTGCAGAAAGCTTTTAGATAAATAGAATGCGGTCTCTGTTGCTGAAAATTAGCAGGGCTCTTTTGACAGTGTAAATCCACAGAGCATCTTTGGTGACCTAGGCCATCCTGCCTTAATCTACTTATAACACTCTTTTAATTTCTGTTACTGAACTGGATGGCCCAGTGAATGAGGAATCTTTCTTTCTCCCCTTGCAGAGGGGAGTTAGCCTGGGAGTCCCAGCTTCTCTCCAGCTCCAGCTGTTTAACAAAAACTCTCTGGACTGAAATTGCCCTTCTCCAGCACTTCAGGAGGTTGCCTGCTTAGAAGAGTGACTGTACTGGATTAAACTGAAGATCCAGAAGACTGTCATCTAAACTGTCTCTGACCTTATGCAATAACATCTCATAGGCAGTGTCCAATGCCATTTGTCCTGTAGATGGCCTGGATCCAAGAGCTTGCATGTTTTTTGAAGGTGTTACTTTTGACTTCAACATGGCCAGGATATCCCCAATGGAATTCAAGCATTTTCCTATTCAATGACAAAATAAAATCTGGTATCAAAACAAATCACAGATGAAGATTTAGGGAAGAAGTTGTGCTGGGGGTAGACCAGATGAGATGTTTGTCACAAATCCATGGCATGCTGCAGGATGTTTCTTCTGCTTCTGATTACAAGGTTAAGAACTTCTTGGACTGCTACAATGATTTATTGGAACTGAGTGAAAGGCAAGTTGTCATCAGAAATCATAAAGATCAGGGAGAAACACAAAGTATTCTTCCACATTTCCATACTACGGTATTAAAACTCATTTTTTATATATAGGGCTATATATGTACTATTTGAAATACAAGACAAAGCATAAGATGGCTTGCATCTTAAGGAAAAATTACCTCCATAGTTCTCCCTAAAGAAGTAGGCTCCACTTTATTTTTTCCCTTTAGTGTGAATGCTCACAGGTTGTATGTTAGGCTTGTTTTGGAGGAAGCTGGTTACTAAAGGAGTCCTGTTCTGAGAGCACAGGATTCATCCTTCAGGATTCAGAGTTCCCGAGGGGCAGAGCTGTCAGGAGTTGTTGACATTTAAAGGAGAGGAGGCTGTCTTCTATGAATGCTGTGCAAGTCTCTCAGAGATTTTGAAAACAGGGGGTAGATGCAAACTATATATAAAGACGTGAAGCCAAGGTGCTCCTGGTAACCTGCATGACTGCAGATGTGAACTGCTGCACTGCACTAGACTTGGATACAGAGGATGAAATTTGTTACTATCCCAGCAACACAGCTGATGTTGACATCCATTCAGATTCATTTTGCTTACAGAGAAAGAACAGAGAGATCTTCACTGTTAGTAAAAACCATGGTTGAATATGTTACAATACAAGAGGAAAAAAAACTACAAAGACAGATTCAAATTAATTTGGAGTCACAGAAGGGGGACTAGGAGGCATTTCAGTGATGTAGTAAATTAGTAGAGAGATCTTTCACCCCCAGCCACTGGGTTCAAACTCATGCCAAGCTGCAGGCTGATAAAAATGCAGTGATTTAAACTATGTCCTTACTAGGGCATGGCCGTGGTTTCTTGTGTGTGCCTCTCTTCAGTTGGAAAGTGTTTCCATGATATTAAATGTCAGTGTGGGATTATTGCTTTGTAAATTTACAAAACTGATATATTTTCACATAAATTATAATATTTATAAGAATATCTTTGTCCTGATTGAATTAAACTATTTCAAAACACAGCTATTGAAATTAATGCAACTGTTTTATATGAGCATTCTCACAGGAATACGGAAGCTCTTTATTCTCTTATTTATACATGAAGAGTTAATATATGTGTATGTGTATACACATTGTGGTCTTTTTTTTGTTTGTTTGTTTATAATAAAAATTACTAGATAAGGGAATTGTCTGTTTTTAAAAACCCTAGATCCTTAATCTTTCCTTTTCACATGATAGCTAGACTTGGATGTGGCTAATGTCATTTGGATGTTCAGTACAACATATGCTCAAAAGCACAGCCAGCTATATTGATAAGATAACCCTACTTCCTCATGTACTATGGGTGCAGATTTGAATTTAACACTGTTAAGCTGTGGAGGTGAAATGACAGATCATGTGAGGCCTTTTCCAAAGATCCAGCCATAAAGCATACATTCAAATGATACCAAGTGATAAATTCATAAAAGTGGAACAGCTCCATGTTTATGTTTCTCTCATGCTCCATAACTCAGACATTTTGCAGATATGTTTGGTTGTGCCATACGGTGTTCTTCTATCAGAAATTTACAAAGATCTGAATAATGTTATATAAAAATTGGGAGAAAAGCTCTGGTATTTTTCATTGTTGTGATTATGATCTGGTGCATGGTATAGGTGACAGAATACCTATATCCTAGACAAGATGAGATACAACTTTCAGTAGGTATCTCTAGCAGCATGAAATAAATATTATTTTATGTATTTATTTTATTTTGGAAATGTATTATAATCTCTTATTGCTGAGGCAATATTTTATTAATAGTTCTCTCCTGGAAGAAAAATACTATCTTACTAGTCAGTCAGGAATTCTTGCAGTTCTGGAAGCTGCGTAAGACAGCCTTTATGGACAAGAAAATGACCTTTTAGAGAATTAAAGAAGCACAGATGTTTGTTAATAAAAGCCCAAATGTATATATATGGCCCAAATATGCCACTCTTGCTCACTGGAGTAATTCTGTTTACTTCAGGAAAAGGAGCTATTCCTGTGACAGTGTAAACCACTTAATGAAATTTGTAATTTCTTAAATAATTCGTCTCTGGGGATGGATAATGCATATCCAAACATTTTAATTGTACTATATTGTATTTTATTTTCAGACTTAAGAGCTAGTGTATACAGCAGTTTTCAGTGTTATTGTATAATGGGTAATGTCTCTGATTAAATATTACTTATGTGCTGGGTTTTTCATTATTATTATTTTTATTTACTTCATAGGCATACTTCACAAAATATCATAGGCTGGCATCTCTACAGTAGCTCGGAGCTGCTCTTTAAAATGTCCTTGACTTTAAATAAGTATATAGCCAGAATAGGCATATTCTTGGCTTCAATGTAATTTGCCTTAGTCCACTCTCTGACAAGGCTGTTTAGGAGGGAGGATGCCAGTGGTTTCCAAGAGGAAAATTTATACTGGGGGAAGTACAGTGTTTGACAGTAACACAAAAGGACATGAGAGGCAGGTATAAAGGCACCTAACTACAAGGGATTCCAAATTTTAATTGGACTTTTGTTGGCTTCTGCAATACTAAAAGTTGGAGAATTTATTAATAATTAAATAAAAAGAGTAGAATCCTTCTGACATCATTAGGCTTGGGGGAAGCTGTTAATGTATTGCATTATGTTAGCAACGAGTCATATGTTCTGCTTGGGCCATTTATTGGGGAGAGCATGAATTTGTGGAGATGCAAGGATAGCACAATCTTTCTTCTCCATTGCATTTTCTTGGGTTTTTTGCACATGTTGGAGCTAGGGAATGAAACAGCTAGGAATACTCATTTTCACCAGGGTGAAAAAAAAAACAAACAGAAAAGAACCAGGATAGCCTAACTTAGCATCCCTTTCCAATAAGGACACAGGGCAGTGTACCTTTACAGCTTTACCAGGGCTTTCAAGTTGCCATCTCTAAAAGACACCATGTTGTATTTCCCATTTAACATCATGTTGAAGACATGCAAGGCTCTACAGGGCTAACAGGTCTAAGAGCACTGTGAGCCTTCTAAGGCCCTCCTCACTCTCTTCAGTTCAAGACAGATAGTCCTGAAGGTTAGATTCAATGTGATAAGCAATAAAGATCTTTTTATTGCCACGTGACAACCATCTGATTTCTTATTTTCAGGTAATTGGCTGGTTTGTAATAGAGGAGGTGAGGATGATTTAAGAACTTCTTGGAAACATGCCTCACTGCATTAGCAACTGAAGCCAACCCAGACTTAGCTGAGGTTTTCTCATACTTTTCAGTAGAGTATTTTAGAGACCATTAAATATGAAATTAATTAATCCTTATGATTCCTTTGGGAGATGTAAGATTGTTATTAGTCCTGGTTTACAGATGGGGAAACTGAGATAGTTTCAGGCAACTCACTTCTATATGGTGAACCACTATTGAAGCAAGGATGATAGCGTAACACCTCCTAACTGATTTCTAGCCTTCTACCTCAGCTGCAAACCATGTTGTTTTACTGCTGGACTGCTACATCTCCAAACTCTTTTATACTTACACCAGCTGTAAGTGCCTTAGGCATATATAAGTTCAGGCTCCAGGTACCACAAATTCTACATCTAAAGAATAAGACATATAGACAAAATGTTAATTTAATAGCCTTGCCACATGTGATGTAAGAATTCTGGGAGAGCGTGGTTTTGGTGTGCCATTCATTTCCTTTGACCACACCAGTGCTTCTCTCCAGTTCTCTAACACAATTCCTTTTATCTCTCACTTGCTGGAAAATCTCTGACCCTGAGAGCTACTTAGAAGCAGAAGCCTTGCTGAAAACAACTTTGTTCACTGCGTAGTCTTAATTTGCTCCCTGAAAACCATTCCTATGATATGCAGCAGCTGTGAAAGAAGAGAACATACACAACCCTGCAGCTGATGGCTGGGTCATAATATATATAAAAAAAAAGGGAAAGGGATACAGTAATGCTAAGCAGCTTTAATTCTGATACATCCTAGCTTTATGCTTGATAAAACAACATACCTTTAATTTGAGATCTAAAGTGTCATTCCCTGAGCTTATTTGTTTCCTTTGTATCCTCAGGGGGCCCAAAGGAAGCATGCTGCTTGCCATTGTAGCAACAACTTTCTATGTAGGTGATGATAGCCCATCCAACCCCGGCCTCCAAAACTAAGGCACATTCTGTTTCAGCTTATTAGGATTAACAACTTCAGCTGAAAGCACAATAAGCCTTTTTATCCGTTAGGTACCAGCTATTATAGGGTATGCATATCATGTTTTAACAGTGCCCTCTCTAGTGGGATTGAAAAAGAAACAAAGGGGGAGTGGAGGACAGTTGAGGGGAAGAGGCCCCAGCAGCCTGGGACAGGGTGTATTGAGCCCTGGGTAGTTTTGCTTTGTGACTGATTTGGCTGCTCACAGAGTTGATGCATAGTCTGCAAGGAAGAAGGCTCTGCTGGTGTGGTGGCTCCTGGGGCCCCTGCCTCTGGCTGCCTTTAACCACGCTGTATTTCCTTTTTATTGCACCTGCAAGCGGTACTAGGGAGCAAGGCACTAAATTTTGTATACCGTCTGGATGTCAGCAAGCATCGCAAAGAGCGGAGTTGTATTCCAGTTAGGATGCCAGTTTGGCTTAGCAAACTAATGCAAGTGGGACAGAATAGCTCCGGGTTTGTTTTGCTCGCTCCAGCATACTGAGCTGGGCTAAAAATCATTTTCATTTTCACCTCATTTCTCAGAGAAAAAATCCTCCCCATTATTATTTTCTCCTCCTCTCCAAGAGACTCTTTTGTGTTGTTGAAAACAGACAGAAAACCCTTTGTTTCTAAATTCTTGTTCCTCTAAGCCTCATCATGACTGTAAAGCCAGGAGTAGTGGTATAATAGGTTTTAGGCAATGCTTTCAATCCTGTAAGGTGGACACAGAAACCTGCTTTAAATATTTTTGTTCTGTTTTGACTTCACAAGAAATGTGTAATATTTCTGCATTTGGTAGCATGTTGTTAAATGCAAATCACCCAGCACTGTGTTTATGGGCTGAGTTCATGATGTGTTTCTGATATGTCCATCCTTAGATCCAACACTGACTTCAGTAGAAAGTTTCACCCTCCTGAGTTTCAGATGTCGGCATTTGGTAAACGTACAAGATGCTGCCCCATGTCTGCTGATCTCCTGGATCCTGGATATTTACTTAAAATATGATGGTCTAGGGACTTGTGTCAGAAGGGAGAGAGTGAGAGGGTGATGGGACAGGGCAAGAGGTGGCTGCTGCCGTACGGATGTCAGCAAAGTGCAGAGCAACGCCACATGCCAGAAAATACTGCAACTACCTCTTGCATTTTGTATAAGCAATTTTCCAGTCTGTTGTCTTCTGTCAAATGCAATGTTCTGAGACATTTAAATAAAATAAATATTGCTGTTGAGTTATATTTAGAACCATTTGAAATTTCTCTAGTGAAACTCCCAGCCAGGCAAAACATGCTGGCTTTCAGGTTTCTGTACCACTTGAAGCTTCATCTGGGTTTGACTAAAAGGTTGCTCATGAAATCTGTCGGTGAAGGCGGGCTGCTTTCCAAAGGAGGCCAGCAGAGGCTTTTCCTGCTGCTATGGATGCTTTTGAAGATTTAGGCAAACCCAGGCTGGGTCCAGGTGAGTCTCGGAAGAGAGCTGAGTTTCTCAGAGACAGAAGGTCAAAAAATCAAATAATGAGACAGGCTGCTGATGAAAGTTGAAATGAAGGTTTGCATAAACCTCCCACCCCTGCTTATTGTAATCACTGAACTTTCACACTTGCCTATCTTCCCACACGTGCGTCGCATATTTAATGAGGATGGGTGTTGGTGTCATGAGTACTGGCACACATGGGGACTGGCCAGAGCAAGAGTAGGTGCATGGAAATCCCTCCAGAGGTGGGGTGAGAGCCCACTGGGATAGGGGCCATTGTGGGGCCCTGAGCCAGAGGGGCCTGCCCCCAACTTGGGCATCTGGCTCCCTCCCACCATCTCCTCCATCCAGCACAGGGTTGTTCCCAGAACACCGCCTCTGCGTTAGGTGTGTGCATCCCTCTGGCTTTGGGGAGGGAGGAAGGGAAGGTGGTAGCACAACAGTTTGGCAGCCTGGGACCACTGATGCCACACAGGCTTCAGTCGGTGCCACACAGGCTCCAGTGCACATTTTACTGCACTTTCCCCCCAGTACTAACATCCAGTCAAATGGATTTTGATAAAGCAACAAGCAGTGTTCTCTCTCCTTTTTCCTGGTGAGATGGCAGGCTGAGCATACCTTTAAATCACTGTCCTTTCTCTTGATAAGGATCCCCAAAATAATGTCAAAATACGCAAAGGCTTTATTGTAAAAACAGGTATTCATGAGGAAACAGGCAGTTTTGTTCATCACAGTGGTGGTCTAGCTGTGGAAGTTATGTAACAAAATTTTAAACAACATTTAAAATAATTAACATACGTTGTTAAATGGTTTTTTTATTATTATTTTTAACTCACCAGGACCCTTCTTTTATTAATTTAAAAGTTAACCTTGTTTGATAACGTGCTAGGAAGGGATAGAGAAACCTTTATTCTTCCAGAGGGTTGAATTCTTTTGTGAGATATGATAGACAAAGCTGGCATCCCTTGTAGAAGATATGTAAAGCCTGTCTCCAGACATTGTGACATTGCTACAGACAGAGTTTGTCATCCATAAATTTACAGCTTATTTCAGTCTATTCATAAATTGACTAAATTTTTTTTTGAAAGAAAAAAATATATATAGGTGTATAAAATACCCAGTTACAGGTTGTGTTCTATTTAGCCCTTGATTGAAACGTATTGCTCCTCAGTATCTTTTAGCTATGAAAATTATAATATGGAACAGAGATTAGAATGAAATTATCATGGCTAGAAGGCATTTACTCAGTGGTGGCAGCCACATAAACCTGAGCCCTGAGAATGATGATAATGCATTAGGTTCTGCATGCCCGATATTATTGCTGTACATTATGTATGTTTCATTTATACTATTTCGCACACACCAGCAACGCTGACAGATAGGTAATTACTCTCTGCGCCAATGAACACTTATCAGCCCCGCCGCTGTTTATTGCAGGGATGAAGTGCGCTTGTCAGTCAAGGTCACTTGTTTGTGTGTCCTTTTTAATAGTTCTTTCACAGTTGTTGAACTTTGCGGGCGATTCTTATGGCAAGCTTTCGTCAGGTTGCTTTACTACATCGCCTGCCTTATTAAAGTCATTTGTATTTACTGCTTTAATTGATAAACAACCAAGTTGTAGGAAGCAGGACTGGAAAGTGGAAGGAGCATATTTTGCTGGTCAGCTGATCCACAGGGGTGTTCGGTCATGGAAGACCTCAAAAGCAGCATTTTGCAGAGACCCTCAGACCCTGCTGTGCCACCAGCATAAGCTGGTGAAATCTCTTGTGATAAACATGAATTTAATGGTAATGGATACCAACACAATCTGCAGACTGCTGTAGGGCTACTGCTTGTGCTTTTTGGTAGAATATTTGCCAGTTCTGAGCAGGACTCTTATTGTTTGCACCCTCAGGACATGCATATGATAGACCAAGCTATTTTGTCTGCCTTCAAATCAGGGTTTCCTTTTCTGCAAGAAGCCTCACAGAAACTGTGTAATTTCATAAAATATGCTTTACAGGCTATGTGAGTGTCTCTAAAATTAGGTTTTTTTCCTATTCTTCAAAGTAATAGTGTCGAAGGCATTATGGAAAACCCAAATTGTGTTTGCTTACAAAGAAAAAAACAGTAAGCTTTATTTTTTCTTCCTTCCTTCCTTCCTTCCTTCCTTTCTTCTTTCTTTCCTTCCTTCCTTCCTTCCTTCCTTCCTTCCTTTCTTCTTTCTTTCCTTCCTTCCTTCCTTTCTTCCTGTTTGCTGCTGAAGCTTTATTAGAACAAACAGAATAACCTCTAGGATATAATAATTTATCCAGTCAAGATAACTGGAGCTATTTCCTTAAGCCTGTAATCACCCCTAGTTTGTGTGTTGTGAGATTTATACTGCAGTTCCTTATTACCAAAGAAACAGTTAAAAAGGATTTATGTACTGTGTACAGTGTGTGTGTCTGGAATTTCTGTATGTTCCCAACTTCTGCACTCTGGTACCTCCTTGGTCCTTTTTGTAGAGGGCACTATTTTGAAGTGGAGACTGAACATTCAATTAAATGCAAATTTTATTCAGGCATTAAAGCAGAATCACATTCATTCATTAAACTCAAATGATGCTTTTATTTAGAAAAATATATCAGCACATGGTAGCACCACATGCTGCTTATAAATAACTATGGTGTTCTGGTTGTGCAAAAGTATATCATTTCATTATTAAAGGATTTAAACTCCTTACAAGGTGCATGGTGTCCATGAATGTTTCACTTAATTTGATTACATCCATAGAAAAAGCATTTCACTTGCATGGGAGGCAGCAGGTCTCCTGTCTTACGGTGCCACTCTAATGCATTATGATCCCAATCTTGCACTTGTAGGTTCCGACTTGGCTGGATGTATTTAATATTTTGGGTGCGTAAATGCAGATTTGAGCAATTCGGTTAGTTTCTGAATCTAGTCTACCAAGCTCCCACATTTTCATACCACTTCCTTTTCTTAGTTCTTAGTTACCAGAGTGTTACAAAGAAAGGGGTTTGATCTCATGTAGATAGCATAGCATTAATTACCCTGACACTAATTAAACTGCATCAAACAAATACCACCGTGTTCCTCAGGGGGACAACAGAAGGCAGTTTAAAATAATTACTGGAGCTTCATGCATGTGTGAAGTTTTCATTACTCTTAGGACACAAGCAAAAGAGATTTGATATCATTAAAATCCCCCCCTTTAGTGTTTGCAAAAAATGACTAAATTTTCCTTGGAGCATATTGATGTCTAAATAGTAGTGATTTCAGTTCTTGAGAATAGTAACTTTTCTTTAAGAATTGTAAGCCTGTGAAGCAGGAACAGGTGTTCCAGTCCACATTCTGGTATGATTATGTATTAGCTTATGTTTGTCAGACCATTTCATTAACCACCCACTGCTATCACATATACATATACTTTGTTCTTTCTGAACCATGAAATGAAATGCATATATCTTCACTAATGCTTCCTATCAATGTAAATGAGAAAAGGAGGCTTATTACCAATCACTGCTGCTGTGAAGCACACACCTCTGTACAGTTACAGGTAATAAACATCTTTTTGTAAGTAGGAAGCAAGATATATTGAGTTCTGTGTACAGTAAGAAGCAGACATGCCTTCGACCATACTCCAGTATTAATAAATCGCAGTTTCCAGTCATGTACACATTCAACAGGATGTCCTAAAGCACCTTTCTGAAGCAGAAGATTCTTTTCCTTTTCATGCTCTTTTGTATCTTGGAAATGTTTGGAAGCTAGCAAAACTTTGCTGGCCAACCGTTAATGGACAGCTTCTCCAAGGAAAATTAAAGCATGTTTGCACCGTGGAGCAAGTGCCAATTTCTGCATCAGCTGTTGCCCCTGTCAGAGCCAACAGCAGCTTTATAGGTCCTTTGAAAAAGTGGGTGGAAGAATGATGTCCCTTCCTAGGGTGGGGAGTTGGACCAGACAGCCTTTGAAAGGTCCCTTCCAACCCAATCCATTCCATATAGTTCCACAAGCCACAGACCAGCAAGCAAGATGACACCAGAGTCAGTAAATGTGGACAATGCAGAGTTCCAGCCTTCTACAAATGCTGTACTTTGCTGATGCTTACTTGATTATACAGGAAGTGCCACTTCCCCTTTACTGAGTTCATGAGTGTGTGTGCTTCATATTTCCCAATGCTCTAAAAGTCACTGAACCCATTGTACAGGGTCATTTAGCCTCTTTATTTCTAGAGATCAACACAGTGTTAGCAAACTTCTTTGAATTTAGTACTGATGGCAAGGACTGTGGGGAAAGATAGGTGAGACAGAAAGTATTCCTAGATCTGCACTAGTCATAGTGTTCTGAGTGTGTGATTCTTTCTCAAAACTTGATTATGTATAATTTGAATGTATACAATCATGTATCATAACCTGCTTGTTTTCTGGACCCTTTGAGAAACTATTTAAAAGATTTTATGTGTAATGAAAGGTCCGATTATGCTTGTGGTGCTGGGTTTTTTTTAAATTAAAGTATTGTCTTAATATTACTAAATCTGCTGCCTGCAATATAACATTGAATTAGGGTCGTACAATTGACAGACTAAGTAGAGATGATCAAAACTGATTGGAGAGGAAATACAAAATTAATCCAGTTGTAGGATTCTGTGAACCCAACAAACACGCACAGCAGAATACTTTTATTTCTTTGGAGCCAGATGGTTTGTCCTATTTTAAGCTGATAGATTCTTCATGCATTTCTTTTGGATGTCATTGGTTTTAACTGCCAGACAGTATCTACTGTTAGAAGTTTCCTTATTCCTGGATTATTTAAAGAGTATTTTTGGCACATTCAAATGATCATACTGTACACCAAGTTAATTTTTCCTTACACTTAGCTCATACGTGAAAAAAGTGTTTATATAATGAAAAAAACCCTCTAAAATGAACAGTTCTTTTTTTCCTTCTTTTGACATGATGTTGACAGAAGTCGCTTTGATGTAGTTTAGAGTCATGAATTTTCTATCTGTTCTGTTTTTCCTGGGGCTCCATCTATTCAGACATCCTGATCTGTCATTTTGCAACACTTTGTGAAGTGCTTGACAGATAGCGGTTTTGACAAGTGCTGGACATCAGCAGCAATTCAGAATAAGCAGTGTATATTTCTCCAGGTAAAGTGACAAAACGTCTAAAAGCGTAAGAAGAACTGTACAGTCTTCAATCACATTTAATGTTACAAAGCAAGACTTTTTCTGCTTTCTCCATTTATTCTAGTAGCATGCAGTGGCTGAGACTTGAGTATCTGCTGGAATTTTGGATTGATAACTTTTTCCTTTCTTTTTGTGCTTCCTAATATATGACTAATTTCTCTGATCTGGTTAAAAAATTAACGGGCTTGCTGAGACATATCCACAAAAGTGCAGCACAGTTAAAGTTTCATGTAATCACAGTTTCCAGGGTCTTCTAGTATTTGACATAAACAATATGTATGTGATCAAGTATCTCTTCATTCATTGTGGTTTGTTGGTGTGTTTGGGGTTTTTTTGTAATGTCAATTTAATTTTGCAAATATAGCATGTATGAAGAACATCATTTAGAAAAACCATCATTAATTATTCTATTTCCTATTCCACATCCCAAATGCTTCCTTGATGGTGGATTATTCTACATCACCCATAGGTAATCATAGATTGCATATTTACATTATGTAGTATATTGAAAATGTAAAACATTTCATATAATTATTCTGCATCTGTATTCACTCAAGAAACAGCTGTTGAAAGTTGAGGGGGATGCAAAATGGCACAGCCTGAAGATGTTCTTGTTCATTCAGCTAACTCCTTTTTGATGTGATACCTACTGGCAGGGTTGTGTGGTGAATTCAACTTCTTTGACAGCCATCAGCCCCACTGACCAGTAGTTTCAGTTTTTGTAGTTAGGGGAAAGATGAGAAAAAATATTTCCATAATTTAGATTTTTTTTTCAGCTGCCGGATCGAAAGCCCCTGCCAACAGCTATCTAAATCAACACCATGCCAACATGTTCTGTAGTCCGAAGGTCACTCAAACATCTGGCCCCACAGTCTTGTTCTTTAAGGTTTGTCACTGGGCAGCATCTGTTTATAGATTCTTTCTCAACCTCTCTTTGATCACTTTGACAGCAAAAAGAAGCTTCTATCACCCTTGATGTGTTAAGATAAAAATATCAGGAACATTAGACCACTGTAAAATTTCATTGAATTTCATATAATAACTGTCTCTGCAGTTTCAGTTTCTTAAGTTTGGGTTGGTTTTTTGTTTGTTTGTTTTTCTTGGCTGAGTTAGAGGGAATTATATATTACTCTCCACTGTTGAGATTTAAAAAAAATATTGTCAGAGCTGATATGTTCAGTGGGAATGTAAAAATGACTACACTAAGCAGGTCTTGCCCAGCTGAGCTTGGTCAGCATTAAAAAAAAAAGTTTGGAAAGTGAGCAGAGCCGGCATATTTAGCTCTGATCTATTTTGAGTAACATGTTATCTAACTCCCTCTACCATGTCTGTCCTCTGTACTCCAACAAAGAGTTACCTATTGCATAAAGGTTTGTATATGCTCTTATGTCTGTAGAGATTTCTCTTATAAATAATCATGGGGAAAATGGAAGTATCATTCCTTCCCTTTCCTTTTACTAACTTTCAGCTAACTTTTAGATCTAGTATGTCCAAACAACGTGGAACTTCTTGCTTTATTCCAGACAAGAATTAATAAGCTCTCTTTATCCTGGTCTTTTTCTTTAAAAAAAAATAAACTTGGTAGTCTTTGACAATGCTACAGTGATCGTATTTATGAACATTACTAAGTCTAGTTTGTACCATAATGGAAAATATCTTAGGTGACATGTCTTATGGAGTCCTATTGTCCTGTCCTCAGCAAAGACACTTTGTTTGATGTGTAACCCAGGGACAGATGCAATTGTAATATGAGTGCACAGGATTATGTGTATGTGGAATTTTGTTTATGCACCTCCAGAGTTTGTGGCAAACAGTGCAGACAGCTCTGGAGTCCTTTGTTGCTCCAGAGAATTGCTACAGCATGGTATCTGTTATTCAGACCCACTCACCTCTGCATGAGAACCTCACTAAATATGCACATAAAGGCCTTAGTCCTGTACATCTGCCATGGGTTGTCACCTCAGTCCTATAGTGGTGGTTTTATGGATATATAACCATCTGCTAAATAGAAACGAGCCACAAGCTCATTTCACCTTGGCTACTGACAGCCAATAGGTAGCTAAAATTTTTGATCATCATCAGCCAAGCGTGAGAAAATAATCATATGTAGAAATCAGGAGCAGACACATTGTAGTTGGGCACTGTCTAGTTTTATAAAATGCTACAGGAATGCATATATCAAGTGGCCCAAGGGAGAGGGCTAAATTCCCACTGTTCTCTCAGGTGCAACCATCCTGGACATTGGGTGCATGTAGCAGTCTCCTCTCAACTGCCAGCAGTGTAACAACAAAGGGACACCTGAGAGTGAGGGTCAGTACTGCTGGGAGATTGGAGCTTTAATTGAAAACTGTTTTCCCCCAAGAATACAGAAAAGTCATAAAGAGTCTTAGTGGAGAAGCTAAGTTTGTGCCCAACACAGGAGAGAAGAAAGCCAAAAGGCAGGTACAGCCTCCTTCCCCACCAGAACACCCCACCTCAGAATGAAGAAGGTAGAACTAAACCATGTCCACTAGCTTTGAGGAGCAAGATGACATGGCCACTTCTTGAGATTTCTAGTTGTATCAAAGAAGGGAAAGGTCAGTCTTGAGAGATATTTTCAGGAAGAAGTGACAACATTGTGTTATAATCTAATATGCAAAGAAGGCCAAGTCTAAGACTGTAGATCTGAAATATACAGAGGGTAGGCGCTTCCATAGTAACTGTGAAAGAGATGTAGGCTTTGAATTTAAATTCCAGCTAGCACATTTAATAGTGTATGAACTGTTTAAGATAGATTATTTCAGAGTAATTCTGCCCAGGATCTTGCTTTCTATTAGATCAATCTTGTGAAATGGGTCAGTTGCACAATTCTACATCTTCTGAGTTCTCCTGTCTCTTAGTTCATATGATTATGCTTTCCTTGCAGTTTCTCCTTCTGTGTAATCTTAGAAGTTCATTTGGAAGTATGAGCCATACTCCTTTTCATGTGCCTTACTGCTTTTAACTCTACATTGCTCAATCCCCATCATCCTTCCTCCTTTAGCCTTCCTTTCATTTTCAGCAGTATTTTATCTATTCCTTTTGTCTGCTCTACTAAAATCTCATTGTTGAAGAGCTGAGTTAGTGAAAACAAGTCTTAGACCCTTCCATTCACTTACAGACAATATTTGACTCAGGAAATAGCTGAAGGAGACAACATAAGAAAGCAAAGACTGTTCAGTGGGAATTTTGCCTCATAAACTTTTTGTAGAACAGCTGCAGATGGTACCACCTGCAAGAATCAGATTGTTCATTCTGTGCTAACATCAGAAAGGTACAGGCATTTTCTGAGAAAAATAATGCAAGTTTGCAAAGGAGAAACCCTGCTGTACCCTCTGAGGTGAATTGTGAAGAGCCACTCTTGGAGGTGGTACAGTTTTGAGCAGCTGGAAGGCTACATCTAAGGGGTAATTGGATTGAAAGATGTTATTAGCTAGAAGTAAAAGCCTTTATGTAACCCACAATTACTTAGTTTTAAGATGAACAAGTGATAGCCTCACAGAAGCTCTCCAGGAATACAAGAACCTGAAAAAGAGGAAGAAACAGGTAAATCCTATTACTTATGTAAGGCTGTAATGTGGTTAAAACTTCAGTGAAAACTTAAACTGATGAAGTAAAAAAGATAGATAGGAATGAGTTTATATGAATAATATTAATGTGAGCAGTGCAGTGAGCATACACATAAAAGCAGTACAGCATCTCAGCTACAAGATGAGACCTTTGCTTCACTCCTTGCAAAAAATCTGATATTGGATTGCGCTTTTTTATCTAGTATTCTTTCACAAGTAGGTTTCTATGAAGTATTAATGTAGAATGAGGAATCTTTTGGTCTAGGAGTACACATGAATGAAGACTGTGTATTCTCTTGTGTCTACTACTGGCTTCCTTCATCCACTCCCAAGTCAGGAACATGTTTTATTAGCATTTTGTGTTTGTCATTTTAGGTTTAGAGGTAAGAATGGTCCAGGTGAGACTAACAGTTCCCCTCACTGGATTTCTTGTTGACTCTAAGGCCAAAAGCAGTTGTGTGCCAGGGAGTGCATGGCAGGAGAGATACACACAGAAATATGCCTTTTGTGTCTTGCAGTTTCTGTGACTCAGAGGTATTCTGGCCTCTGAGCAGTATTTTTATAATTTTAGAGTTTCCATCAATGGATTTTCTTATGTGGTTATCATTCTGAACTTTCAGTTTCTCCAGTAGTTTCCACAGACACCCTGCCAGGTTCTAGTTAAAGGACAATCCTTTAAAGACTATGAGGTCTGGACCAACGTGGTTAAAATACTGCCACCTTGGTCCCTGGAGTTCAACATTTGTATTGTCTTGTTTTCTGTCTTCCTAGGTGTGCTGGTTTAAACGTAAACCGGCAGNGTCTATTACTTTCTTTTTCAGCTTCCTGTTCCCATTCGTTTTGTTCTTGATCCTGTTCTCCCTCTTCTCTTACCTTCTTCCCTCTCCAGGAACTTACCTGAGGCAGCTCAGCCCAGCTGGCTGGTTGGGAACAAGTCTTCTGTGCTCTTACACAGTAGAGATGGGACCCACTAGCTGAGCACAGGGCGTTGCAGGCACACTATGGATACAGCCAGGGCAACCACCAAGCGTGACTCTGGTGGACCAAGGATGTTCTGGTACTTAGGAAACAGTCATTTTAGTGGGATTATCAGCTCCATTTTAGAGTTAAGAAGTGCTTCTAATTAAGAAGCGTGGGTCTTTAATGTGTCAGTTATGTCTTTTAAATGAGATGCTGGCATTGTTCTGTGTTGTTTGGGAGCACAACTGGTTTAAAGCCCCTAGGAAGACATCCCTGACTCATTGGCTGCAAGGCAGATTTGAACTGATGGCTGATGTTTGTTTTCTGTAATAAAACTTCCCATAGATGATATTGAAGGCTGAAGAGCCTTTCCAAGGCAGACTGGAATATTTTATGTAAAAAAACAAGTGGACTGAGTGCAGTGCAAAAAAGCGTGTTACAGAGGCTGCAAGGATTTGCCACATTTCTAGCACAAACAATGAGACTTGCAACTGTTTGTGCCACCTGTAATTAAAAGTGAGATAATCCCAGCAATTTGAGAAAGTCTTATATGATTAATATCCATTTCCTAGTTGCTTGCTGCAGTGAAAGATAATTAATTGTAAAGACATTTTTAGAAGCAGTGTGATAATCTTCTCTAACCAAAAGCAAATGTTTAAAAAGTAAGAAAATTGATAATGCAATTAATTATGTGGATATTACAATAATCTAACCTCTGTGGTAGAAAGTTGGTGCCTAGGGACAGTATTATCCACACATTAAATTGAAATGAACAATAACATTCTCGTTATCATTACGGTCTAGGAAAAGGCAGATGTAACATAGGTGCAGCCCTACACAGTTGCCTAGGTTGAGATTTGATTTCAGAGCAGTTCTTGAAAATGCAGATCTATTCACAGAAGGTGTTTCTCTAGATATCCTAAAAGGATGTTTCATATACGGATTTTAAGACTTACTTTAAATGTATTCATAGGTTTTGCATATAAAATTTATCAGTGCTCCCAAATTTCACAGGTGGATTTGTATGTACCTGATGGGTTTATGGTGCTGTATCCACCTGGTTTTGAGCTTTAATCTGTGTTTTAAATACATTAACTCCACAATTAAGCATTCATTGAATATGGATTTTTGTTGATGGTAAACTTTATATTTCAAACTTAGCTATATTATCTCCAAAACAAATCTTAATGAAGGAAACAGTAAGCATAAACATTTATTTTTAAAATGCTAATATACAAGAATAAACAAAATATATTGTTAACAGTAGATATGGAAAATAATACACAATTACTACAAGCTGTTGTGCTGAATGTTTTCTTGAAGGACTGTAAACTCTTAACCAATTGGGTATATGGTTATAATTTACCTACAATATTTTCCTAATATTACAGATGGCAGTAGAAGCTCAAGATTAAATTACTTATCTGGTATTCAATTAGACTTCAACAGTTCGCTTATAACAAGAAAATGAGCATTTAAAGTCATATGAGTTGTAACCATAAAATGATAATGCACAAGTAGGTAAAATACAGCACTGATAGTATGGAAAATGGCAAGAATAGCTCTGTATAGGTGTGTGTAACAATGTGTTATTTGTACTGTGAATGTATGCTTTGTCGTTTATTCATTCTAAAGAAGAGAGATCAATATGAGCCTTATAAGTAAAACTGAAGAAACTTAATGTATCTGTTGGAATAATGAAATACAGAGGGACAAAAGGAAGTTTTTGTCTTTGATGTGTTGGTGTTGGTTTATTTGTATGTATATATACAGAGACATATATTTCTCTAATCTTAAGAAGTCCCTCAGCAAACCATGCAGTGTCTGCTGTGTGATTCTCTTTTCTGTGGAGAATTGATCTGCAGTTCAGAGGAGGAGTATGATGTGCCAGGCAGTGCCCTTTGTTGGGATGCAAAGCAGCAGAGGCTCAGAAGCTGAAGACAACATAAAGAAGTGGAGATTTATGAACTAGTTGCTCTGTAAGAACTTTGCTGTATGAGTTTTGAGCTTGGTATCTGATTTCTGCTGCTTTCCAGCTGACTTCACCTTGGGGCACACACACAGTATCTCTTGGGGTCTGCCTCTACATGCGAGAAATCTGGACTTGCAGGAGCTCCTGTGGGTTTCAGCAAGTATTGGTCAAGGGAGCCTGTGATTCTTGTTGAAATGGGGCCCATACTAAGAAAGGGGTAATTTTTTACCCTTATTTGGAAACCCATCTCAGATTCATGGATTAGGTAAATGATATCAAACTTGTTCTTAGGGTTTTTTCCTAGTCTTTATGTGGCCTGGCCTTGGGCTTGGGTCAAGATGACTTGAGCTAGCAGAGCTGTAGCAAGACTTGGCAGTGTGAGCAGAGTGTATGTTTCAGACAGTGCTGTCCATCAGTTTGATCAGGAGGTCATCACCTGCAGCAGACAGTTGAGGGGTAGCTACATTACATTTCATTTCATTTTCCTTACACTTAGAGCAAGAACTCTTCATGCTACATGAGCATTAAATCACATGAAAATAAAATTAAAGCAAGCAAAAACCCAAACCAAACCAAACCAAAACCCACAAACAGACAAAAACCAAACAAAAAACCCAATAAAAATCCATCTCCATCTTTGAACATATAGATCTGTAATCTGTACATAGCTGCAGACTTAATTCTACAGTGTGGTTTGAATTAAGCATTTGCTGGTGATATGCAGGGTTTGGAGCTCTGTATTGCATAGTGCTTAAATTCGTTGCTGGCGAGTTAAGACCACGATATTCTAATGTACGTGTCCTGAATTATATAATACTACTGAGCACCCTTTCTAATTTTCTTAATGCTGTGAGTCATTCAGCTTCTGGGCATTAGTTAAGTTGTTACATAGATGATTTCCCTCATAATTGTAGAGAGTTTTGCTGCCTTGTTTTTCTCTTTTTCTTTGGCAAACAGAATTGTTTCCATAGTGGTAATAGAGTTGCCTGTTGCTATTGTGAGTTTAGCCAGCTGTGAAGCTGCACTTATGTTTGTTATTACCCTGCACTTCGTTTATGAAATGCAGCCTATTAATTATTTCACTAAAATGTAGCCCCTCGGCCCAATCCTGGGGGACATTCCACTTTCTCCTGCTGCCTTACATTTCCACTTGTTTTAATGGCAGTTCAGGCAGTTTCTTTACATTTATGTGTAATTTCCCTTGGCTGTCTCTGCCTGTTCCTTCTAGATACCTCAGTCAATATTTTCCACTGTTGATTAAATTCATGTTTCTGCTCAGGAGCTGTCATTGTAACTTCTGATCCCTTATCTCCTTGATGCTGTAGTTGAGCATTGAAGTATACAGAGGTGGAGGTCAGGGGTACACTTCCAATGCACTGTGGAGCAGCTTTCCAGAATAATACTCATTTCTAAACATTAAAACATTTGACCTGTAACTCTCCTTGCTTGCTGCATTTGACTTAATGACTCCATTTTGATTTTTTGTTTCCTTTGGCTCTGGTTGATATTGCAGTGGACTTGTTGGGAAGTTAATAGCTATCATGACAATTTTTATTTTCTAAATGAAACAATGCCCCCTGGTGCTCTAGGATTCGAGAGGTCTGATTTTACAGTCAAAATAAAAATAAAACCAAATAAAATCTTTTCAGACAGATACTTATTGTCCCTAAATCTGCCAGCTACCACTCAAATGCTGTCACTGTCACTCACAGGGGATAGGGAAGAACACTTGTCAGCACTGAGCAACAAAGAGAAGTCACAAGGAGAGTAATGGAATAAAAGCAAATTACAAAATAGACATGCATCCATTAGTCAGGGTAAAAGCAAATTAGAGAAGAGAAAAATAAAATGAAAGAGTTAAGACAAGAAAAAGTCTAATGAAAGAACAGTCAGAGAAAAGCAAAATTAAAACTGTCTGCTTAATGACATGTAAAATCTAGATAGTGATAGAGAAGAAGCACTAATATTAAAAATTGGAATTACTTTTTTTATAAAAGGATTGTATTTAATAACATTATTAGAGAATAAAAGGACAAAGAGGGTAAGTGAACAATACGCAATGAAAAGCATTAAATTAAAATGGCAATCTAAAAAGGAAGATGATATAGAAGGTATATAAAAGTGCATGAATGCTACAGGAATTAGTAGAATAAATGTAGTTTGATATTTTTTGTGTATAACAAAATAGATTATCAATGCAGAAATTTAATCCAAAGTCCCATCAGAGTTAAAGTATAAGCAAAGCCGATAAGCAATGAAATTAAACAGTTGATCTCTCTTCAGTTTAGCCTGTTATTAGCATTTGATTCTGTAAGAATCAAAATGCTAAATGACAGAATGATTCTTGATGGGCACAACATGCATGGGAACCACAAGAATGTTGCTTGTCCTGGTTGCAGATAGAAACCTCAAGCACAGCATGCCTTCTCACAGCCTTGCAGCTGACGGGAGCCTCAGCTTTGGAAGACCAATCAGTAGAGCAGAGACTGCCATAAATCACCATCTCAGATGGAGCACAGGGCTATGAACACTACAAGAGCTATCTATAAAGCCAAAACAGACCAAAAAAAACCCCAAAAAACAACACAGAAGGCAGAAGAAAGGCAAAAGAAACCACCTCTCACTGCAGCTGCAAGATGTGTAAACAACCCATGCTTTCAGGTTTTTTTCAGTCACAGGCAAGGATAAAATAGCACAGCTCAGAAGCAGGGTTTACTGAAATGGCTTTAAGGTAGCTTTATGTTCCCACAGTCCTGGAGCAGCAATGAGTCAGTCAAGTCCCTCACTGTAAGTTAGAATAGCCTGAAGGCCGCTCTAAATCATTCTGGCTGCCAGTGACCCTGCAACAGCAGAGAGGGGTTGCTGGGGCATAGCAAAGTCTTGGCTGCACTTCTCTTCCTTCGGCCATGTCCACTAGCTCATCCAGAGGAGCTGTTGGGAGGTGGGTGAGGGGGAATCGGGCGAGAAAAAGAGAAGGGAAAGCAGAGAAATGGCTGTGATGCCTGTTCTGCTGGAAGACCCCTGCTTCTGCTGTGGCTGGCAGAGGTCCAGAGGCTTGCTGTGGTCAGAACCAATCCCAGCACAGGCAAGGAAAATTATGTGGCTGCGCCATGGCCAGGTGCAGTGGTAGGGTTTAGTTTTATTAATCTGAGTTTCAGGGGCATATTTTGAGAATTCTTCAGATTATGTAGCATCCTTTTTATCTGGGAATCTCATCTGACGGTGATTGGTTTGTAGCTCCTACACATTGTTGGGTGTTCATATTCTGTGACCGCTGCAGCCAGCTTTGCTAGTGTAGCAGTGTTAACGAGATATTATCCCTGCCAGTATCAATTGGCCTAGCAATAGCAATATTTAAATTAATACTGCTGTGTAGATTTATGCCATTGATTCTAGCTCATTATTTTAATGTGGATTTACCTGCTCTTATAAACTAAATACTCACAGTTTGGGAGAAAAACATTAGACCGGGATGTGATTTTTTAATTTTTCCTTTTAAGAGGAAAACTCTAAATCATACTAACAACTAACATCAGCAATCAGTTATCCTAACTTCAGATACTTGAATTTTTAATTTGGATAGTTTGATGCTGTTGTTGGTCACCTCCGAGGTGGCGATGGAAGCTGCAGTTAAGAGTGTAATTTGTTTCCAAACTCTTCTGTAAATATCCCAGTCTTTCTCCTTCAGTGTAAACAAAATGTTTGTGGCTTAGAAGAAGATCATGGTGTTTTCCAAGCCAAGGGGCATACATTCTGAAACCTTTCCTTTCTCTCGCTAACAGTGAACAGACCAACCTTACTAGTGGGTAATCAGAATTGAAATGTTATGGAGTTGATTAGTAGGGATAGATTATTGAGTGGGCTGTTAGAGGAGATCCTGCAGCAGACAAAAAAATATTATCCCTTTTAATAATTACTTAAAAGCATTCCCAAAATTTAATTTTCAGTAAACTGGATATTTCATGATGTGCAACAGAAGTAGTGATGTTTTGAGGTACTAAGCAAGACTGTTGGTCTTATAAGTAGTAGACATTTCCTATCTTGCACAAAGTATGCAGAGACATGCTTAATCTACACATATACAATGGAAAGGTTATAATTTTATTGCTTCATATTTAATAAAAGTGTAAGGAGGTACCTTCCCCACTGACCAAACCTCTGTAAAGGCAGAAATAGAAGGTCATAGACATTGCCTTCACTGCCTGTAGTTATCTGAGACAAAAGGATAGGACCCCTTGATGAGCAAATGGTAGAAGAAGGTTAGTTTGTAACCATGGCTGCAGTATGCATGTGAGGGAGCATGGATGCTATTATTAGATTTAATACCATTGATACCATAGCTTATAATGTCTTGGCTTTTTCTGATAATTTAGAACAGAAATTTTTAAAGGAAAAAAGAAATATCTATGTGTTAGTTGGATGTATGTCAACACTGGTTGACACAGTCAGCAGCTGAAGACTAGATCTTCAGGGTGTAAATTCATTTAGCTCAGTTGATGCCAGAAGAGCTGTGTCAGACTGCAGTACTTTAAGCTCTGTCCTGAGGACACCCAGTACCATCAGCAGGAACCTCATACACGGAATCAGCAGAGTTCCTTGGAAAGGATTCAGTGTTTTCCTGCCAGGAGCTCGGCACCAGCAGTGGTCCTGAAGATCTAGTGCTGCCAGAAGAGACACATAACCTCTGTCTTTTGCCTTTAATCACAACCGAGCGAAAAAACTGTTTTGTGTTATCTTCAAGTCTGAAAACTGCTGACATCCCAAAATGTTGAGCATCATCTGATTCTGTGGGATTTCCCTGCTGCTGTTTTCTCCCTGGCCTTTTTAGGCAGGGCGGATTGCAGCAATTCATACTGGTGTGTGGGAGAGATTGTTCCAGAGTCTTACCTGCGACAAACCAAACACAAAGACCGTCTTACAACAGTAAGCATTTCATCCCAATACAGTATTGTATTAAATATCAGTTCACCAGATCAAGCAGTCGTTGAAGCTAGTCCTGGTTCACAAAACAAAGGAGCACTTTTAGTACTTGGAGGAAGTGGTGCAAACTGGATATGCTCTGCTCTTCCAATGCACAGGGCCACACTGGACAATACTTCCAGATATATTCTTTTGCATGGAGGAGCCCTCTGAGTCGATATCTCTGATTTAGCAGCAGGATGGAACTGAAACCATGTCCTGACATGCAAACATTTTGGATTATTTAATAACTTAATTTTCCCTTGAGGATTGATGGCTTAGTCTGTCATTTATTTGTTTGAGATATTTTATGATCTGGTGAATTCTCCTCACATATTTTAGTCAGACATACCATGTATCATTGTTGCTTTATGTTTTCTATTACTGGGGATTAATTTTTCACACAGTATCTTCATTTAATTATATAATACAATCACATGTGCATCTGCATGAATAGAAAAAACCTGTTCTAATTTAGCCATTATATATTATGCTATCTTGGGTTTTCCCATAAAAATTCCCAAGTTTTTTGTTTTAGCATAACAATAGCCATATTCATTGTTTCTTACATTATAGCAAAAGCACTCAGATGTCAGTTCATAGATTGACATAATCAGCTTTGTCTCTTAATTAGAAAAGAGAATAAAGCTGTTTAGGGGTGTCAATAAAATGACAGATGTATCATTAACAGAAGGCTACATTGGATCAGGATGGTGCAAGTACTTGGAATTGAAATGTTAAAAATTTTTACTGATAACCTTTTATTTCTAATTTTTGTTTTCTTGGTATTTTTTCATAATTGAAAAATAGCAAAGATACATAATACAGCACATGTATGGAATACTCATGATGAAGAACTTAAGTTTATAACCAAAGGAGAGCTATAGCTAGGAAAACTTGTTACTCAGGATTCCTGCCTACCCTCGTAACAAAAGTCAGCATAGCCAATGCACCCTTTGGCCATGCCTTTGATACACTTCTCATCACTCCTATGATGTCACCAATTGCTTCTGAACAATGGGACAGCACATAGATTTTATTATGAAATTCAGGACACACCCCATATCTGATTTCTTGGTGCAGCGCACTGTATGAAATCTTTTCACAATTAGTCTGACTATTCAGTTTATCACTGGCCCATATTTTGCAAATTTCTCCAACAGTTTATGATGCTCTTGATATCCACCCTTTGGTATTAAGGAAGTATGTACATTGTATTTTTAAGACACAATGACCTGAAGTCAGAACAAACAAAAATTGCAGAATCTGATAAAATTACAAATATTCAAACACTGGGACAATGAGAAGTACATGCTTTGGGCTTCAGGCATACAGATAGAAGTAAGATTGCATGCTGCATCTATGATCTGTCAGAGGAGTCATCCCAGCAGGGTCTGACGTCCAGGACATCCACAAGACCCAGCATCTCACATCAACTTTACCGACTACCTGAGCTAGAGGATTTTCAGACTTCCTACAGATTCAACTGTCTTTTGGCAAGGAATATTAAGGTGCTTCCTAGGAAGAAATCTGAACTGTTTTGTCTATTCAGCATCAGTCATATGGCACACAGGGTGCAAATGGGCTAGCTGCTAGGTGAACTAGCACAACACATGAGTGTACTCTAAAACACCCACACCTACAGTCTTATGTACTAGATGAGTGGCTGTAGAGCCAGTCTCAGAGGCATTTCAGCAAGCAGAATGATGAATGGGTGAGTCACCTGTCTGTAGTCCCGAGTTTGCATCCATTTCTGCACAGTAATATTAACATGGATGAGGTGTCCTAAATCTTTGTCTCTTTCTCTGTCTGTATCCACATGCTTTTGATTAGAAACTGTAAAGCTCCTTATCTCTCCAACAGAAATTGTTTAAACTTTTAAGATTTCATGAAGTTTTGTCACTTCCATGAATTTTGTGTCCCATGTAGAAATAGCTTGCCTCATCTGCTGTTTGGGATTCAGCATTTAATTATGTGGGGCTCCAAAACAGTAGTAATGGTACCCAGTTGAAATAGCTGGTTGGAAAATACTGAACACTTTTTAAAATAGAATTTCTAATGTTCAAATTCATGCCTTTTACTTGATGGAAGATTGAAATTGCTGTTACTTGTGCCTTGAACCAAAGTAGGAAATTATTCAGTCACTGAGGCAAGTGGCTCCAGGGCTGGGAGGATCTGCAGCAGTGCTCCAGTGTGGTGCACAGGGGGGTTTCCTCAGGAACGTCAGGGGAGCTGAGAGAGCTGCCAGGAGCATGTGGCGTGTGCCACAGCAGCTGACAGGACCTGAATGGCTCCATTGGAACATGCTGCCTCCCAGGTGTGGGGCTGCAGGATGGGCCCTGCTTTACCACCACTACCAGGCAGCAGCAGCCGTGAGCTCCCCTGCGGGAGGTGTGCCCAGTAACTCCGCTTAATGACAGAGCTCCAGGAGGGAGTGAGCAGGTTGAGAAGTAGCAGGAACTACGAGAGACAGACTGGAATCTCACTCTGCCCAACAGTCAGACAGAGGACGAGTGATACAGAGGATTCCCTGTTCTTTCTCTGCCTATCTGAACATAGTGAGTTAATGGATAGGGAGCAATGGAGACAAATGATTGCCCAGTGCAGCAGGCAACATTGCCTTTGTGACTGCTCCACCTCCCCAGGTGCCCAGGCATAATAGGTTTGAGACTCTGTAAGTTGGAACTGGACAGTAATGAGAATGATGGCTCATCTAGCATGGAGGTGTCACCAAGGTTAAGTCAGTTTATGCCCTCCATCAAAACCACTTCCATAAAGAAAGAAGACAGGTCATTGTCACAGGAAACTCTCTTCTGAAGGGAACAAAAGGCCCAACATGCAGACTGGACACACGTTTTAGGGAAATCTGCTGCCTCCTGGGGCCCTGGTTAAAGATGTGAAGAGAAACATTTCAGCCATGGTATGGCACTCAGATTATCTTCCATTATTGATTTTTCAGGTGGCAGCAGTGAAGTCCCAATAGGAAGTCTGTGGACATTCAAGAGAGACCTCAGGGTTTTGTGACCACTGGTTAAGGGATCAGGTACAGAAGTAGTGTTCTCCTGTATTTGCAGGGAATGATGGGGTAAGACAGAGGAAGAGATCAATACCTGGCTCCAAACCTGGTGTCACCCTTTTTTTGGTCATGGGTTGGCTGAACAGAGAGCTTTGTTTGGAACTCATGAGAAAAGGAGAGTTTATCACTTTTGGAAGAAGGGGCATGCAATTCAGGAGGACTGCAAGGATGTTGTGAGGTTATGCAGAGAGAAAACTGGAAAGGTCAGAGTTCAACTAGAACTTAATCTGTCTACTGCCCAAAAGACAACAAAAAAGTGTTTCTATAAATACATCAGCAACAAAAGGAGGACTAAGGAGAATCTCCGTCCTTTACTGGATGCAGCATGAAACTTAGTGATAAAGCATAAGGAAAAGGCTGAGGTACTTAATGCCTTCTTCACCTCAGTTCCTAGTAGCAATACCAGTTGTTCTGGGGGTACCCAGCACACTGAGCTGGAAGACACGGATGGGGAGCAGAATGAAGCCTTGCTAATCCATGGGGAAATGGTCAGTGACCTGCTACACCACTTAGACACACGCAAATCTCAGGGTCCTGAGAGCCAGTGAAAGGGCTCACTGAGCCACTCCAATCATTTACTGGCAGTCATGGCCAACTGGGGAGGTTCCAGTTGACTGGAGGTTAGCAAATGTGATACCTATCTACAAGAAGGGCTGGAAGGAGGATCCAGGGAAATACAGGCCTGTCTGTGTCACCTCAGTGCCAGGAAAGGTCATGGAGCAGGTAATTTTGAGTGCCCTCACATGGCACATGCAGAACAGCCAGGAAATCAGGCCCAGCCAGCCTGGGTTTAGGGAAGGCAGGTCCTGCTTGACCAACTGATCTCCTTCTGTGACAAGGGGACCTACTTAGTGGGTGAGGGAAAGCCTGTGGATGTTGTCTACCAGGACTTCAGTAAAGCCTTTGAACCATTTCCCATAACATTTTCCTGGAGAGACTGGCTTGAATGAGTGCACTGTTTGCTGGGTAAAAAACCTGTCCTGATGGCTGGGCCCAGAGAGTTGTGGGGAATGGAGTTGCTGACCAATCACAAGTAGTGTTCCCCAGGGCTCAGTATTGGGACCAGTCCTGTTTAATATCTTTATAAATTACTTAGACAAGGAAATTGAGGGCACCATCAGTCAGCTTGCAGATGACACCAAATTGGGCAGAGTGTTGATTGGTTGGAGTGTAGAAGGCTCTGCAAAGGGATCTGGACAGGCCAATTGTATGAGATTCAACAAGGCCAAGTGCTGAGTCCTGCCCTTGGGTCACAGCAACCCCCAGCAGTGCTACAGGCTGGGGAAAGAGTGGCTGGAAAGTTATCTGTCACAAAAGGACCTGGGGGTGCTGATGAACAGCCAGCTGAACATGAGCCAGCAGGGTGCCCAGGTGGCCAAGAAGACCAATGATATCCTGGCTTGTATCAAAAGTAGTGTGGCCAGCAGGACTAGGGAAAGGATCATCCCCGTGTGTTCTGCGTTGGTGATACCACACCTTGGATCTTGTGTTCAGTTTGGGGCTCTTGTATTTAGTTCACAAGAAAGACACTGAGTTACTGGAGTGTGTCCACAGAAGGGTGACAAAGTTGGTGAAGGGCCTGAAGCACAAGTCTTTATGAGGAGGGTCTGAGGAAGCTGGTTAGCCTGGAGAAAAAAAAGGCTCAGGGAAGACTTTATTGCCCTCTACAGCTACCTAAAAGGATGTTGTAGTCAGGCTGGGGTCAGTGTCTTCTCCCAGGTAAAGAGAGGTCAGACAAGAGGAAATGGCCTCAAGTTGCACCAGGGGAGGCTTAGACTGGATATCAGGAGAAATTTCTTCACCAAAAGGGTTGTCAAACATTGGAACAGGCTACCCAGGGAAGTGGCTGAGTCCCTGGAGGTATTTAAAGATGTGTAGAAATGACACTTGGGGACATGGTTTAGTGGTGGACTTGTCAGTGCTAGGGCAATGGTTGGACTTGGTGATTTTAAAGGTCTTTTCCACCTTAAATGACTCTTATTCTATGATATTATGCAGTTGGACGGTATTTGGTTTTGAAAAAAAAATAGGATAATATATTTTTGTAAATCTAGGACAAGCAAGTCTTGGATTCTTCAGAAAGATGATCCTTTTATAACCTAAATATTATTTGGTGCAGGAAACGACTTAGGAAAAAAATGAAACAAGTATTCATTTGCAATTGAAATGTCTCTGATTATAGTCCCCAAGCTGACACTTACTCACTTTAATTAAAAAAATTGAGAATTTTATTTATATTTTCTACTCCATCTTTCACAGCAGAGGGATTTAAAACATGTTCAGACCTACAGTGTCCCAGTTACTGTTCCATCTTATGATCTTCAATTAATAATATTTTACTTTCTGTGGCTGCAGAATGAAAATGTATTCTTGATTTATCTAAAACTGGAATTAGTTAGTTTACCAAGAATCAACCAGGATTACATTTGAAAGAACTCACACAAATGCAAGGCCAGAAGCTTCATTTAGGTTTAACCCTTATGCCCTTGAACACAATAGAGTTTACATAAATATTTAAGAAGGGCAGCCACAGACCAATTAAAGGAATATATTGTCCAAGCATCAAACCATTGTTTTCAGGCAGTGCACTAAAGCTCTTAAATTAATACATATTAAATCTGTTATGGGCTTAGCAGAGTTTTAGGCTCAGGAGAGGGAAAAGCAGATGAGAACACTCCAGGGGGAGTTGGGCAGGGATTGACTGTGAGACACAAGACCCAGCTCACAGGGTGTCTGCATGGGCTGAAGGTGTCTGCAGGCTGCCCTGCAAATCTGCCAAGGAGGAGAGGACATCACCATCCCTCTTGTTAAGCCCTTTCTGCCTTCATGTTGATACTTGCTCAGTAAAACTGGGGAGCAGCTCTTTTGTGGGAGCTTTTTTATTATTTATTTGAAATAAAAATGTTTTAAGATAGTTCAGAGTTTCCCTTGTGATGAGAGATCTGGTTTCAGGTTAGTCCTACCCAGGAATGCCTAGTAAATGACTGCATTTTTCATATCCACTCACTTCAGACTAGAGAGTCCATTGGGTTGCTGTTACATAGTGTTTAGCATGAATTATAGAACAGTGCTGCTTATATGCACCGTAATGTGAAAAGTATCACTACCTAAACCTAGGAAAATAAGTTTGCAAGTAACTGAGTTTGTTGCTCACCAATTGTTGCAGCTTGCTTAGGCAGGGACGGGACTTATCCAATATGAACTATGAGAGAGTCTGACTTGAGAAAGACCTGTGTGCTATTGCAGGCAGGGGCAGAGGCAGAGCAGAGATCAGGGTGAGAGAAGGAGGCAAAGGTACAAGTGAAATGGAAAACATAGTGGAAAAGTTTCGTAAGAGGATGAAAGAACGCAGAAGCACATCTGGGCAGATTGGGAAGAGAAACTTGCTGCAACCAGCAAAGAGCAAAAGACGAGTGCAGATTGCAGCGTGCTTTCTGCTGAAATAGATCATCTGCAGTTTCTGCTGAGAGAAGTAAAATCAGTTCAGGTGGAGAAACTGCCATGTTAATGGTGGCAGAAGGAGATAAAGCAGGAGTGAATGAATGTGGAGAATCCAGGTACAATACTGTTTTTCTTAACATGTGAAATAGACTTGTAGCGCTGGAAGGAAAAGAGGAAAACAAGTATCTGGGAAGCAAATATGAATAATACTTCAAAGTGGAAGACCTACTGTGTTCATTTTGCAGACTTTAAGGCTTTTGAAACATTCATCTCAGTACAGTATTCGTCTGCTGTTTTCTTGTGATACATGGCTTACTGACAGAATTAGTTACCTTCTCTCATTATATCAACTTCAAATTTTATTTGCAAATAAGTGAAATAAGTAAGGTACCTGGGGTGTTTTTATGTTTATTCAACTCTTGAGACTATCCTTTGGAATTTTTCAATACATTTTTTAACAAAATATGTCCTGACTGTTAATTCTGTAATACCATTTGTGAAACGTCTGACATCTGAAGCTCATGGGGCAGAGGAGGGAAATAGCTTGCAGATCACCATGTGCTTCTACTTGGGGAATGCATGGCCATAACTGTGGGAGTCATGAAATCATTAATTAAAAAGTTAACTGTATTGCATCCTTTTTTTGAAAACAAAATGCAAAGTTTTTTCTTCTTCTAAAGTTATGCACATGGAGATTTTAAGGCAGAGTATATAGCCTCATTTCTCTAGTTAATTACCTCGATAAATCAGGAGTGGGCTGCTGGCATTTGAATATTCTGTGCATGGTAGACAGAGCGAGGGAGGGAACAGTTTTCTGAGTGTTCTGTTGTTGGTCTATAATGGTATATGATGCACTCAGGTTAAAAGCGTGTTACTGATACTTATGATGCCACCATGGCTATGACATCAGAAGTTTGCTGCAAAACTAAATGTTGCAATGAAACTAAATGTTTGTGTTATCACTACAAAAAAAAACCCCAAAACTGCAGCACCACTCAATTGTTTGCATATATGCATATGTGTGTGCATATAAGTAGTCTTATATCCACATAATCTGTGTTGATAAATACATGTGCACAGACACACATACATTCTGAATTAATTGTACTGGCTTCTTGAAAATGGCTAATACTCCCTGAAAGGGGAAATTGAGAGAGGGAGTGATTTTATCAATACTACTCGATCTCACAACTGAAGATCAATTGTACAATAAGCACTGTAGACATACACTATAGAAACGCTGTTCCAGTCTCCTCCTAAGACAGGAGACAACAGGTAGGTGCAAGCAGGCAGGAGAGCACAGTGGGGAAACTGGACAAGACTCACCAACAGCCTTACTCATTCTCTGTGCCAGTGCAGTATGTAGTGGTTCGCAGTGGTGACCATTGTGGTCAGGATTCAAGAAGGTATTTGACTGAGCATGAATTGGAAGTGGAAGCAGGTGGACAATATCTGGACTAAGAATATATTGCAGGAGATGAGAGCAGAGACTCCCCAGATCTGAACAGGAGCTTGGTTTGAGAAGAAAGTTAACACTGCATGAGCAAAGAGGCAGAATGGTGGTGGCAGATCCGTGGAGGCATGCCAAGAGGGATGGGCAACCAGGGTGGAAGTATGCAGAGGAATCAGGGGAAGAGAAAAACCTTTGCATGTTAGTGGGCCAGGAAAACTGACATAAAAAAAAAAACAAATGTAAGAAGAGATATGACAGAATTAGGGGAAATCTAGGGGAGTCATCATCTTGGCCACCTAGGTGAGCAATTGTTATCTATCTATCATTAATAAAAAACAATACTTCCAAAAAGCTTTTGCACCCCTTTTCTCTCTAGTGATCAGAAGGCTTAAAAGACATCTGGTTAACCAAGATTCCACATTTCTGGACAGCTCAGTTTCATGAAATGAAGGGTCTGTTTTCATTACTCTTTTGTTCTAATGATCATCCTGCATTATTTAGTATTCATACAGTTTTATAGGAAATAATATTTGCTTTTTACAATAATTGGGTTTTTAGTTCTGAAATTATATACTACATACTCAAAGAAAATACAGTTGCTCACAGAGAAGCAGTGATATCTTTCCATCTAGCATTCTCCTCTCTTTCCTTGTTACCAGGATTTTTAAAATGTGATAATGTCCCACCACTGTTTCTGAGATTTCCTGAATTTATTTGTTTGCTCTTTATTACGTAAGGAATGATTTCGGCCTGTTTGAATATATTTCTGTAGGGAGTGCTGACATTCTTATCCACACTTCACTTGTCACTTCCAGGCCAGACGGTTAATATGGTTTCCTACTATGAGTTACTTACTGCATACAGTTTTAACATGTGTTGCAGCAAGGCAGTATATTAAAGTGCAAAAATGACTTATGAAAGAAGTGGATATTAGACAAAAGTCATTGGGTTCTCTCGGGTACAGTAAGTTAATGTGCAACATAAATATGTTCTTGATAGTGGTAAAAGGAAATATGGGGTGGAGTTCATATTCTGATCCCATCATTCTCAGATGAATACAGGGAAAAAAGTGTTTATGTTTGTGGATAATACCTAAAGAGGAGCAACTGTGAGTCTGCAAAGGAGGGATTAGCATTCTAAATGGGGAACTAGAAAACACAGAGGACTGATCAACAGCATCTGGACAGGACCACAGTCTTTTCTCTGGGAAAAGGCTAAGGGCTGTAATGGTTCCCAAGTTGGATTTTTATCTGCACAGTAGTGATTTTGCACAGAAAGCTGAGGGTGTGCTGGAAGGCAAAACCAGGTGTGTCAATCTTGAGCTGGAAGAGGTAATTGCTCTGCTGTGCTCAGTGGAGGGACACTGCTATAGGGAAAGGTGTGGGTTAATGTTAGAAAATTAAAAAAGTGACATAAGTATGCAGAGGTCTAGAAAATAGTTATGAAGAAGTACTGGAAGAAACTGAGGTTGTTTAACCTACAGAAGGCTAAAGAAGAACAAAATAAGTACCTTTATATACATAAAGTGTTTAAATATTTAAATACTGCAGAATTGAAGAGAATCATTCTCTTGTCCTTTGCAGGCAGAATGAGAAGTAGTGGGCTTGAGGTACAACATGAAGATAAAGGTTAGATGTGAGAAGAAACTTTCTGGTAATAAGGACAGATTGCTTGGGGAGACTGAGATTCCATTACTAAATATCTTCAAGAGCATAGGCAAATATGAGGGAAGATACTGGTGCACAGCACCCTACCTGGGATACAAGGTATGGAATAAGTAACCTCTCATCATCTCTTCCTAGCCTATTTTAATTTGATTAAAGCCAAATTAAGAAAAGTCCTGGGCTGGACAAATAACCTCAAATGTAAAATGTAATAGAATAACCTTGGGCTTGGTCATGGAAAGTGTTGAGTAGTTGTGGCTGCTCTCACTGCCCTCACGCAAGCAAAGTGGGCTTGCAAAAATGTGGGCTGTAAGCAATAAATTTGTATTAATTTTTAATATTGCAGAATTATTGTCACATTATCCAGGTCTTGTCTTCACCATGACCCCTATCCTGGCTGTTACGAATCTTTACATTACACTTTGTAATGTAAAATTTCTCCGAGTTTTCATCCTCTGAATAAAACCTGAGACACAAGGGCTTTTTCTGTGGGTTTCCATTTTAAAACTGTTCAGATTACTTTCCCACAATGGTATTTACTTGCCTTTTGGATTTTTAGGCAATGTCCCAATCAGTCACTACAAGTAGTGATAGAATTTATGTGTGTTCTTCAACACAGTTTGACATGTGAAGAATTCTTACATACAATGTCAACTTACAGTGATTGAGGTAATTTAGCCTAAACTGCAAAGGAGTATGATTTCCTAGAGAATGTATTTCAGAGCTACTGAATGAATTATTGAGTATTGGTATTTTTTGGATATTTGGGGATCACCTAAATGAAATGACTGGAAGAGAGAAAAAAGAAAAGGGTCCTGTGATGAACAGACACAACACAAGTTGGAAATTTAATAATAAAAAACTTATATGGCTTTGCAGGGGGAAAAAAATGTATTTTTAATTGAAATCTCAGAATTTCTTGACGTGAAAAAGTTTCAACAAAAGGATTGCATTTTTTCTGTGGCAAAAGAAAATCACTATAAAAATTCACTGGTTGGTTATTTGTTTTGGTCAGCATTTCTTTCATTTTGTTTCACATTACCACTAGGGTCTGGTTTGCTGTACTGCTCTTTTTGGGAGCACAAATAAACTCTTCTCTTCTTGGTGTGTTCAAAAAGGTAATTGCTACTTCTTCCTCAGTATTTTTCCTTTTCCTTTATGAACAATCTTTATCCTAATTTAAAAGATATGTTTATCAGTATTGCAGATACCTAGGCATAAGTAGCAGCAGCAGCAGCGTGAGGGTTTTTTTTTTCCATCTCAGGACTCTCACTTCTTCATTGAGTCAATCCATGTCTGCATCTCTCTGTCAAGATGATGCATCCATTTACTCCACACAAGCCTCAAAACAGTGATCAGATAGGAGAACATCTGGTCCTTACCTCCACAGGAGTATGTAAGCTGAGAATTCAAGGGTAGAAAACTGTATATTGCTAAAACTCTCATCTGACTTGTTCTGCAGGGAATACTTTTTCATACTGCATGTATTCAACCTGGAAATTCAGAGTTCCAGGAGATCACTGAGTCAAATCATCTGGGTGAGGTATTTAAGGCATGCGTAATTTTATATGTGTCAAAAATTTCATTGGGGCCAAATATTTGAAAAATAATTTTATTTTCTGTCCTCATAGATGTGAAACACCTAATGCTATGAGCAGGTCTGGGGGAAAACTGTAGCTGCTAAATTTAAAAAAAATAAAAAGATAGACTTACTGGCTTTCTCCTGTCCTAAGTTTCCTGTGCTGTCTCTCTCATAATACAAGAAGACACTCCAGACACCACATTTCTGGGGATTACCTTTCTTAGGGTTGAAGCCTTTGGCCTCATTCTTTTCCTCACAGTTAGAGTGTTCGTAAGCCCCTGGAAAGACACTGTCTGTCATGTCTTGTTGCTTAAATATTGTGATCAAGCCTGTGAATAATCTCTAACTGCTTTGACATGTTCATAATAGCTTTTGTTCTACTCTGTACCACTCCATTTCCATTGCTTAAAGTCCCTTGACGTGGTGTGTTCCAGCTTGGACAGGGTATGTGGTGGTTTGGCCAGAAATACTATGAAAAAATCAGAGCAATACCTTTAACTTTTGTCGATGGTAACAATGGTTTGGAAAGTGAAAATTACCCCTCTGTGGCCAATGATATTGTTAGACCCTTTTTGCCTTGGCTTGCGGGTTTTTTCACCCTTTGGTGAAAGTTGTTGAGAAGCGGTCAGCTGAACCAGCGTTACCCTGCAGAATGACGTGTTCATGTCAGGCTTCTTCAGCTGTGCTGTGTGCAGTGAAGGCTGAGTTAACACCAGATGCCAATCATACACCACCAGTGGATTTGCAAGATTATAGGACAGGAAAAAAGATGAAGGTTAAGCACGGGGCACAATAGAGATTACTTATGGTAATGAATTGTATAATTTTTCTAGACAGATCTGGATTAATGTTTATCCCAGGCAAGAGATTACTGGATGTCTGATTCTAGTTGTAAACAGACATTATTAAACAGAAGGTTTATGTTCATGAAATGCGACTATGGGTGTTAAAGCACTTATGATTTATTATGTGCAAAAAGAAAAATTAACCTGTTCATCTGCTGTAGTACAAGATGCGCTGTGGATTTTTGCATAATTTGAAAGGCATCTGCTCCTTTGGAATACAAATAACCAGTGAAATGAAAAAGATTCTCCTCTCATTTACACTGATCCAATGCCTTACACTGCAGTGATGTTGAAATGGTGTAACCAAGAAAAGAGTAGTCCTGTGTGTTTTTTTAAAGCAGCAATATTCATGTGAGAGATAAGCTTGGCAAAGTCTGTTTTCTGGTGAATCTTTAGGGTATTTTCTTTATAACTTAAAAAAAACCCAAAATCCTGTTTATAGAGCTAAGCAAATGACCTTGTTTGGGTTTCTCAAATAATTCCCTTTCAGTATTTGAAAATGTAATGTTTAGAAACCTTAAATTTAATATTAAAAAAAAAAAAAGAAAATAAGAATATTTTTCACAATATTTATGTTGCAGCCTGTTTTTCTCCTGCTTTATTGCATTACTGCTGCTAAGCATAAGTGAGATCTAGATACAGCATGCACATTTTGAGTATTGCCTTACCTCAGTAGCTAAATAATCACACCTGAGTCAGTGGCTTCTGTGTTTTAGGTAAGCTGAAAAATCTTCCCTAAGGGAAAGTGTAAACAAACTCCAAAACTTTGCTTCTTTGGTAAAGTAGACATTGCAACTCTATTACTTGCTAACAGGGAACTATCTTTTCACTGTAAAAGCAATGAAAAACTACAGTTATCAAAATCTGTTTGTTCTATTTATGGGCTGTATTTGTAGCCAGCTGATTTTTGCATAATGCCATTTGAAATTATCCATTTAACAATGATGGATGATACAACTGTGTTGCTCTCCTTCCACTTTGTAACTGATCTGTCTACTTATAGATTGCATTGGACATGTTGCTGATGCTTTATTTGTAAAATTCACTCCCATATGTGAGAAATTTGTTCGTTAAATCTTACTGACTTTACAGAGGCTTCTCAGACAAGTAAAAATATTCTTCTATATAAGCAAAACCAGCCCAATATGTGGAGCAAAAAGACCTGGGAGTATGATGAGGTTTGTTAACTGAATTAGGCTTTAAGCAGTTAAACTAGACCTGAATAAAATGTAGTCTGTAAGATGTTCTGAATGCTTCAATTGCAAAAGTTGCAATCTTAAATTGCCACCAAACCACTTCATACTGCTCTTTTGTATTTCTTAGCTGTATTTTGCATTTGGTACAATAATATATATTGTGTCATGAGAAAAATACAACTTTAACACTTGTAATATTTTGCCTAATTATCAAATTTTACAACTTGTTTGAAGTGTGAGCCCTGAGTTAAAGTGGAAGTCCAGAGTTAAAGTGCATGAGCAAATTATTAAGCAGTAAAAGTTTGTGTGGGCTTTGTTAATTGTTCAGTGTAGCATCTGAAGGTGATGAGAACTTCTGGAGGTAGCCAGGCTGTAGATAGGAGTCCTTCAGGAAGTGGGGTTAGCTGCACTACACTGCTTAGAAGTTTGTGCAGAGAAGCACTGTATTTGGGGAGGCACTAAAACATACGTACCGCTCTTTCCTTTGCTGGGTGTTAGCAGACATCAATAAGTCACGGAGATGACCTCCACCTTCCAAAGAGAAGGAAAGCTAGAAATGAAGACACATTTCTGTTATCAGTCTGCTGTGGGTCGTAAGTTGAACTGGTGTTATATTTTCCTCTGAAAGCCGCGTAGCTTTGACACAGTGTTTAACAGTGTTAAGCTTATTGCTGCTGAGCTAAACATGTCTGAAGCGAACGATGACCCTCACGTCTTTGCAATAGCAAAATGTCTCCCTGATGTGATCCCAAAGACTTGGAGCATTAAGTTAATTTTCCCCTGGATTTCTGAGCTGCCTTCTTTTTACCCGGCGGAGAGCTTGTGAGGAATACAGCTTCTGACCGAATGACAGAACATGGAGGGTGAAATTAGATGCATTCAATTAGAAGATGACAAAAAGCCTATCTAAATATTTGTCAGGATGCTACTTACGGGGTGTAGTGTCCAGGCGGGGAAGTGAAAGGCGGCCGCTCTCGGGACTTAATAGTCTGGGGAGAAAAAAATGGGTAAATCATCCAGATTCTTTACAGGCTTGGAGGGGATAATTGCGGGTATCAAGTTGGCTGTTACGCTTCCAGGGCTGGTGATCTCTCTCATATAATCTCAGATTAGTTCTTTGCTTTTATTCACTTAGTACAGAATTAACTGTTACAAAGTTTTCTGGGCTACATGTATAAATAATGTTATTTGACTACTAGAAGATGATTAATGCAGTGGTTTCTGGGAGGTATTGAAGAAAGAGAGGCTCTACCTTCTCCTTAATATAAAAAACACACCACAAAACAAGCAAACAAAACCCCAGCCCCCCAAAACACAAAGAAATTAAAAAGGCACAGCAGATGTTTTGGCTGTAAGATTGTCAGCTTTGGACCAGAAGATTTACTGTTTTTTCAAAGGACAAAAGAATGTTCTCAGAAACTAAAATTCAAAGTTAGTAGTCAGTTATACAGAAAGAGATTGAGATATGCAGCATGATTTGGCCACATCTGTTTATCTGTAAATTAAATTTATAGCAACTTTGTAAAAGTAAGTGAGCAAATCTCTGGCTTGTAATTTCCTTCTCAGAAAGTTTTTATTATAAAAATTTAGCCAAAAAAAAGTAAGTACAGCATACTATGGTTACCTTTTAAATTTTTTTTTCATTTCTGTTACAGCAGTTCAGGGGAGAATGTGACTATGATAGGGTTAATCCAGCTACATAAAAATCCATGCTGTGTATGATAGTAGTAAAGCTTGTGATCCCTTGATCTTTGATTAGATCCAAGCTAGTAAATATCTTGTGTTTAATCAGAATGGGTTGTTCTGCATGTAGTATAAGTCACCTTCACAGATGGGATGTAGCGGCAGAGTTGTTCGCGAATATTTGTTTTAATCCTTTCCAGAACAAGCACGCATTATGTTTCTTTGTTGTAAATCAGAGTCAAGCAACTGAAGACCAGCATGAAGGAAAGGCATTTACTTGCAGTCAGGAATAGGACAGTGTGGGAACCTTTTTTCTTTTCTAAGGAAAACTATAACTTAGTTGATTCTTAAAAGGTATTTTATACTATTCTGTAAACATAACTAAAGTACCATGGATGCTTTTTTAGATTGGGATGCAAATATTATTATCTAGAATTTCATCTTAAACTGTTCATACGCATTTCTATCTTAGACTATAAACACAAAGAGACAAAGATTTATTATGGTTAGCATTCAACCTCTTATTATTCTATATTCCAAAGATATTTAGTTATAATGGTAGCTGTTCTGTGTGCTGGTAAGCTGAAATTACTAAAACATTATCTGTAAGGCTAGTTGTTTTGTGTGGTATGTTGGCGTCCTATTTACCTAAATCTGTCATAATTGCCTTCCAATACATCTTCCTCTGACACACCAAATATTGAAAATGAGACGACTCTTTGCTGGAAGATTTTCTACTGAATGTCATTTTTTCTGTGTTCATAACTTGATGGCAATAACTGGACGACCTGTAGTTAAATGCATCTCAATTTCTCTCACTTATTTTTCCTAATCACCACACAGAGCCCTCAGTGCTCGGAGGTGTGATTAGACTTAACCTGCCATCATATCTGAAGAACTTTCTGTACAACATATTATATATTACAAGAATTATATATGTAAATGGTGAGTCTAAGTGTAATACATAAATAGATGGAGAATTGCTCTCATGCCAAAGTTAATTCCTGGGGGTTTTTTTCTGTTTTAACAGGAAGACTGGAGAGCCCCCACTAATAAATGGCTGGATTCCTTACCTTGGGAAAGCTTTGATTTTTAGAAAAGATGCTTTCAAATTCTTACTGGATCAGCAAAAGAAACTTGGAGATATTTTCACTGTACATATTGCTGGTGAGAAATATTTTAGTCTATATCTTGATTTTTTTTCTATCAGTGAAGTTAAATACTAATTCAAGTGTTTAGTTTAGAATCTTATTTAACCAAAAACAATAGATTAATAAAAATTGATCATATTTACATGTATTATAAGCATATAATTATCCACAGAATAACACTATCAACATGTGGATTTATACACATCTGTAGATATGCATATTGACAGAATTTGTAGGTATGTAATGTATGAACATAGATTTTGCCAGCACATTTAATTGTGTATTGGGTTTTTTTTTCCTTAAAGAAGAGAGAACTAACATCATCTTGACAGTGCACAGAAAAATACCAGATTAAATTTAGAAAACACTTAAGAAAAANATGCTAATATCCTTGTTCAAATGATCAACTTTAAAGTAGCGTATGTCTCCTGTATTTTTTAGGGAGTTTCAAACAAAAAGATTAAGGGTAAAATATAAAGTTTGCTTTGGAATTNACAACTGGTTGACAGGAACACAAGGGAATGAATGACACATTGACTCAGTGATACAATTGGGACTGGAACACAGAAACTTCCCATTGCCAGCTTTTTTCTCTGATCATGCTTACTGAAAATAACAATGTAATAAAGTATGATATAACCTTGCTGTTTTCTGTATTTATAACTATTACTACATTAGATTGAATACAAACATTTGNCCATGGCAGTAGCTCTAGCTTCATATTTCCATATAAGTAATATTTTGTAGTAAAAATAATTTTTTTCTTCAAATGTCAATTAATTTAATTGCAAGCCGTGTGTTTAATTAATACAATTTTTCTTCCTCTTAACAAATCTGTCCTTTTGTTCCTTTGGAAAAGCATTTTTACTCTATTAAATGTGTGATTTTTTTAATTCATTCAGGATTTTGTCTTTGGAAACTGGTATGCTCAGATTTTTTTTCCAACTTGAAAGTGAGTTTGACACAGTACAACACCAACTTTTGCTGAAATGCAGTCTTTTTTTATTGTTAATGTGCATTTGCACTATAATACAGTTTTGGCTTCTCACAAATACAGATTTATAACTAATTCAGATATTATCTTAGTACATTCATAAAAACAGATATAGTCACACTTCTTAATCCTTAATATGTTTAATTGAATATTTATTTTTTACCTCTTTATTATTTTATGCAAGGCTATGTTTAGAATTTTGTGTGTTTAAGCAATCTATGAGTGTAATTTAGTTCCAAAATTTCTATTTTCATGATAAACCGAATTCCATTTCAGATAATCTCCCTGTGTTCAAGTGTTTTGAGCAAGCCTCCCTTGATAAAGACTGAAGTAAATGGAGTGCGTTCTGGATATCATTTCAGCCTTCTGCAGGGAAATGTTTGATTTTGTCGATTTGTCATAATAGAGATACCACTTTAAGTTCTCTTTTTTCAGTATGCAATACTGACGGTCAAGATTTCACTAAAGAGAAACAGTTTGTCATCTGCAAGTCAGGGAAGAAGCCGAAGCTAGTTAGTTCCTCCAATCATGTCCTGATCTGAAGATGTACAGGATTTCTAGATGTCTTACTGATTTGACAAAGATGATGTTTGTATGCTAGGCAAACATAGCATAGCCAGCTGTATGTGGACTATCATTACTTTACCCCCCTGGTGGATGTCCAAAGGTCCTGTCAAAAAATTCTATCAATATATATTGTTCTAATTATTGGTTCTCAAACTAGTTCATTTGGAAAATGCAGAACGATGCTTGGAGTTTCTGGCGTTGCCCCGTACCGGTAATGCGATTTTGCTGATTGTACTTTGCCATGTGATGAGCAAATGATTGTCATCCCTAAAAGTCGCAAGGGACATGGATGTCATCTTAATAAAGAAATTAAAAAGCACATCTTTCTATGAGAAACAATGTAAATTCCTGACCTGTCGCAGAAAATAGTTCTCTAATTGGTTTTGTGTGGTGGTGCAGCAGAATCGTTTTCCCCAAACGTCATGCCAGCGCAGCACCACTGTACATCATTGTCAGCAGTTCAGCAGAATCTCCCTAATAAGAGGACGATTACGTAAATGTGATAGTCTTGGGGGGAAAAAAAAAGGAAANAGTGATTTTACATGGGCATTTAGCTGTGGAAGAAATGCATAGAATGAAACTAGAATATTGAACAAAAGTTAAATATATACATTTAAATATATACATTTACATATATATNTGGCAGTAGCTCTAGCTTCATATTTCCATATAAGTAATATTTTGTAGTAAAAATAATTTTTTTCTTCAAATGTCAATTAATTTAATTGCAAGCCGTGTGTTTAATTAATACAATTTTTCTTCCTCTTAACAAATCTGTCCTTTTGTTCCTTTGGAAAAGCATTTTTACTCTATTAAATGTGTGATTTTTTTAATTCATTCAGGATTTTGTCTTTGGAAACTGGTATGCTCAGATTTTTTTTCCAACTTGAAAGTGAGTTTGACACAGTACAACACCAACTTTTGCTGAAATGCAGTCTTTTTTTATTGTTAATGTGCATTTGCACTATAATACAGTTTTGGCTTCTCACAAATACAGATTTATAACTAATTCAGATATTATCTTAGTACATTCATAAAAACAGATATAGTCACACTTCTTAATCCTTAATATGTTTAATTGAATATTTATTTTTTACCTCTTTATTATTTTATGCAAGGCTATGTTTAGAATTTTGTGTGTTTAAGCAATCTATGAGTGTAATTTAGTTCCAAAATTTCTATTTTCATGATAAACCGAATTCCATTTCAGATAATCTCCCTGTGTTCAAGTGTTTTGAGCAAGCCTCCCTTGATAAAGACTGAAGTAAATGGAGTGCGTTCTGGATATCATTTCAGCCTTCTGCAGGGAAATGTTTGATTTTGTCGATTTGTCATAATAGAGATACCACTTTAAGTTCTCTTTTTTCAGTATGCAATACTGACGGTCAAGATTTCACTAAAGAGAAACAGTTTGTCATCTGCAAGTCAGGGAAGAAGCCGAAGCTAGTTAGTTCCTCCAATCATGTCCTGATCTGAAGATGTACAGGATTTCTAGATGTCTTACTGATTTGACAAAGATGATGTTTGTATGCTAGGCAAACATAGCATAGCCAGCTGTATGTGGACTATCATTACTTTACCCCCCTGGTGGATGTCCAAAGGTCCTGTCAAAAAATTCTATCAATATATATTGTTCTAATTATTGGTTCTCAAACTAGTTCATTTGGAAAATGCAGAACGATGCTTGGAGTTTCTGGCGTTGCCCCGTACCGGTAATGCGATTTTGCTGATTGTACTTTGCCATGTGATGAGCAAATGATTGTCATCCCTAAAAGTCGCAAGGGACATGGATGTCATCTTAATAAAGAAATTAAAAAGCACATCTTTCTATGAGAAACAATGTAAATTCCTGACCTGTCGCAGAAAATAGTTCTCTAATTGGTTTTGTGTGGTGGTGCAGCAGAATCGTTTTCCCCAAACGTCATGCCAGCGCAGCACCACTGTACATCATTGTCAGCAGTTCAGCAGAATCTCCCTAATAAGAGGACGATTACGTAAATGTGATAGTCTTGGGGGGAAAAAAAAAGGAAAGAAAAGAAAAAAACAGAAAAGAATAAGGAGGGGAAAGAAAGAGAGAGAGTCTCTGGCGTTGAGATGATCATACTTCCCAAGCCTCTCTGCTTGTTAAGGGTCAGCAGCATAGGCATACAGCTAGGTAAGAACTTAAAGAGCTTGAAACACTTTTGTCATTGTTTCCCAGGATTAAACTTTTTCTCCTTTTCCTAGGTTAGTAGGAGTAATATTGAACCTTGCATCACTCTCTCTAAGACTAAATCAATTTTAAATAAAATAATGTTATTGTTTTTAGCTAAGCACAGTTGCCTTTTCGAATACTGCTGCTAAGTCATTCTGTTCTTTAAAGCATGATACACCTACAGTAACATATCACATTTTTCTCTCTTAGGCAAAAGGTAATTTACATTAACTTCATACCAAGCTGAAGCCTGCTGCAAGCATTACTGAAATAACATCCATCATTAGATGCTGTCTGAAATGCTTGTCTTTCATCATTAGCATTAAAAAGCTCCAGAATGCATTATTAGAGTAATTTCTTAACTATCATACAAATACTGGCTTCTGTGCTTAGATTTACCAAAGTTGACAATTTTCATATTTTCCACATCAATCTTTTATGTCTAGAAACTAAATGGAGATAACCAGGCTATTTGCAGCATGGGTGTAATGCAGACTAAAGGACTGGATAGTGAAGTATGAATTCTCTGTAGCCATTTAAAAAGAAAAAAATCAAAGGGCTTTTTACAGAAACAAGGATACATCTCTTTTTTTGACTTGTTTCTACTGTATTAAATAAAATAGCTCAGTGATTTAAACTATTGGGAATTGAAGTGTGACATTTCTGTAGGTACATGTCTACTTAGTTTCTGGTGTTGAAGGATTTTTTTACAAACTAATGAGGAAAGGCTTAGTCTCCAGTTGTTTCAATATAAATACCTTCAATATTTAAGGCTTCCTGATTTGTGGAGCTTGTGGTATGCCTCCCTTTTTGGCTGATGTGACTTTTACCAGTTCCAGCACTCTGATGGAAATTCATGAGTATCAAGATTTTGGTTTGATTTCAGAAAAGATTACATTTTAGAGATAGTCATGGCACTAGCTGCAATAGAAAGACATGGAAGGGGAAAGGGAAGATGCATTTTGAAATACCAAATAGTAACTGGAAACTTTAGGAAATATTTGAATTTATTGGTCTCTGACACCACCAGGGATAATCAGTGGGAAGAAACATCACTGGGGGCTGTAGGGTTTAAAAAGGAAGATTAAGGACCGTATTGACTCTTACAAAATTTAAAATCTTAAGTTGAGGTGAGAAAGTTTGTTCCACTTCAGGTGTTTGCTGTTCAGGGTAGAGGAGGTGTTGGGGCAGTTTTGTAATTAGCAATCTGTTCCTGTAGGGAGGAGACTGGGTAAGCAGTGTAGCCACGTAGCGCATCTGTGTGCAAGGATGACTGTAATTGTTAAAGGTTTCCATACCTACTCTCACAACAACTTTCTAACTGCCATTAATTAGCCCTAGATTTTAGTACTTTACTAATTAAGAGATCTAAAATTAGATTCTTGATGACATACATAAACAAGGTGCCTTTGTTATAAAGGGGTTCCACTTTCTGACTATTTAGACCTTTACTAAATGCAGCAACAAGAAATATTTTGGTTTATGTGTTTATATATGTTGTTGACTTGCAGTGATGTAGTCTGGAGCCTGAATTGATTCTACAAAATGAATTATATTTTGGTACATACTTACTTTTTGCTACCAGGAACCTGATGAGAATAATAAAATGAGGGTCTGTAATATTCTGTTTCTCAGGGATTTTTATTTTTTTTTTTTTCAAAAAATGTGCTAGTGTTGAGTGAGTTTTGATTTAAAATTATTGCTAAATAAGTTTGTTTGTCTGAAAACTCATTTGCTAAAAATCATTTTCTTACTTAAAAATTATAAGAATTGATGTGCGTTTGCTAAGTGTCTGATTAAAGATCACAAAGAAACTCATATTTTGCATCAGAAATAAGCAGATGGTGGACAGATGGTTTAAATTAATATTAATTAAAAATCTTAACTTAAATTGTTTACCCTGTAAATGCAAAGTTAAGAAGCCAGCTTTCATCTTTAGGGTTAATAACACTCCAAATCTATTTATTAAAAATTGCTCCAATGGACATTCTTTCCAAGCTTTGATCACAAAGATGGTAGCCTCAATAAAGAGCATGAAAGTGGGTGAAAGCTGGAAAGAGAGAGAGATTCCAGGATGCTTAACAAAGATCCTGCAGAGTTCGAGACAAAAAATTCCTTTCAGCCTCTGTGGATTGGAAAGGAGGAAATGGTCAAAAAAAATGGGACTGAGAATTCGGGATCTCTATTTCATGCCTGTTTCTCAATATATTTATTCTTTAAAATTAAATTTACATGTATGGTTGCTTATGTTACAGTAAAGTAAAATCCACCAGTGTCTTAAAAACGTTCACATGCTGTTGACAAAAAAAAAAAGGGCAGTCAAATTCTGTCTTAGTTTATCCTCTGCGTTTCCTTGCTGGTTCACCGGGATTGCAGTTGATGTAACTGGAAGGATAATTATGGCAGCTGGTAATTGTAGGGGAAGTCCAGAGTATACCCAGATACCACAGAGCACAGTGTATGCATATAAGTCAGAATATGGAATAACTATGATAATTCACGTATCACTATATGGTAACCATGGATACTTGTTGACATTTTTAGTGGTAGTGACTAGTTTATCTCTGGACATCTGTCACAGAGCCAAATTTGGTCCTCAGTTAAGCATGTAGTGTTCCCAATAAAATCAAAGGGGATTTATCCCTTTAGTGAGAGAGAATTAGGCTGTAAGTGCTGGAAGCTTTGCTATTTTCCTGATTTTGTAACTGGGATATTTCACAGAGGATGTGTACATTTTAATAGATACCCTTTTTCCCTAATGCACTTCTTCATTCAAGGTAAGAATCAGGAACTCTAAATTTAGACTTGTATGAAGAGTTAAGCTTTAATTGGGCTTTGGAAGCGTTAACATTTTGATTCATGATAGTTCACCCAAATGCTTTTCTCTAGCAGTTGACTTGAATATTTGTAGGATTTTTCTGGCAGGGGCAATTTGAAAAAGCATCAAACTTGATGCAATCCTGTCCCTCTGTACAATTAAGTACACTGGGAAGGGTAGAAAATTGTTGGTGTGCTCTGACAGAATGGGTGGTAGCACTAGGACAGTGTGTACCCCAAAGGGTCACTCAGGGTAAAAATGGCAGCCTACTACATTGTAAGCTGTGACTTCAAATTCACATCCTAAGGTAATCTTATGTTAAGAATACTAAGCACATTCTTAACAAAAAGTTAGCAAAACTTCAGGGGGAAAGAAACATATGTGAGAGAAGCTTTAAATGTTGGGATTTTGTAGTGTGCAGTTAAAGCCTTAACCAACAGATTTTGAGTTCCTGTGTCATCTACTTAGAAAAAAGCTGCCTGGGTGGCATGTTTTCTAGTCCAAACCCCGTCATCCACTTTCCTCTGTGCAGGTGAAATGTGTGTGTTTCTTACTTTCTGCTGGTAAAAACTTATAATTTTCAAATGTTGCTATGACTCCACACTGTATTTTCATTAATTAGACCAGAGTAGTAAATTATTTCTTTCAGGGTGTTACTACAATTGAAGAGCTCACACCCAACTGTTGGCACAAACAGTAGATCAGCCTATGTGGAAATAGCTTCACATTGGTTTTAGAAGAGCCTTCAAAGTGTATACAGGTGGAATCTACAACCTGACAAAGAGAATCTAAATAAAAGTTGTTACTTTTTTTTTATTATTTTGCAGGTTTATTCACGTATCTTTGCTTTGGTGGTTTTTGGGTTTTTTTCTGCATGCATTTTTCACACTTTGGCTTATCAGTTATTGCTTCTGAAAGTGTCACCAGATTACAAAAGTGCATGTGACTTTTTTTTCTTTTCTTCTATTCAGGCAGATATATTACCTTTATCATGGACCCATTTCAATATGTCTACGTCATCCGAAATAGCAAGCAACTTGAATTTCATGAATTTGCCAATAAAATGGCTTCCAAAACTTTTGACTACCCAGCCTTGTCAAAAGGAAAATTCCCTGATCTCAAGGAAAACCTGCACAGAATCTACCAGTATCTACAAGGCAAACCTTTGGATATTATTTCTGACCACATGATGAAAAATCTCCAGGATATATTTGAATGGAAATGCTCACAAGCAACAGATTGGGAAACAGAAAAAATGTACAAATTCTGCTGCTCTGTAATGTTTGAAGCCAGTTTTGTAACACTATATGGAAGAGTTCCTGCTGCAGATGGCCACAAAGTTATTAGTGAAATCAGAGACAAATTTATCAAGTTTGATGCCAGCTTTCCCTATTTAGCTGCAAACATACCAATTGAGTTGCTAGGAGCTACCAAGAAGGTTCGGAAGGAGCTTATACATCATTTTTTACTTCAGAACATGACAAAATGGCTGGGAGGGTCAAAAGTGGTCCAAGCCAGACAAGATATATTTGAGAAATATGAGCTGCTTGGAGATTATGACAAAGCAGGTAGGAAACTTATGAATGATTGCTTGTCTAAAATAAAATAATTTACTATAGACCTTTGAAATAAAAAGGCAAAATGGCGACCTTGAAATTTTTTTATGTTCTTTCTAATTGGCTAATGATAAAATGTTTTACTCTGAAACAACCCTCTATGATAATTGATTTTTTTTTTGTGCTGAGGTGGTAAAACAAGATACTTAATGGTGATAATGAGAAAGATTATAACTGAGCTGCATTTCCTCCCCTTATCCCCCCACCCCCCCGACATTACATTTCAAACTATTCTCATTAAGCAGAAAATTAGACTTCAGAAGCCTATTGGTCCTCATTAGCATTCACTGATCCTTGGCTGGGTCTGTGTCCTAACATCTTTTAATTAGCACACTGCAAATCTAATCAGTGTAATAAACGCTATTAATCTTCCTTTTCACTTATTTTCTCCCAGCACATCATTTTGCCTTCCTGTGGGCCTCTGTGGGAAACACGATTCCAGCTACATTCTGGGCCATGTATTATCTTCTGCGGCACCCAGAAGCTCTTGCAGCGGTGCGTGACGAGATTGACCATTTGCTGCAGTCAACAGGTCAAAAGAGAGGGCCCACATATAACATCCACCTCACCAGAGAACAATTGGACAACCTGGTCTACCTAGGTAATTTATTTTTATCTGTTAGGAAGAGAAGAGGGGCTCTCCCAGCAAACTCGGTTTATCACTCATTTCTGTTTACTGAGAAGGTGGAGGACACAGCTGCCTAATTGACATAATAACAGCCATTTACATCAATTATAAATTATGTAGTTTATAGCTGTAGATACTCTCATTGCATGTAAACATTAAAGCCTAGGTAATTAACTATGCAAGGTATGCAAAAGGCTAAATCGAAGCTTTGCAATTATTTGAAAAAAAGTTGATGCCTATTAAGTTGTTTGATTCTGAGCATCTGCCGAAGTGTTAATGCATTTCAAATACTTCTGTATGGTACTGCCAAGAAAGACCCTTTTCTGAAATTAAAGTGGGATGGTGTATTTAAACTGCAAATGTATTTTTTCCATGAGTGGGTTCTTTCTTTCTCTCTTTAACAAAACAAAAAAGACTTCTAAAGCAGGCTTCTGTTGGGCAATGCAGTATAAGAAGATAAAAATTTGCACAGTAGAAATGGTGTTTTCGATCCTGAAAAAGTACCTTAATTCAAAATAGGGAACTTTAGGGGAGCTACACATTTTCTAGTTCTGGATCAGGGTTTCAGAGGGAGACTCTTGCCAGTAGCCATTGAAAGTTGATTCAGAAGCTGTATAGGCCTTCAGATCGTCAGCTGCTGATTTCACTTCATTTGCTAGTGCACAGACACTGGGCAAGAGAAACGGTAAACTCAGCCCAAGCAAGGAGAGAGGGTAAGCATTTGAAAGTCTCCACAGGTAGTGTTAGCAGGGTAGACAACATCTAAATAGAAGTTTAAAGGTTCAATGATCCTCTCCTTTTAAATATCAAAAGCAGAGCCCTGTTCAAAATGAGCTCATGTCTGTCAGTCTTGGTAGCACATGCCCATTGTGTCTTGGTAGGTCATGACCTGAACTGATGTTCCACTCTTAAAAAATGCTGTGTCAAGAGATGGTGGTGGAGCAGTACAGTCTCTATAACCAGTTTGGATCTACACAATAGCTGCCGTTCTCCAGGACCATCTGATGTGGCATGTCCTCAAGGATGTGTGTTCAAACTCGATTTGCTTCTCCTAATACAAATATAAAATTGAGTTTTATCCAGTTCCTTTATGTTAGAGCATTAATACTAGTCTTATATAGCATGAGTCTACTATGTTGGTTTCATCTAGAGTCATGGTTGTTTTGATGCAGATTTATCTCTAACCAATGGAGAATGCTTTTAAAATAAAGTAGATTTTGGATGAAAGGACACTTCTGATGGATAAAATGACATTCTAAGCATTTAATTTACTTTTACAGAATACACGTAAATCTGCTTCACATCAGAGCTAGCATATATCAAAAAAAGCATCAAAAAGATCAAATGATAATTTAGTTTGTATTTGGAGTCTGAGATGGGAATGACAAGGGGGAAAAGGGGGAAAAGGACTCCCCAGAAGTGTAGGAATCAGGAAAATAAAAACATGTAACTCACAAAAACCATCTGGTGCAAAACAGTATGAACAGTTTAAACCATTAACTGTGTCATTCCTTTGCTTCTCCTTGAAATCTTGAAGTACCTTGGTAGCATTTGATTTATGTGTTGAGAGGGAAGTGCCACATCCTACTTTGTAGTATTCTTGTAACACTTTTGTTAAATTTTATAATCATGTTAAACGTAATGTGATATGAACAGAAGCTCAATTTCAATTCTTCTGGCACTTAAGTCATAAAGGACTGGATACTGTCCCATAAAATAATAATATAGAAAAAAAATCTGTACCATAAGAGAATTAAAGTCATGCTTCAGTGGAAAGGGATGTTTTGTTAATAAATCTGTAGGCGGGACAAAGGTCCCAAATTGCATTGCTTGTGCACCAAAAATCCCCCTGCTGCAGGAAGGCTGGGGCCACTGACCCCAAACCTCCAAGGCTCAGCTTTTCTTCTTCCAGTTCCCCCTGTGCCAACCCGGGGCGTAGGAAACTGGGATTTGTGTGCCTGCTCTCGAGTAAGGCAGACCAGGTGGGATTCTTGAATGTTCATCACCTTGTCATCTCATTCTCCTGTTTTAAATGCTCTGATTCTCTGTCCTCTTTTTGGCCTACTATAACAAGAGCGTGGATTTTTTTGATTCCTCATTCTATGGAGAACAAGGATGAATTGCTAAAAGTCTTTCTCAGGAAGTAGCATTGTTATTATGGTCAAATTCTTTCAGTCTAGGGAACAACATGGCCTGATTTATTCAAACTCACGTAAGTGATTTTTTTATTTAAAAAAAATACAAAATCAAAATCCAAACTACTTTCAACCCAAAACAAAACTAGCAAATTTTGGCCCTGATTATCTTTTTCTGATGGCATTTCTGGGGCAGCACACTTTGTATTGTGTATGTAAGACAATACAATCCCAAACCCAAACATATGTATTTGTGTGCAAAGAGTAACATACATTATTAGTCCTTATGGCTCACAACAGAGCTCTAATATGGGCAAAGGACATCTGAGAATGGTCTGTCAGTTAAAATGGTTGTAATGGAAATGCCAAGGATAAGGCAGAGATATACTTAGTGCATGTTTAATGCTAGGCATGTTTAGTCAGTTCGTTTGTTTAATATTAGCCCATTCATTTATATGGTGAAGTATTGTTGCCCCAGGTCATTGCTGAATCCCAGATATTTCCTGCGATAAAAGCACAGCTTGAAAAATTGTTTTATAGATGAGAAAGGGTAGAAACCCAAAAGCAGCTAATACAGAGTGCATATTCATAATATAAATGCCAAGCATTAAAGTCCTTGGTTGGATTGAAAGAAATAAATATATTTTCCTGGAATGGGCTGGGCAGTATCATTTAGTTCTTAGTAAGATGCAAATGTACTTGTTTCAGATTATCGTTTGTGTTGGCACACCATGATGCCTGTGGGTAAATGACCCCCCCCAAATATTTGCATACTCAATAGCTATTTTTCTACAATACACTCTAATAATTATGGTACCCTATTACCTGCTATGTGTTAGTGCAAAATTAACAATCCATTATTGCACAATAAGTTTTATAAAACATTTACAGATAGAGATCATGTTTAATTAAAATTAACTTGCCTACGAAAGCCAAATGCACTTATGATTTGCAATGACCTTTTATTACCTGCAGTCCCTTGTTTTGGCTGGATGATTGACAGCTTGCTGTTTGGCTACCATGTTGTATTTCAGCTGACAAGACTTTTCATTTTAACTCAATTTGCCTGCCTATCACAAGCTGGTGGCAGGCCAGGCTCAAGTCACCCAGCTTTGCCTCAGCAGCTTGCTCTATTTCTCATTAGTACGCATTTATTCAGTGGAAATTGGAAGACAAATGCTTGAAGGCATGTGAACTAAGTATAGCAAATTAGGGTTTAAAGACTGAATATTTATAAGTATATTGAAACAGTTTTTAAAAAAAAAAAAGTCTAGAATGAATTGGAAGCTGAGTGCTAGCTTTAGTATAAGAGAAACGAAGAGAGAAGTGGGAGGATTCTAAGAATAACAATACTATGAGAGATAACTCTCTCTTTTTTTTCCCTCTCTCTCTCTCTAGAAAATATGTAAAATCTCTCTGACAACACCTTATCAAACAACAGCCTGGCTTCTTTATGTAGCACTCACACAGTGAAGTTTAGCATCTCATGTGTGTAAGAAGGGGGGAAAAAATGAGGGTCATGTTCATTTGCTGCTTGGTTATCCCTTGGTATGCTTTAAATTGCCTTGTTTGTTCGGCACAAGCACAGAAACAGATGTTGCTCTACCATGCTGGATAATTTACTGTACCTCACGGTGCAGAATGGAAGGCCTCCCAAGCTACCCAGCTGGTCTGTCAGCAGCGATGGCTGGTGTCTGCTGAACTATGACAACTGCAAGTAAAGGCTGCAGTTTTATTGTGCAGTTGTCATTCCTCTCAATGTATAGCTCCAGCATTTGTAGAAAGCTGACTGTCTATTTTTTTAATGTGAGCCTGCAAAGCCATGTAAGCCCCATTCTCCTTTGTTGATCATAATGTGACTCATTACTTTTGTCATCTAATGATTATCGGCATGATCGCTCAGAGCAAGAGCCAAGCTTGCCTTCCACACATAACTGGTACTGGAAGGTAAAACAGATTTGTCATTTACGATCTGACCGCTAAGCCACACTTTGTGCTCCATTATTGTGATTAACTTCTGCATAAGATATGCTGCCCAATTGTCATTTGGGATCCGGCAGCAGGCAGGGACTGCCGTGCTTTCTGGGAGAATGTCCACCGATAGGATGTGACCGCATCTCTTGGGTGGTTAAACATAAACCTGCTACTTTGCGGCAGCATTTTAATAATTATTTCTCTCTGTTTTTCTCTTCTTCCCTCTTCCTCATTTGATTTCTGCTGTCACTACGTATGTCACCACCATTCCCAAATGGTGGACCAGCATGAAGTTACCAGCTTCATTTCCTGCAGGTTGAAGGCAGTCTGGAGTGGAGACTGGACCCTTTCTTTGTACCGCGTAAAGTTTTGTTGCCGGAGCGCTGCCAGTTGAAATCTATCGTGTCAGGTGCCTTGTGGCTATCCGCAGTAGAGGCCATCTTCTGGAACCAGGGTTCTTTTCTGGCTTCGTCACCAACAAGCCGATTTGACTCTGCCTGATTATAGTAACGAAGGCAGTCCAAAAGAATATGCACAGACTCACTGTACGTCACATTGAATCACGGTGCTGGCCACAGAAAGCTGACCGCAGCCTCATTTCTTTAGACAAATGCATGCTTAAGGAAAAACCTCCTGCAAGAAAGCATCCAGGGCCACTTTATTTGCTATGCATGCTGCACCAGATTTAATTTTTAGTGAAAGAACGTTTGTTATTATTTTTTTTCAGAGGCATCTACACTGGGTAGCTACTCTCTCTAATAAACTAACCTTTTGGGTGCAGCAATTGCAGTGCCTTGATGAACACTTAGAGAAGGCTTATTTGATATCACAAAACATAGATGCAGACACAAATGGGTTATTATGTGCACGTGAAACCATATTTTAGGCTATTTTTCACACTAATGATTAGAAGGAATCAAGTCACATATAACAGTGCCCATACATGCTGGTGGAAAAATAGTCAGTTTTGATTACAAAGTGAGAGATGCAGCCCTAGACAGGAGCTACATGCTGATATACATGCTATCAGAATGATTTATGCAAATTATGCATATTATTCCCAAAGGAATTCCTCCTCAAACTGCCAGGATAAATTGCCGGAAATTAGCCATAAAATCTGTCGTGCAAGGAGCAAAAGGTGAAGGCCACTGGGAAAGCAAGGACATTCAGCTTCTGGAGCCTTCCAGGATGTGACGGTGGAGACAGAAATGCTGCTCTCCCCAAACCTAAAAGGACTGTGTTTTGTTTCCTTTTGCTCAATTAGAAATGTCTTTCTCTTTTAAAATTACCAGGCAAATAATGAATGCTTCCATTCACTCTGACCGTAACAGACACTATCATTTGGCAGCACAGCGCATTGAAAAAGAAAATACATATAAAAATTCTCAGAATGACTGCAGAATTAACAAGCAGAATGATCTTTCTAACATACAGTCCTGCCATTACATCCAACAGCTTTCGAAAAGCAAGCTAAACAGCTCCACGGATGCTTTAGCTGGTATTTGCTTGCAACCTCCAAAATAGATGTAAATGCATAAAGCGTTCTTATCTTTTGATTGCGTTGTTTTCAATGTGATGCCGGAATAATGACTTTCCACCCAAAATTTGGTGCAGCTTACAGCCGACAGGATCTCTCACCACCATCAGTGAGAATCACATCGAGAGGTTCAGCATCTCGGCTGCCCCACCCCAACCCTGCGGGGGTGTTTATTGCCTCCTCCTGGTCTCTGCTTTATATTTGCCTTGGTTTATGTGGGGTTTTTTCCTTTTTTTTTNAGTGCCTTAAACGAGAGTTTAAGAATGTGCTCTTCTTCCATGAACATTCGTATCAGCCAGGAGGATTTTGTTCTCAAGCTTGAAGGAAATCAAGAAGTCGTTTTGAGAAAAGGAGACTGGATAGCCCTTTACCCGCAGATTTTGCACATGGACCCTGAGGTCTATGAAGATCCTAAGGTAAACATTCAGCTGGTGCTACTCTTTCTACTCCAGGCACATCGAAGCAGCCAAGCCCTTTGCGATCTGTGGGTTGGGTGTTTTTTTTTTTACTGCTGTTCCTTCTTGTGGAACAAATCTTCCTACTTTCAGATGTATTTTCTATGGCCCTACAGGTCAAAGGATTCATGGCCTGAAGAGAGAAATATGGTGATGAGACTGACTGCGACTGCTTTCAAAGGAATTGACAATTGCACATTGACTACCATAAACTTTAGGCTAAATGTGGGCTTTGTTTGGCAGTGGATCATTTGATACCCAAGGAGGGCTGAATAATAGAAGGTGGTTTAAATAGCAAATAATGTGGGCCATTTAGCTAAGTGCCCGCAAAGCATCATTGAGTCTCTGAAGCCCTATAATAGCAGTGTCATACTTGAGCCTTATGCTTTTTCACCTCCCTTCGTAGGGATTCACCCCTTCTTGATCAATTAGAGTGTTGTGAACTTGAGACTGTAAAGCTGTTGCTCTGCAGCGAAGCTCGGAGGGTAATTGTGTCATCTCCTTGTATTTTTCTCTGACGCTCGAGTTAATGAATATCAAAGACTCAAAATTAATCCACCCTGCCTCAGCATTAATACGGCTTCAGAAGTTCACCACCTGCATGCAAATTGAATAGTCCTCTCGGCTAGGTTGCTCCCCAGATTGCTGTCCCCAGCCCAGGGTGCCACAGAGGAAGAGCAAGGGTGTACACTGAGGCTGTTAAATGGCTCCTTTGCCTCAGAGGCAAGAGTTTGTACTTGATCCATTGCTCACCCCTGTTTTCCTAAGCAAATAGATGTCTCTCATGCTGATTTTCATCCTTGGCATTTTAGCCGAAGAAGGGAACTGGATTATCTTACATGTTTATAGAAAGCCCATGTTAGAGACATTACTCCCTGAGGCTCTCCCTTTCAGAAATTTAAAGATGTCAGGTTGCAGAGAAAAGATGAGATTCAAGTGTCTGGTTGGTGCGGGACAGCATCTCACTGTGCAGGAACCCTGCCAGCCTCAGTGAGAGGAGGTGTGGAGCATGTTGAAGTCAGCAGGAGTAAGGTGTAGTCACTGGGATGAACGTTGGAGCCATGAAAATTACATTTGGGGGGGGCTCAGATGACTGTCCCCACCCAAAAATGAAGATAAAGCCTGCTGAGAAAAGTAAGGTTTTAAAAATAATCCATCTATTGGCAAATAGTTGTTTAATATTTTTATCCTTAAAAAGGATAGATAGCGGCTAACAAATAAGCTTTTTTTCATTTTATTCTTAACACTTTATTTTGGAGAACATTATTGATTTGTCAAAAGTCCATCTGTTTGTTTAGGTCCTAGACCAAAAGCATCAGTGTGGAAACTGATCCCCTCCCTTATCCAATAATTGCCGGAATATATTACCATATTTCCATTGCTTGAATATATCTGCTTAGTATCAGCTCTGCTCAGCTTTCACAGTACAGCTTTAGTTCATATATTTTATCTTTTTGATAGTGAATGAGCAATCCACACATTGCAGTACATTGATTTCAGCACATGGGCCCTCTCGAAAAGTGGGGAAATCACTGTTCTGTTTGGTTCTTAAAATATGCAGTGTGCTTTCAACAATAACTACTGAGGATCAGATAGAAATGGAGAATGAATTTTTTGAAAGGTGCAGTCTTGAGCTTGTCATGTATTTAGGGAAAACTTTTCCTGGGAAAACAGGCAGCTTGACGAGATAATTTTGTAGCAATGCTTTTTCTCTTGGATACATAAATTTAAGTTCAAACTATCTTCTGCTTTGGCACCATATTGTATAAGTGTAAGCATATATTGGTGACCTTTTTCTGCACTCAAGGCCTAAACAAATGAGTCAGTTTTCTATAAAGTGGATAAGTGAACCCCTAAATCCTAACTCAGCTAGTTATAGAGCTCAGAAAAAGAACTCTGCAAAATCCATTGAGTGAGATATCAGGAAACCTTGCAGCAAACCCAAATGGTGGCTTCCCAAACAAAGCTAAATACAAGGTGTGACAAAATGAGACTAATATCAATCACAGAAGATTGCTCAGTGTTCATAATACTCTTCGCAGATGGTCCACACACAATTTCATCCCCTCTCTTTGCCCACTGTCTTCACCTTTTCCTTGCCTTCAGCCACCTTGTCTCTTTTAGGAGATCCTGTACAAGGCTGAAAGTTCCTTCATTGTCAAAAATTAGTCTTTATTTAGCCAGTGAACTAGATTTTAGGGAAACACCACTCAACTCAAGGGTCTTTCAACAGCACGAACCTGAGTCACTGTCATTGGCTACATTCCTGTCTTGCATTTGTTTTCTGCTTTCCCAATTCCTTAGACACCAATTCATTTTTTGTTAAAAGCAATTACAAGTCTCAGAAGGCTCTTACTATGACGAAGAAAGTGTAAGGTTTGACCCAGTGTGTCTGTGTTCAGTACCACATTTCTTCATTGCACCAGACACCAGGAGTGCACCTTGTGGAAATGTTGGAACAAAGTGAAGAGTTCTGGGTTGGGTTGGGTTGGGTTTTTAAGCTATTGCAGTTCATATTTAACAGTGCTTTTTTAGACCAGTAGGATTTAGATTTCAGGACATGAATATTCTTGTTATGCTGGGCTTTCATTTGTTACTGTGTTACTTCAGCTGAAGCAATAACTTCCCAAGGGAAAAAGTAAAGGCATGCTTTGTTTTGGCTGGGAAGAGATTGAAAAGAATTACTTCTCAGTGGAAGCAGACACAGAATGACCTTTATCTTTGTGGAAAATCCAGACCTCTGCCATTTAGAGACCCAAACTCTTGTTCTTCAGCACCTAAAGTTATATCCCCTCAAGTGCACCTTGTACATGTTCCCTTTGTCATAGACCGCTTGCCTTGACACTTTTTTCTCAAAAGTGCAGTGCGTGGTCTTCAGAGCCTTTAATCTAATGGGTAGATCAGTATCAGTGTATTTTTAATGGCGGTGTGAGTTTTTTTAATCAGTTGAGGGTCCGTTTCTGTCTGACTGACTTGTTCCCAGCCAGCTCCAAATGGCTGCTGCTATAGCAGATGTATGCAAAGCAGGACAAATGCTAATGAGTGACCATAAGCAAGAAGTGTCTGTCATTTTTATTCAAAGCATGCAGGAGGGTTTTGTAAGTGGTTAATTTGCCATTGACTGAGTGAGGATGCCAGATCTCCTTCATTCAAAAACATGAATTATCTCTACACAGGGATCCTGCTACTGGAAAATAGTCAGAAAGATGTTCAATTTATGGAATGTAGGTTACAAGTACAACCTCAAACCTCACTTTGTAGTGGTCAGTCACTGGCAGTTGTCCTGCTTTGCTCACAGCTTCTGGAGCAAAACATTTGAAGGTAAGATGTGGCAAATTAAGCAGCAACCATCTCCAACTGAAATGAAAATTGACTGCCAAGCATCAGATCCAGTTTTCAAATAATCTGTACCACTAGGTGCAAAAGAAGGATGGATTTTGCTCTAGCTTGCAAGAGCAAGATCAGTGAGATGCATTAATTTATTCATAGGCATTTACAGAATTTGTCAGATTATCCTTATTCATGATGTATGTACCGCACTGAGTGCGTATGATGCTTTACAAGAAAATTGTCCTTCCACTAAGGTTCATTGTCCCTGCTACAAAGCGGTCAAAATCTAATTACAATCAATATAGGCCAGACACTCGGTGGATGAGATGTGGAAGTTGAAGGAGCTTGATGTAAAAGGGCTAAGCTAAGTAAGTGGATTTAAGGAGTGTTCTTTGCAGGGAAGATAATGTGAGTTAATGAAACTTGAGGGAACCAACTAAAAAGAAGGAGCTGTCAGCTCCTTGTCTTCCTCTTTATCTTATTTTCTGGGTTTCAGACGCGTTACCATTGTGCAAAGAAAGCAGCTCATGTAACTGCCTTGTTAGATATCACGCTGTCTCTCTCTCTCTTTTATTTTCAGGAGTATAAGTTCGATCGATACATAGAGAATGGCAAGAAGAAAACCACCTTCTACAAGGCAGGAAGAAAACTGAAGTATTTCCTAATGCCCTTTGGCTCTGGGATCAGCATGTGTCCAGGGAGGTTCCTTGCAATGAATGAGATGAAGATGTTTCTTTTCATACTATTGTCTCATTTCGATGTAGAACTAGCAGAAAACAAAGCTGTCAGACTTGATAACAGTCGTATGGGCCTTGGTATCCTCCTGCCAGACGTTGATATTGCCTTTCGTTACAAGCTAAGGTCCTTAAGAAATTGAACAGCTGCCTATATGCCTTCTACTAATCTCCATGTTTGCTCTGTTCCATCACTCAGTTTATATTTTTTGAAACATTTGCTTTTCCCTCTCTGCTTTTACCTCCTTCCTCTTTGTTTCTAAGGAGAAGAGCCATTGAGCTGGAGGTAGATATAAGATGCAGGGATATGCAACCTCAATTTGTCCTGCCTGAGTTGTGAGAAGTGAGGCAAAGTGACAAGAGTCTGGCCAAGTAAAGAGTCCTCCATCCCTGCAAGATGGAACGCCATACTCTTGGCCATGAGATGAGCAGGATTTACAGGGAGAATGACAGCAAGCTGAATCCAGGCAATTTATATGGGAAACAGGCTTAGCAGGTGTCTGTCATGGGGGTTCACACTTGTTAGATTGGGAGGTCCCATACACCCATCATCTGGAGGAATCTCAGCATCTGCTCAAAGAAGCATAATAACAAGAAAGGGTGAACTTAATTTCTAGTGATTATTCTAACTTTTTGTTTTCTCTATTCCCTTCATGGTCTTGAGAGTCTTAGCCCATATCTGGAAGATGTGATGGAAGTTGTGTGGGGTGGTGGGGGATGATCTGCAAGAATGTCTTACTGGGAACACATTTCTAACTTCAGTTTTATGCACTGAGGTTGAGCGCTTTGCTTCTCTTTCTCTTTGTGTGTGTAGATGTGTGTACAATGCAAAGAGATTAAAATATGTAATTTTTTTCATGCAGTCATTAAAAGTCAGAATGGAAGTTCTGTTGATTTTAACAGGCTCTGGATCAAGGCTAAATCATCTATTTTGGCTTTTGGGCCAAGAAACCGTATATTCTTCAGGGAAAAAATACATGAGCCTGTTTGAAATTATTCTGTCATCTCAAAAATTATCTTCTGCTTGTCTCACTTTTTTCTTAGTAACATGTTGTGCATTTATTTTGACCATTTCTTAGATTTGTTCATTTCTTCAAAAAGGCAAAAGAAGAAGAGGGCTTCAAGGGCAACTGTGGTATCTAAAACTACTTTTTAGTAGTGTTTTACTGTGCCTAAGTTATGCATAGGCAGAGTAGTGTGACTTGTGTTTGGAAACACACTTGTCCATCTGCAAACTGGAAAGGAGGCTCTTCCTTGGGGCCAAAATTTGAGTGAGTAAAAACCCCAGGCAGCCACAGGAGCTGTCTGTATACTGTCTGCCCAACCTGCTTCACTGGGTGACCAGCTCTTGTTTCCAAAAGTTAATTTCCTAGTGCACAGGATCTGAGATTTCAGACCCTGTCTCTCTTCCCAGACATTACTTAAGAGACTGATGAGAATTCTCATCACTGTCCCATCTCAATTTGCCAAGATGATAATTGTGATGGGAGAACAGCCATGTCTGTGGGCCTTGCCTTGTTTTCCCAAAAAACATTTCTCTTTAGGATGTGCCAGCATAAGTCTTTTAAAATCAGAAATTTTACTCATCTCTTAAGGACTTGATGGTCTATGGATGAAAACTGCTACTTACTTGCTAAGGATTAGAATTATTTATTATTACTTCTGTAGAAGCCTGTTCAGTTACTCATGTAAATCACATACCCTAAATAAACATCAGCATCCGTAGAAAGGCTTTCAGAGATTGGCACAGCCACATTCCAAGTCCTCCAAGGAGAAAATTGTGGTTTTGTGAGATATACTGGATAAACATTTTCTATTCATATATAGTATCAATAATGTCTACAAGCTTGGAGTACACTTACATTAAATGGGCTTTACAGTTGATTAAATGCTTTAACTTTGCTTCAATATTTAATCACCAGCAAAAGCTGTCTATTGCTTTGTGCCATGGAAAAAAATTGGGTTTTGTGGAGAGATTCTTGTACTCAGGTTACATACTCCTATGGTTACTCTATAGAAGCTATTCTGTACTAAGCTATAGCTCACAATCCAGTTTGGTCATTAGAGCCTGGTTTACTGAGAGAGGAGATGTTGATATCATTACGCTGCTGACTGTATTCCATTATTGCTTAAATGTAAGCTGTAAAATGTCTCATGCCACAGTTATGATGAATCTTTCTTTGGCATCCAACTTTAAAACAAACCTGAAGCAACTGCGAAAATAACAGTGGGTATTTGTTTTAAACAGAAGACTTTTTTATAATTGTGTTCTATTTTTAGGATTTTGAATTAGAATATCACTGGCTGCTGCATAATTTGATAGGGCATAATAGGACTGTGCCAGAAGTACATGCAAATCATTAGTAGTTCCAGATTAATTGCCAATCAATTGGTATAGTAGCTATTTAGAAATAAAAAGAAGAACTAGATTGTCTCAAAAATAGCAAACTAAATCTGTAAGGTATGCTCCATTTAAAAAAAAAAAAAAAAAAAAAATAAAAAGAAGAAATGGTCAGAATCTTTCCCAGGAGTTGCAGGAAACCTCCATGAAGGCACTTGGAGGCCTTGCATCAGAGTTGGAGAGCACACACTGCACCAGACAAGAGGCCAGTGTTCTGCTGGGATAAGTTACATGCTCTGTTTACTCAGGGACCAAAATAATCAAATATAAAGCAGGGTCTGCCCATCTTGTCCTGGATTTGTGTCCCTGGTAACCCAGGCTCCTGGTAGATTAGTTTTGGTGGTAAGCAATGCATCACTACCTTGGCATACCCCGGCTACAGAGGCAGTAATACTCTTCACCGCCACATAAAGTCATGAGAGCTAGAGCAGGACAGAGGAAAGGTTAAGACCTTTGGGTCCATGTACTCAGCAGCTGAGGAGGTGATATATTGAGAGCCAGCAAGTGCTCTGTCTCAGGAATGACTCAGTCTCCATGGAGCAAGGATTCAAAGGCCCCTTCTGTCCCTCTTCCTGGTCAATGGGCTGAGACAGCATACCAGGGTAAGGGTGCAGCATCCCTGGAAGTTTCAGCTGGAGCCAAGCTGACTGCAGCGTGCTGTGTCAAGGAGACCATCTTTCATAAAATAGGGCACAGTGGTGTTTTTGATGATCTCTGCCACAGTGCCTAGGAGTGTCCAGCTCTTAGTGTCTGTCACTGGAGCACTAAGATGGCAAAATCAGCTAAGCAGAAACAGCAGTGCCATTTGCAAGCTCTCAGGTGCCTGTGGAGTTGCCGGGAAGGGTGGTGGGAGGCAGTCAGACCTGTGCTTCCTTGTCCCACCTCTCCACTTCCACAGGGGGGTCTGCTCTGCCAGCCCAGCAGTATCTGGCACCCACTGACTTGGCAAGTGTAGAGTCAGGCAGGAGGGGTGCGTGGGTACCCCTTGAATTTCTCTGCTGTTCCTCCAGTGAAATGGTGCATTCACTCATCAGTTTGAGGTGCAACTCTGCTGGTCACTACCAGCCTCTGACTGTAAGTTGTTGATATCTATGGCTGTATCAATAGTATCTTCTGCTATTAAAAAAATATATAAGCACCTTTTTCCTCATATAAAATAGGTTTATAGAGTCAATACAGCTCTTTGTAACACCGAAGGAGAAAACATAATTTATCATGAACTAATGTGAATGCTAAAATGTCATGTTTTAATTATTCTTACTGTAATTTACAGATTGTATGTTCTCCATTTTCATGCTGGCACTCAGTACTGCTACAAGCTACTGTAAACTTTTTTAAATGTTCCATTACCTAAAAAAACATCTAGTATATGTGTACCTCCTTGCAAATTTGACTTTTGTATCTCTGACAATATGTCTTAATATACTAACATAATACCATGTAAGAGTTGATCTTTAGTTTATGCTTTTAAGCCAGTTGCATGTCACTATCTTGGGCACTGCTATTTTTATGAATAATTACTGGTCTGTGAATTTCTCTTGTAGACTTATACATCAGCTTTTATTTTGTCATTATTGAACTTCCTGTCATTCAAAAGATTGTGAAGTGCTCTTAATTGTGCAAACTGACATTTTGTATATAGATTAACAACAGATAGGTTCTTCTTTAATAGTTAATATCCATCACTCAGGCTCTTAGATCAGCCTAGGTATATTGTGAATTTCTGAGCAAGAAAATTGAAACTTCATTATTTTAGTAATCTAACATCTTAAATGAATTTTGTATTTCAAGGACACAATAAAAAGAATATATCTATTTTAATACTGAATGACTGTCCGTGGTATTTTTTTCCAGCTTATGTTTACACTTTTCTTACAGATTCACAACTATTGCATTAACTTTTTAATTATTGCTTCGTCATATTACATTTTTCTGTTACTTGATCTTGAAAGATATTTCTGTAAGGAAAAAACCCAAGCCTTTAATTCAGCACTGGCATAAAGCAACTCTTGAATTTAGGAAATGATCAAGTCTGTTTTTATTTCCCCCATGAAACATAAGCCAGTTCTCATTAGATGAGAGCAAAAAAGTGGTACATCTGACATTCCTAGACCAGTATTAAAATTAGTATAAAGATCTTCAATCCACTAGTTACTCTTAAATACAGCTCCTAGGCTCTTCCCTTTGCAAACGTCTCTGTAGTACAAGATGTACTACCTAGTGTAAAATATTCTGTCTTTTCAGATCATTCATTTTAAAAGGGGAAATGAATGAAATTGTTATGATATACAGCACTGCGCCAGCAAAGCACAACTTGACTTTTCCAGGTATCACTGTAGCTACTGAGTTCTACAAGTAGGTATTTAATATGAAGGTTGTACCCTAAAGACATCAGTGTTTCTTCGTTCCTTCATGCAGAAATTCTTGTCAGGTATGTCTGCAAGGGTTGTTGAAGATACGTCACAGAGAAGACAGACCTGCAGCATTTTTCTGAGTTTGATAAATGTGTGTATAACTGCAATTGTTTTAACTCCAGGCTATATTGGAAGTTACCTAAGTTTATAAATTAAAAAGTGATATTTTTTGAGATCTCTTGAGGGGCACATTTCTGAGGGAACTTTGCACAACGGTCTGAAAGATAGTTTGACAGGGAGGAATTAATGAGATCTCTTAACACTGTATTTCATCTAATATTTGGTTTGATACTAGGTACTTTCTTGACATTACTTGCATTGCACTGTATTTTAAAATTATTCAAGGCATTCATTTACACATGACATATGCTTAACTTGTGAGTAGAGCTATTCTGTCAGACCACAGAAAATTAAGTGTTTTCCTGCCTGTTGCCTGAACCAGCCTATGTACCCCGACCACATACCCACAACATGGCAGAAAAATTATCTCATTACAAAAATACCGCTTAAAGCTATGCTTCTGAAAGTATTGTGATCCTTAAGTTATTGTCTATGTTTATAAATAGTAATAAATATGAAGAAGTGGTTGCTGCATATATATATATTTTAAAAAAAACTGTTCCATTTTCATTTAAAACCAAGCAGCTGTAGTGGGATCTTGATCCTCATATAAACTACATAGCCTATTCTATGCATCAGCCTTGCCTGGAACCTCGGGTACTGAGGTTGTGTGAGTCCATCATTCATAACGGCAGAAATGTGCTTGTCTTCAAAACTATTTACACTAAAATAAATAATAAAAAGAAGGCGAAGCTTCAGCTGTTCTTGATATAAGCCTTGCAGGATTCTATCTTTAAAGAGTTGTAAAGCCGGTTTTGACACTGATGTGTTGATTTTGGTTTGGTTTTTTTTTTTTTTTTTATCCCCAAAGCCCAGCAGCTATGAATACGGCAAAGCTGAATAAAAGCCTAAGTTCTGGCTACAGGGAGAGTAAAAGTCAGTAAGCAAACACCTTATGATGACTTTTGACAGTGACTTTTTCCTATCAGCTCATCTTTCTAACTATCTCTTTCTTTCAAATAGTTTAGTCGCTAGCTAACCTCTTAGAGGAAGCAAGTCTTTCCCTGCCTAATTTCCATCTTGTGAGATAGTGAATCGCCTCTCTTCGCAACGTATCTTTCAGTTGCGTTCTAAAAATGAATTTTTTACAGCAGCTTCTCGCAAAACCGGCATCGCGGGTGGCTACAGCTGGGAAAGTGCCGCCTCGCTAAAGCTTTGAACTTGAAAAGCGGGTGGTCATTAGCTGAGCTCGGGGTTGAAGCACGGGGGGATGCCGCCGCTCCGGGATGGCCCCGCTCCGGGATGCCCCCGGCTCGCTGCGGCGGCAGGAACCCGCACCCTCGCCCGCCCGCTGCCCGCCCGGCTACGGCGCCGGCTTGGGCTCCCTGCGCTCCCACCTCCACCGGCCCCCAGCAAAATCAGGGGAGATGGGGGTGAGAAAGGACTCCTGCCGCCCCTTCCTAAAAACAGCTCGAGCTTCCAGGGATGCTACAGTGGTACAAGGGGACGGGACCCCGAGGAGGTTCCTAGGGAAGCGGTCTGAGTGTTCAGTGAGTTTGGAGGGTTTCGGCTAGTGAAGAGGAGTTTTACTCCGGAAAGGCGATTGTTTGCCCCTAATCCTTAATTATGAGGATTTAAAAATAGTATTAGAGGAGCAATCTGTTCTGCAACTTCTCGGAAGAAATAATTGTTGATTTAGATAAGCACTGATCCCTTCAGTGTTTGATGAAGACGTTAATTTATGGCTGTCTAGCAGTTTATGGCTGTCATTAGATTTTCAGCTTTGTCTCTGTTCGAAATGTATCTTTATTTTTTCTTTTAATCCGAGACAATTATGTAAGAAAACGGTTATGTTTGATCTAAAATACATCATTTTCCTATAGCATTTCAAATTATTCACAGATCATAGTTCTTATATGTGCATATATGAATTTAAAAATACAGCAATAAAGTGCTTGAAACAGACCATAAATTTGCCTCCTATTTTATTACACGTCTCTGAATCAGGTTGAGAGGACAAGGGCAACTAGGGGCTTGGGGAAGGATTTAACCCTTCCCGAGGCTGGAGAACCAACCGAACCGGAGCAAATCCCCCTGCGGAGCGTTTGGGGGGCAGGTGGGGATGGGCTGATGAGTGACCACGGGGAAATGGGGCTGGCTTTAGCTCTTTGCTCATTTAGCAGATGTCCCTTCTGCGACGTATTCGGCTTGTAGGAGCCCCCGGCTCCCGCTCCCAGCAGCGGTCCCACCTTCGCCCCTGCCCCGACGGGACGGTAGCGGAGCCGCGGGCTTAACCCCTGCGGCGCCTGCCTCAGCCAAGTGCAATACCGCACGGAGAACCGGTGTTACGCCTCCCATGGGCTCCTCTAGTGCCAGAGGCTTCCACGACGAGGACCGGGCCCCGACAGGCAGCAGTGACCCCGCGAAGCGGGCGGGTGGCGGGGCTGGGGCAGGCGCGGAGCTCAGAGTGACTTCTCCAAAGTTTTGTGTCGCTCCGGTAAGGACCGGTTCCGCCGTTTGCTTACAGCCTCAGCATCCCTCTGGCCTGTGGGCAGGGGCGGTGCGATCACAGTTAAAAATGAGCTTGGAGAGAGTCGCGTTGTCCTGACTCGTCTGTTTTACCCCCAACAACCCGTCTCCGCCACCACCAAAAAAAAAAAAAAAAAAAAAAAAAAAAATTGTTAATTGCTGCAAAGTTTCCGAGCACGTGGATAATTTACTTTGACTTCTGCATTTTAATTAAAAGCAAACTTATTTATGTTTCTGATGCTTATATTACGCGATGTAATTACGTTTAGAAGCAGCGTCGCACCTTTTTTTCCCCTTCCACCCTAAATCACATTTTCATTAAAGGTTTTAATAAGAAAACTCACTTGACCACTATTCATTATCTAGTCCCCTCCATGCACACAAGTTCACTTACCCATTCATTTATTCACTTACTCATTCCAGCAGATCCGCTGCAACTGCTGCTAGCAGGGATGTGAACACTCATAATTATTTGTCAAAGTCTGGAAAGTGTATTATCCCTTCTTCTAGTGGTAATTAGTTACCATAGCATCTAATACGTAAATGTGCCCAGAGCACACCATTAACAGTTAAGCGGAGGATTCAATTTAACACATGATTATATCTTTCATAAGTCATTACATTAGGAAAGCCAATGTCACTCATGCTGGGACAATTTCAGGCTCCGAGCCGGGGTAAGGGGCCGGGGAAGGGAGCTGGGCTGGGTGGCGGGGGCAGAGGGAGTTCCGGATGAGGCTGGGGGAGATGCCGGTTCGGTAGGGTATTGGAAACGGGGAAGAAGCTCCTTTGAAAGGGAACATGTTCATTTCTGGCTAAGTCATCTGTTAGGCTTTAAGGGGGGCGGGGGAGCCTCTCTCCTCCCCCCAGCCCCGACACACACGACGCCCGCCTTGGCAAGACCTTCCCAAGGACCGGCCCAGTGGCTTCTCGCCGCTTTCCAGCTAGGAAGCTCGGTGCAGGAGGACAGGAGAGTGGGGCAGGAGTAGCAGCACCTTTACCAGGGACGGATTCCTCGCCCCCCTCCGAAGCAATCGAAGGCGAAGCAAGAGAGCCCAAAGTCGGGCGGCAGCGGTAGCCAGGGATGACAAACGTTTTCATTGCGCTGTCCCGTCGCTCTGAAGCAGTGTCAGGCAGGAGAGTGGTGAACGGAGAAACCGCTCATGTGCCACAGCCGGCAGCAGCAGCACTCGCTCCCCAGTGCCGGCGGGAAGCGTCCCAGGCCCGGCCCGCACACCTCTGACTCTGCCCGCGGAAGCGGGGAGACAGAGCGTGAGCCTCCCCAGTCCCTTACTTTCCCTATATCCCAGGTCCCGGGCCCTCCAAGAGTTTGTTGAGACCTGGTTTGTCTTCCCCCACCCCACGGCCGGGCACAGCCGAGCAGCGCCCGCACCTTCCAGGGGAACCTTCCCGGAAAGGAAGCCCGCTCCTTAGCCAGACACCCTAAGCGGTAAATATTGCAGCAAATATGTCCTGCGATGTTTTATGCACGAACACACACTCACACAGACACACACACACACGCACACACACACACAGGCACGCACCACGCCAAGCTGGTGGCGGTGGTTAATTCCTAATCAGAATGATGGACAGCAGAGACAGAACAATACAAACTAATGGCTGTGTTGCTGATCACTTTACCCCTTGATTAAAGACACCCAATTATGGCGCAGAACAGTGTCGTAATTATGTTCCTTAATCACATCCAGGAGGTTTAATTGCCTTAACGATGTGTTTCATTAAATGAATTTAGGTATTATAGTCGACAGTTTTCATACACAGTTGTTTTCAAATTAACATAATATTAGACATCGTCATGGAAATTGTTTTAATAATCATAATTAGACGCACCCAGCCTTTGTCTAGTAAATGCTGAGAGACGCTTCTCCTTGCGCCTGGGGGCTGATCTGCCCACCCTCTCTGGGCTGCCTTCCCACAGCTCCGTGGCACTTTACAGTTATGTTTCCTGAAAAGTTACAGGTTCTGATTAATCTTTTTTGATGGGAAGTGGAGCAGAAAATATTTATCCCCTTCCCCCGCCTGTGGTGCNCACGGCTGCCCCACAACGCCGGGGTCCGCCCGCCACGGGAGCGGGACAAATGCAGGGCGGGCAGGAACTTGCCCCCCCCCGCCTGGGACACCCTTAGCCGGGAGTGGGGTGCCGGGGCACGTTCGGCGGAAGGCAAAGGAGAGGAAACTACCCACCCCCGCTCTCCACCTCCTTAAATCTGGAGATACATGCTTAACAAAGCACAACGTAATGAAAGCGTTTGTTCAAAATATTTTAATAAAGATTCTTTCCGACATAGATACACATACAAACGATCGTACATTGCTGTCATAATCTGATTGACCTATTTAATATATATCACTCTTTACACATCCGTGACCTGCCAACAGATCCATCATGGCTCCTATTTTGCCATCCAACCTGACAGTCCGAATTTGTATTATCTGCAAGTAGTGGAAAATAACAGGACTCGTTTTTGAAAAGAAAAGAAAGAAAAAAAAAAGGAAAAAAAAAAATTCTTGATTTACGAATGGCAGAGAGACAGCCACCCAGCCATGCAAACTAAACTGAAGGCTCACTTTGGGTAAATAGCTACTTCTTGCTTTTCATCTCTCATTTTTCCTTAAAAAAAAAGAAAACCACCCCCCCTGCCCACTCCCCCCCGAAAAAAGAAAAGAGAAGAATTCCACGCGTTCTGTAAATCAGCCTAAAGTATTTTAAAGTATTTCAACTTAAATAATCATCCACAGTCAGAATAATTTACATACACATTAAAAGCCGTTTAAATTATACCTTTGAAAACACAGCGCCTGGGAAAACACTGGCTTGGCAAGTGTTCTTGTAGCAGCTATTGCTCTGATGCCTTGTAAAAGTAAATAGCTATTACCTGTTATAAATGCAAAGAATACCCTTTCAAAAATCAGTTGGTTGAGCAATTAAGAATACACTTTTCCTCTAATTTTTGGACTGAAGCAATTTATTAAAGCTCAATTTAAATACAGGGATGATGCAACTTAAAATCCAGATGACCTTTTATAAACCTAAGCAGCTCGGATACATCAACATTTCTGGTTATACGTTGTTGGCAAATAAATGTTTTAAATACTTGGCACACAGTTGAAGTTAATCCATAAACAGAATTTTAGAAGCATTTAAAGTAAATGCACATAAGACCCTTGACCTTAACACATGATAAATATTGTTGGACTGGAAGGGTCATTTAAAGAATAACAAATAAATAGCATGTCTTGTTTATACATCATTGCAAAGTGGAAAGAAACAAGGTGCACATAAATATTTCTTTTAAAAATGCGATACTTTCAGCCACACGGAGTAGGGGTTTTGATCGGTTATTTTTTGTTTTTTTTTTTAACTCTCTCAATTTTAAATCACTCTCACCAAACTTTGCGCATTTTCACAGGATCAAAGTTTAGAGACGATAAAAAATACAAAGTCTTCCATAGCAACGGTCCAGTCTCTTTGTTTCTGCGAGTCACTTAAATAATAAGTTTACATTTCAAGTTTGTTTGTTTCCTGGCTCAGAATAATATTAATAATACTGCTAATAATAATTAATTAATTAAAAAAAAAAATCTATGTTGAAGTGCCCTC
>VXBX01005159.1:939304-993215 GCA_013400415.1 Scytalopus superciliaris
CCCCCCGGAGCAGCCCCAGTCGCCGTGCCCACTCCTGCCTACCGCCAAAGTCCACCTTGCTTCCTTGGGAGGCGGGTGGTCCCCAGTCCTCCCTCTCCCCTCCCGCCCCCACTCCACCAAACGGAGACCAAACTACGGGGAGGTTCCCCACCTCCTTCCTTTATCCCTTTTCAAGCAGCAGATTGCTGCTTGCGAGTGATTATCCCCCGTGTCCCTATAAAAAACATAAAGCCCCATCAGTTACCTTGAAAATGAACGGATCTGGGGAGGAGAGAGGGCGGGGAGAGAAAGGACAAAACCCACCAAACTTTTTTTTAATTTATTTTTTATTATGACTGACCAACTCTTTGCAGCTCCGTGCCCTCCTGCCTCCCTCCGGCGAGCCCGTCTCGGCGGAAGCACCCCGTTCTTCTTCCCAACGCCGGGATGCCGCCGGAGGAGTCAGGACGAGGCGGCCCCAGCCATCCGGTTACCCCGGCCCCCTGCTTGTCTCCCGGGGCTTCTCCTCTGAGCTGGGCACAGGCTCCTCTGCGGTCTGCTAGGAGCTGAATTGGAAACCCGAGGGTCGGTCTGAATTTTGTTCCAGTGCTCCTCTGATGCTTGAGGCGAGAGCAGCTCGCTCTCGCCTTACTGTTAGCACTCAGAGTATTTAGTGGCAGGTTTTCATTATAATGACATTAGTAAAAACAATATTTCCCAACACTTCCAAATCATTCTTATGTGGCAGGATTACTGAAGGCTATGAAATTTTTTGGTTTCTCTGGTTTCATTAAAAACCTTTTAATTGTGTCTTTCGGAGTTGGCCCCAGGTGTTGGACTCTTTTCATTACATTTTGCTCTAATGTGATGAAATTCTAATTCTCTCCTTACCATATGGTTAAATTTCCCCACTGAGAATTAGTTGAAAAAGGAGAAATAATCTATTAATCTCTGTAATAGATTCACAAATGAGGTTTGCCACAGAACCCGTTTTTGAATGGTAATATCAGAACAGTTGGGTGCCTTGTTTCAGGAAAGAAAGGACCAGGCGACAACAGAAAACGTTTGAATTTTCACCTGGAAAGAATGAAAAGAAGCCAAGCTGCAGATTTCAGAGTAATTGACTGAGATTTCATCTAGCCAGGACATGACTACAATACAGACCTTCCTCACCTCGTGTCTCCGGATCAGAGGCGAACATACAAACCAAGCCCTCAGAAGGGGAGGGGGGTGTCTCACCGCCCTCAGAAGGGGAGGGGGGTGTCTCACCCCCCTCAGCCCCATTTGGCTGCCGCGCTTGCCCCTGGTCGCCGTCCAAGCGCACAGTCACCGAGCGCCTCTCTCCCCTCCCCCTTTCCAAGGGATGGATGCCACCGTTAACCTCTATCATTATTAATCCAAAGGCATCTTAGGTTTATTGTTTTTCAATTAGCAACTTCATTTTCCCCGGGATCATAAACAAAGGGCTTTATATTCTCAACAGAGGTTTAGGGTTTTTTTATTATTATTGTTTAATCTGTTTAATATCCAACTTGTAAAACTCATGTGGTCACTTAAGGATGACGAATACTGTTATTATAATTTGATGGCTGTTGGGAACATTTCATTCCCCTCAACTTATTTCTTGGAAGACAGGGGTCTCTGGCTCGATCTCTACCGCTGATCTGTGGGTTCACTAGCGCTATCTCCCCTGGGGTTTTGTGCAACTTTAGGGACGGCGCACAGTGCCGCTCCGCAGGCGACGAGGCTGGTTGCCCTGGGGCTGCGGCCGCCGCGGTGGCTCCGCAGGGCTAGGGGTGCTGCCGGGCCGCGCCGTCGGGGCAGGGGAACGGGGGTACCGCGGAGACCTCCGCGGCACCCTCCTCTCGTCCTCAGCTGCTTTTGCCGAGATTTGCCCTCTGCGTCTGAAATTTGTCTCTCCATCAATGCTTTTTCTGCTCTCGCGGTCAGTCTTCGTCGTCTGCCCCGGGATCTGTTTGTATACTTCTCCCTGCTGCAGCCCGCCCTTTAAACCACCTCGCTTTTTCTTTTATTTATGTTCACCCTTTCCTTTCCCTTTCTTTCTGGGTCTGCCCCCTGTTTCTGAGACATGGATGTATCCCAGTCATCTTGCGGATGCGTTCACCTGTGACTTGTCGTGCTGTAACGACGCCAACTTCTTCACAAACTTCTGAGGGGTGTGGAAGGCAGTAGGGAGAGAAAAGTAGAGGAGACTAGAAGAAAGCCCCTCTCGCCTCCCCGGGACCCGCCTGTTGTCATCTGTCTCTCCCCATCTCCCGAAGAAGTGGCTGTTTAATAGTCTACGGGAACTTTAGTTTGGAAGCAGGCAGAGGAATTTATAGAAGCTTTAAATGCGGGGCTTATAAAAATACCGAGGAATGGTCTTTGAGGTTTATGCACTCGTAAACTTTTGCTGATTGCTTCTGGGAAGTTGTCAGGCATTTAACACTGCGTTTATCTTACAGCGCAATGAAAACACATCTGCCCAACGTCTCGTTACCTGGTTTAATTGTACCGCAGCCCTCTGCCACCGGCTCCTCCACACGTGGGTCGTTATTTCGGGAAACGAGCAGCCCGGAGCTGCAGAAGGACTGCTCCGGCCCAGAGCATTCCCCATGTTCCGCCGTGAGCGGCCGGGCACGGGCCGTTCCGTGTGGTGCGGGAGGCAGGGTCAGAGGGGCAAGGATGCTAGAAGGTCCCAGGATACAGATGAGAGCGGACAGCACGGCGACTGTTGGTTTTCCGTGGCGTCTTTAGCACGATCTGCTCCATAATTACTTTGTTCTACTCTCCGCTGTGAGAGAAGTTAAACCCTGCTTTCTCTCTCTCCAGGGCTGGGTTTGCTGAAAAGCCTCCGGGATTAAAGACACTTTCAGAATTTTCCCTTAAGACGCCCAGGGAACTGAATGGAGACAGATTTTAGTCAGATGAAGTCAGTCTTTCCCTGCCAGTTCTGGGCAGAGGCACGGCGTGTGCCCGCCACTGCAGCACGGCCCCGCAGCAAACGCAGGGCTTGGGATCTCCCTCAAGTTCTCGATTCGTCTTCGAGTGGCTCAGCCCCAGGTCTCTCCTGCCTCCGACGCGGCCAGCGTGGGGGAGAGCAGAGCGGAGCGCGCCGTGCAGCGGGGGCATCCCCCGCTGCAGGCTCTGCCCGGCTTTCCCAGCCCTGGCTGGCGTCGCAGAGAGCTTTCATTCGCCGCAACTGTTGCTGTGTTGTCTTTCCCGTGAGACAAACTTTATGTAAGTTCAAGGTGGAGGAAATACATAAATAAAATTACCCCTCATTGCATTCTCTTCCAGTGCAAACATCCTCAGAGGTGCCTGTCTGCCGAGAGGTAGCCCCAGACGCCAGTGAGCTCCCAGCCTGGCAACTGTTCGCAGCAACAGGCAGGGGCCCGGCTGCCCGTCGGGATCTCGAGGGCGCGGGGAAGAGGCCTGTGGGGGAGGAGAAGGGGCAATGCTCTCAGCCCCCGGGACGCCCGGCACAGCATCCTGCTTCCCGCTGCCAGGGGGAGCGGGCAGGGCGATGGGACATGGCGGGTGCGTGTGTGCAGCCGGGCTTGGGGGACATTTGTGTGGCAAGGGGTCGAAAAACGGGCGTAAGCACTCCCTCCATTTCAGGTCCTTAGCAGCAGGAGAAAAATGGCATTGATGGACTTGCCCACAGCTCACCGGAGTTGCGGCTTCTTGGGGTTAGAGATGCCACCCCGATATCCCGACCCTGCGCTTTTGTAGGGACCGCTGGAGATGGAAAGGAAATTCTGGAGGACTGCAGAGGGATCAAGAGCACCTCCGGATGCCCGCGGAGACCGGCCGGGTGGGTTCCCTTCGGCTGGCCCTGGCCCCGGCCCCGGTCGCTGCTCTCCCGATCCAAAATCCACAGCACCATCTCCTGGACACCGAGAGAAGTGCATGGCCCGTCTCGGAGTCGGCGGGGCTGGTTGCGGCAGTGGAGGGAAGGGCGAACGTGGGACTGGAACCATAGAAAACTGCATGAAAATGTAAAAAGAAATTACATAGAAATATAAAATATCCCTTCAACCTGTTTTGGTACGGGACATTAATTATTCAGTTAGTGTCCCTTTTGGAACTGAAGCCCATGAGTCTGTGCTTGGGCAGGAGTCAGGCAGGTCTCAGGAGGTGTTACCCGTTCAATTACATAGACACACTAGCAAATATATGTACTTGAAACAGTTTTCCTTCCTGCCTTCCTGCCTGCCTTCCTTCCCTCCCGTCATGCACACAGTTCCACATGTGTGTGCAATTCTGCTTTGGCCAAACCAGGGTTATGGGCATAGCTCCCCTTAGCAAACTATTCCCTGGATTGACAGAACTGCTGGTTATTTATTTAATGCTGCTTATTTATCTACTTCAGGCTGAATTCTGCCTCACACAGCTCTGTCTGAGTGTTCCCTTCTTGCTTCCAGCTCTCAGAGTAAGTCCTTGTTCTTTTCACTCCTTTCAAACGCACCCCGAGAAATGTCTGAGTGGGGTTCCACAAGGAGCAGAACCCAGAGCTCTGGCCATGTACAGTTAATACTTACTCCCTGTCCATCTTTCTCTCCAGACTCTATTTTGCTTATACTGGAAATGTTCATTGTAAGGAATGTGCCACTGAGCTTATTCTTCCCACCCTTTTTTGGCCCATCGTTAGTTGTCTATTTTCGGTTAATATTTCATTGTCAACCATTTCTGTGGGCCTTTCCTTTTCCTTCCATGCTTCTTGAACTCCATCCAGTTCACTTTTATTGGTACTGAAAGTACTTAAATCTGAAAGCAATAGTCGAGGTGCTATCTCATCAGTATTGTATACTCAGAGAGACATCTATCACTTTCCAGGTACATGACACAATGCCTCTGTGTTAGAAGCCCAAAAATTACATTGGATTTTTATTTTTTTTGGTCACACTGTAAGATCCTATTTAATTTACTGAAGCCCATACATACAAATCTATATGTTAGTAGGCCTGTATATTATACCTACTGTATTCCCTTCAGTCATCACTTTGCAATTACAGGAAGAAAAAAATACTTTTGCATGCCTTCCTTCCATTCCTTATAAATCCATGCTGTTTATTGATTGTGGATCCATTCTCCCCTAAGTGCTTAAGATTTTTACCTTTTAATATTTTTTCCACTATATTATTGCAGACTGAAGTTAGGCTTACCAGATGGTAGATGACAGGTTCGCTCTTTCTCTTCTTCTTTCCCTGCAATTTTTAAAACCCAGTAACATTGTCCTCTTTCTTTTCAGATACCTTAGAGCTCACTAATTCTCCAAGAACTCTTTAAAACATTGTCAGTATTTTGGATAAGTTCATTAGTTAATTCCCTTTCTTCTCCATGCTGCACATCACAGGGATATGCTCAGTTTCACATCCTTAGTTTTCTCTCCCTCAACCTTCCTTATGACCTTCTCTCAACAATCCTAACTACAAGGTTGCTTTTCCCAATTGCACTTTCTTTTTCACAGAAATTGCTATTTAGTACTTTTGCTAATTTAGAATCGTTGCTCCTTTTGTTTCCTTCTTTGTAGAATAACAAATCTCTTTTATTCCTAGCAATTCCCTTCTTCCCCTTGTAATTAAGAGATCATTTAGAATCTATACACATGTAAGTAGTTGCTACATTGAAAAATGGAGGCACTATCATTTGCAATGCTGTTATAGGCTATAAATAAGGCAATTTTATATGTTTAATAACTTATCACAGGCATAAAATAAAAAAAAATTGTGTTGAAATACAGTTCAGTAGGAGTAAAAATCCATATATTTAACAGAGAAAAATAATTTTGTTCTCAAACAATTCCTTTGTTTCAACTATTTTTGAAGTAAAGTGTAAGCTCATTTCCCATTATATCCCTTCAGTTGCCATGATAAGTAACAAGAAAGAACAAAGAATTTCCTTCTTGGATTACTTTGCTAAATTCATACTTTAATCTTTTGGTAGATGATGTTTTTCAAACACACTCAGATGTCTGATTGTCAGCTTTATGTCTCAGGAAGTATTCCCAGCAATTCAGGTACAGTAAACTATCTACCTCTAGCAAGTCTCTGTGTACTATATAACTTTTATAGTCATTATAAAAGTAATTTATTGAAAAAACTTAAACCTTTTCCAACTCAACTGACTTTTGATTTAAGTGTGTGTGCTCCTGGTTATGGTAATCAGGTGTGGTAGGTGCTTTTTTCAGAATTAGGTTTGCTGTTTATGTCGCAAAGTTTAGAAGATCTGAGAGTAACATCCTCTAAAACATAGCATGTTCACAGAAACAGAGATATCAACTCATGTTTCACTGTTACAGTGCCTGGAATTGCACATAATACAAGGTAGGAGTACTTTTCCCATTTTTAGATTACATTTTTTTCTCCTGGTTATTATTTCTATTTGCCTTCACTGGAGTACAATACACTAGTGACTACAGACTGGCTCAGGGGAAATAGCATGTAATAAAAAAGGGGAAGTAGCATAGCTTGCTTTTCTCTTTCTTTCTTTCTTTCTTTCTTTCTTGCTTGCTTGCTTGCTTGCTTGCTTCCTTCCTTCCTTCTTTTCTTTCTTCCTTCCTTTCTTTCTTTCTTCCTTTCTTTCTTTCTTCCTTTCTTCCTTTCTTTCCTTACTTTCTCTCTTTCTCGCTTTCTCCCTTCCTTTCCCTTCCTCTCTTCCTTTCCCTTCCTCCCTTCCTTTCCCTGGCCGACTGACTGGCTTTCTGGCTTCCATTCTGTCTTTCTCTTTCCCTCTTTTTCTTTATTGCCTCTTGTCCTTTCTCTTGCTTGCTTACTTTTTCTTTCTGTCTTGCTTACTTGCTTCATATACATATGTCTTTGCTTAATTTTAAAAGTGACAGGACTGTTTAATGACAGCAACGATCATGACCAAGAAGAAAGCTCCTTGTAACAGTGCCTAGCTCTGATTAGCACTGTGACACTCACTTGCAATATTTTTGAGCCAAACCATTGTAATGGGATTTGAACTTGCTTTTCGATCCAGAGAGGAGGATGCTGCCAGCTCTTGTCCCAATCCTTCATTGACTGTATGGGCAGAGGCCTACTGGTACAAGCTAAAGGACTCTACCTCACTGCAACCTCAAGAGCAAGAGAAGAAAAAGCAAGGAGGCAACAGCAGGTGAGGTACAGACCCTGCCAAACTCCTGAGAGGTCCAGCTGCTGAGATCTGACATCTCAAGGTTCCTACAGCACCTTTGTTCAAACCCAGGATGAGTGTACCCACTACCACAGCTCAGCCAGAAACCAAGGCTGGGTAAGGACAGAGGCCAAATGCTATCCATGGAGCAAAAACCCCATGCAATTCAGTTTTGTGAGGAACTTTGGCTTTCAGAGTATTTTGCAACACAGCCTCAGTTGCCAAGAACAGTCCAGGTACCACAAAGCTTACATACAACTTCCTTTCTGAGGGTAAGACTGAGTGACCAGTGAATGCTTGAGGGCTGACAAAAGCTTTTAGCATCCTTAGTTCTGTCTTAGGCTGTCACAGAGACTTACTGATGTTTCCTTTGCAGAATAATTTGATTATTCCAGGAGAGAACTCCTGACGGCAAGGGATTCCATATACCTACAGACTGCATCCACCAAGGTGACAGTCATCTTTGAAAAAGCAAGTTTGCATGGAGATCTGAACATATTTCAAATTGATTTACTTCATTATTGTTCCATTTCTCTCACTGGTGAACTGCTTGGACAATGGTTAGATTTTTTTTGAGTTTAAATGGGCATGAAAACAAATGGTGAGGCTGGAGGCAAGGCTAGGTGTACTTGATCTACAAAACATGTAAGATTACATCTGGGAACTCGTGAGTGGAGGCACTGTCAGGGAAAGGGCATAGGCAGCCTTTTCACATCCCTGGCCCCATACACACCTACATATAACATCAGACCATCTTAACACAGGAAAGAAGCCCTGTTTAACATAGTGGTTGATTCCCTACTTCTTGTCAATAACCCTGAATTTAAAGAGCTTAGTGAGGAATGGCATGCAGTTTTTCCGAGAGGTGAGTTGGCTGAGGTCAACCTTATGCCAGTCTGTCTGGCCATCAGACTTGGAGAGATGCATGCTTGAACCATCAGATGTTCCCAGAGACACATATCTAAGGTTACCAAACAGGGTGTGGTATGTTCCCTGCCTCCCTCTCTTAACTGTGGCCATAGGAAATTATGCAGGAATTTCCAAGTGTAATAGCAGAAGCTCATGCATGGGAAGAATCTGTAACCAAGTGCTCACACCTTATGAGACTTGGGCACCATTTTTGATGATAAATTCAGAATTATACCATCAGCATGAGACCATGCACAGTGAGAAGCATGGACCCTGCAACACACTGTTATCATATTCACACTGTTGATTCTGATTCTCTGATAAAGTTAATTGACTGAGTCAGGGCAAATTTGCTCCACACCTGCTCTGGACAGAGCAAGCTCAACCAGCTCTAATCAATCACTCCCACCAGGAAATTGGCATAAACAGTGCTTGTTCAGCTGGTGCCAGGGGCTGAACTTGGTGGCATTGGTGCAATCCCAAGGTAAGGCTATGGGATGTGTAAATGGCCCTGAGGGAACCACATCAGAATCTTACCCTAAGCCACTTTATTTTTTACCTTTTAAAAAGTACATTTCCAGAGCCTTTCTAGTAAACTCTACTAGTGTCTATGCCATTCAGCTAATGAATGCTCTGGCAGCATTTCCTTCATATAAAGTGTATTTTATTGGATTTGCGATCTGTCCATTATTGAATTGATTCTAGGATGGTCCAAGAGAAGATCTTTTCCTCAGATGCCCACATTCAATGTCCTCATCCAAGGGTCCTCAGCAAGGAGGGATGGCTACACTTTGCTCTGTGGGTAGGGCATAAGGGCCAGGAGTCCAAGACTCTGTGCCATGCATTTCCTGGATTTACTCATCAAGAGATTCATCTCAGATAGGGCTTGTTTGGAAATGGACATTAGACACACATCAAACCTGCCTCATCCTTTTTTTCTAATTATTTCTGAGTCCTTTAACCTGTTTTGCCCTGCCCTCCTGTCTGTACACAAAGCACTCCATGCAAAAACCATGCCTCTTCTCAAAGGGAATGTGTATCTAAAGGCTTTGGCACAAACCTGTGGGAGCCTGTGGCTGTCTTGCACAGGGGTTCCCAGTGCATGGTACAAGGAGCAGTTGGATGAAAGCCCTAAGAGGAACAGAGAGAGCTCTGCCAGCCCCTTGCAACATGGTTATGACATGGGATACAGCAGCCTTTGCAAACCTAGGACCTTGAGTCAGACAGCAAACTGGTTAAAATCTCCAGCAGAGCTGAAACTCTTCCTAAGGCAGCTGCAGAAGTTTAAACTCTGTGTTTGTAGACAGTGGGTGGCAGGAGAAACGAAGGTAGACAGCAACAGATGTTATATATGACAGGGTTTGCTTTTGAAGCACTTAAGTGTGTTAGTGACTTTTAGTTAGCAGAGAGAGTAGCCTGAAGTCTAGAACCCTTTCTTTGGAGTTAAGTCAGACCACACCACAAACTGGGCAGAAGAGGGATGGGCATCAAGCTTGAAGATATTTTGACAAGAACAGCAGCAGCAATAGCAGCCACAAAAATCCTAATGCTCTAAATGGTCAACTCCTTAGCAGAAGGCAAATAGACTGCAATGTAAAGTAAATTCTAGGGAAAGACCATTTAAACATTTGAACCTTTTCAGTTCTGTGTTTACATGCTGTAGCTAGAGACCTCATCCTATACTAAATGTGGGTTTGCTAAATAAGTCCTGTTACAGTTTCAAAATCTTTTATGGATTTTTTTCTCTTTTCGTTTTTCTATCCCTTACCAGCACTGTGGTTTGGGAATTGGAGGCCAGGGTGGGATGGCTTCTTGGGGCCCAGCCCCACACTGTCTTCCGCCAGAGCCAGCTAGCTATCTAAAGCCTAAACAGAGGGATGGCTGATAGCATTGTGTTCCAAGAGATGGCTGGGTTACGGAGGTGGGGAGGCAGGTTTTTTCTGGAGTTTGTCACACTTCTCTCCTCCTGCCATTTGGGTGCCAGCCACCATTTGCTGGGCTGGTGGAAGCACTTGGAGGGGGTTTTCTGGCTCATTCCCTGACTCTGTGTACCCTGTGATGTTCTGAGAGAAGTCACTGTTGGCCCCCCCTCCCCAAACGCTTTTGGACAAAGGACTGTAAGAGATGGTCCTTAACACTGCCCATGGGAAGGGTTTCATCTGGTCCCTGTGGCTGCCATTCCCACATGAGTTTTGGAGCCTGTGCCTCTCGCTGCCCCTCCGTCTTTGTCTCGCTGGAGCCCAAGAGTCATTGCAGTCGCTGCTTTTTGCGGAGTGGCATCACCTCCTGCTCTCTGTGAATATAGCTGCACCAAAGGGGCAGAGATAGGACTTGATTTGTTTGAAAGTTTTGGTTATGATGTTACTGTTCTGTTCTGGTTTTGGTTACACACATATATATATATACTTGTAGTAAAGAACTGTTACAATTTTTCTCTACATTTTCTGATTATTTCAGAGGTTATGGTGTTTTTTTGGAAGACGCCCCCTTCCTAGTCCAGAAAGGTTCCTCACTTTCCTTGATAGACATCTTAGTTTCTTTTAAACTGAGACAACTCCCTAAGCGTTGTGTGATCAGGAGCTTCAGCCAGGACCAGTGGGTACGCAAGGAATTCCTGTGACTTGTGCTCTGTCTCATGATAACTTTCTTTCATGTCCAGAAGCTCAATCAGAAAACGAGAACATTTGATATTTTAGAATGGATGCTGACAAATAAACCTGGGCAGGGTAGAAACAATGTTATTAGCCTTCCTGTCCTCACCCCAGCTCTGATGAGCATAGTGATGGTGTGCTTCTCTCTGGGCTGGGCTCTGAAGGCTCTCATGATGGAGTTCAGCTGTCCCAGTGAATTTAATTCCTTGAACATCTGGTCTCCGTCTGCTACAGGAAAGATGGTGGACCAGATGGGAAATCCTAGTAGCCGCAGTCTGCCTGGGGGGCACTTACTACATCATTCTCAAAGAAGATTTCAAAATGATAGATCACAGGATCTGAAAAGCTTTTGCATAAAAGACCTAACATTATTATAAAAATAAATAAGGTGCCTGTTTTTCCCCCATTTGTTTTGTGGGGGAAAGATATTAATACAGTAAGAGGTAAGAAATGTATTCACTAGAGATTCAGCAGGTAGACCATGCTCCTAGGAAAATGCAAATGAAAATCAGACAATGAGCCTGGGCTGTGCACATGGTGTTGCTAGTACACACGCTGCTTCTGCTTTCAACTATTCCAGCTGGCCACTTCCAAAACAGTTTGGGGACAGACAGGCTTGTGGTGTGGGCCCACATGAACCTCATGAAGTTCAACAAAGCCAAGTACAAGGTTCTGCACCTGGGTCAGGGCAATCTGTAATATCAGTACAGACTAGGGATTGAAGGGATTGAGAGCAGCCCTGTGGAGGAGGACTTGGGGATCCTAGTGGATTAAAAACTGGACATGACCCAAAAAAGCAGTTGCAGCCCACAAAGTCAACTATATCCTGGGCTGCATCACAGGAAGCATGGCCAGCAGGTCAAGCGAGGTGATTCCCCCTCTCTACCCTGTCTTCATTAGACCCCACATGGAGTACTCTGTCCAGCTCTGGGGTCCTCAGCACAGGAAGTACATGGACCTGTTGGAAAGAGTCCAGAGAAGGGCCACAAGAATGATTGTTGTTCAGCCTGGACAGAAGGTGGCTCTGAGGAGATGTTATTGCAATCTTTAATTGCTTATTGAGGGCTTATAAGAAAGATGAAGAGAGATGTTTTGCTAAGGCCTGTAGTGGGGGACACAGGGGACAAAGGTTTTAAAGTGAAAGAGGGTAGGTTTAGACTGGACATAAGGAAGAATTTTTTGTGAAGAGTGTGATAGGACACTGAAACAGATTGCCTAGAGCAGTTGTCCAGATGCCTCTGGAAGTGTTCAAGGCCAGGTTCAATGAGCTTTGATTAATGTGAAAGATGTCCCTGTCTGTGGCAGAAGAGGTTAGACTAGATGATCTTTAAAAGTCTCTTCTGACCCAAACCAATCTGTGATTCTAAGAGTTTGAAAGAAGTTCATGCCACATCATGCCCAAAGGGCAATATGGCCTGCAAACAGGTTTGGTTCCTTCATGATAGACAGTCCTCTTAGATCATCCTGGAAGGCTTTGTCTTTCCAGATGCCAAACCTGTCAGCCTGCTCTGTTTTTTCTTAGTGTGATGGTGCACATGCTGTGTGTGTTGCCTATACCACATCTCATATTATTTTAGGTATTGTAAACTGGTGAAAGAAACACAAACTAACAATGACATCTTAGGGCTACCAGGGGCTTGGGTAGACAGAGGCCAAATGCTCTGGGCTCTGAGTGAAGCCAGTCGTTGAAGAGAGGTCTGGCCTTAGCAATGTGGGTATCCATCAGTCTGTGCCACTTTGTCTTGGGGGCTAGGAGCTGCTCCCCCAGTCCCTTTACTGAGGAGTGCAGATATAACCTAAAAGCTTGAAACTTCATCACTGGGATAATTTCATGACATGTGAAGGTTGCAGAATTTCCCAGAGATATTAAATGGTGAAGGAAAGTTCGTTGTACTGAATTGGCCAAACCAGACAGTATAGAGGGTTGGCAAATTTAGGGACAAACAGAGGCTCAGTATCATTGGTTTCAACTCTTAGATATTTTTTTTCCACCTTTCTAATCAATGTAGTCAGAAACTGATCATGCATCACTTACTGCCTTCACTAAGGAGGATCTGGCAGCTTCTGATTAGGAATTATAAAAATTTTTCTTTTAGCTCCAAATCAGTAATGCTGCAGTTTGAATACAAACCTGACTGAGGTTTGGTATTTAATAGAAATGAAGGGTAACAAGGCCTAATGCTAGATCATGTTTATGCTGTTTTGTGAGGAAAAGAGAAATCAATGCAATTCCAAATGAAAGGTGGACAACAGCAGCCAGAACTGTTGCTGGAATGAAACCCTGGAAGAAAAAAGAAAGGGTATTAACATAGGGTAGTCAGAACAGCTTATTTACAAAATATATTGTCAGTTGAAGTTAGTGACCAGAACAGGCAGAATTTTATTTCACAATATTCACAATATTTAATTCACAATTTCACAGGATTTTATTTCAGCCTGTATTGTGATTCTTAAGCAGTTAAAGAAGAAGGTTTAACAAAATTAAAATAAATAAAAAACCCCAGAAGAAATAATCTTGGAGCTGGAAAATCCCAGAGAAATGTGAAAAGGATGTATTAATGGCTGTAAAGAAATTGTGAATGTTTGAACAGCTAAGGAATTTATACAAAACATACAGAGCAATTAAAGTGAACGAACATAAAGACTATCCCCACAGGTGACACATCTTGTGCAATTTTATCCCTTTGGAACAAACTTGACATAGATTATTCACAGAAGTGTTTGAGAAACCTCCCTGTCCTTCCTGTTCTTACATCCCTGTGACAGCCCTGCTACAACCAAAAAGAAGATTTTGGTATTTCAGGTAATTTTTGCTGGTTTGTCTGGAACAGTAGGCACAGTTTAGAGTCAGTCTCAGCTATGTGGATATGGGTTTAGCAGTTTCCAGTAAAGTGCAGGCTTAGGTGAGCACTCTTTATTTCCTGTTTTCTTCAGTCCATTTGTTGGAAATTATCACTCAAATAATAACATACCCATTGAAAAAGAAAGGGCTACTGAGTCAACTTCTGGCTGTTTAGTACTTCTGTTACAGAACAATACCAGTGTAGCAGGGTGAACATGACCTTAGATTTTGTTTACAAGAACAGCACAAAAAAATCTATTATAAACTGAGAGAGATTGATACTTTCAAAAATCAAAGAGGGAGATAAGGCAAAACCAGAATGCCCTAGAAGCTGTGACCCCTTGATAAAAACAGGCTGCTTATATGTGAGGATATTGGTTGTGTCATGAAAGGTAGCCTGGTGGTCATAGAGGTTGTAAATCCAGATGGACACATGCTCTGCCAAGAGGAGAGCAGACAAGAGGCATTAAGTCAATTGTTTCACACAAGACATTTTCAGGCAACGACCAGCAGGTAGAGTTGACCGAGTCCCAAAATACAGCACAGTCAGGAAAAGGCTGTGTCAGGGTAGACCCAGAGGTCCAAATGACAAATATGGAACTCTAATTCAGCATCAATTCTGTTAATTAAGTTAATAGTTCATTTGCAAGTATTTGAAGGTCTTTGCTGTGTAAACCACAGGAGAATGATGAAGATGGTGATGGTGTGTGCCTGCTGAGCAAAGGTGTGGGGAGTTGTGTTGTAGATGGTGCTGGCACATGCCTATTGGAAACAACTGTTAGGTTGTGCTCCTGTAGTGCCGCACCGATCCGCTCATGCACAGGCAGTGCATGGAACAGACCTCTGTTGGGTTCCTTGGCTCTTAATGAATCTAAACAACAGCTGTTCTCTCTTTCTTTGGGCCAAAGTCAAACACTGAAGCATAAAACATGTGGGTTACAGTGCCATGGAGGGAGTGTGCAATTCATTCTCCTGTAGCTGTTGCAGGCATGTGCACTTGTGTGAGCAGCATTTACATGTACATGACAGTCTTGGGGAGAGCAGGAGAGTCACAAAGTACAGATTACAGTTAAAAAGCCCAAAAGAACCTCTGCAAGCATCTAATTGGACCTCCTGCGCAATGCATAAGACTGCACTGAATTAATTTGTTTAAACTAGATCATGTCTGTGGAAATGAAAATCTTAATGTTTCGATTTTCTATGTTAATGCAGCATGACCTTAGAGAAATTGCTTCAATGGTAGCTGTACTCACAGTTTAAAACATGTAACCTTCTCCTGTTTTGAATCTGGTTTGTTTCAACTCCTTGGCATGGCATTGCTGTAACTCCCTTGGCTAGGCTGAAGATCACTCTTACTAATGTAACTGAGCTGTCAACTTCACACTTGTTAAAGTCAAACCCTTCAGTCTGTCATAATAAAAGACTCCTCAGGGATTCTTCTGGTTAATTTCTGAACCCCTTCTATATTGTTACCTGCCTTCCTAAGGAGTGGACAGCAGAATTGGACACCATGTTCCAACTGCACTCATTCAGGGGTTCAGTGGTTGACTGGCTGCTTGAATGCTGAGCCTGAATACCGGGCTCTGCTCCCCTACTTGGTATTCCCTATTTATGTATCCAAACATTTAAGTAGACCCATAATTGCATGTGGAACAGCGTTCAGCTCACTGGCCATTTTCCCCCTTAATAAAACAAGCCCACTTTCTTTGTCAAGCTGACAGAGTTAAAATCAAATCAGTAATTTTGTTTAAGATGATGTGGGCATGACACTATCACCTTAATTCTAGTAATCTCAAACTTTTTCAGTATTTTACATACCACAGAATATAGTAAGCTTCTTTGCCAACTCTTCTGAAATTCTTGTACACAAAATGTCTTGCAACATAATCCTCATCTACATTTTGTCAGGGAATTCATATTCATTTAAATGCACCTGCTATTATCTCCAAAGATTTGCACATGCACTTCAAATATGCTAGAAGTTATATTTAAATATGCATTGCAGACCAGAGAACTGGTGTTCAACCACCAGATTTTTAAAAGCAGAAAACATTATTATCATATTTTAATCTAAATTGGTCTATGAGGATTCTAGAGCAGGTTCAGTGCAAGAAGCAAAGAGAAGTAGCCTACCACTGATTACCGAAGTTGTACATTTTGCTCTCACTTTTGCCTAACTTAGACTGCAGCTTTCTTTTTCTGTACTTGTTAGAAATAACATCTAATTCCTGTGTGATTTGAAGCAACTTTTTCAAGCTCACATTTTCACTTAATTCAGAGGCTTCATGATGAGAAGGTGTCAGAGTATTAGACACCAGATCAATTATTATTGGGTCAGAACCACTTTGTGGAGGGAGTGTGTGTATGTGGAGGGGCAGGGATAGGCTGAACCTCATGGAGCTGGGGTGGCATCATATCCCTCATGACAGGGCCCTGGAGCCCACATGGGGAAGCCCTGGAGCAGCTGCCAGTCACAAATAGCCTGGGAAAACTATAGCACACCACAGCTCCTGGAGCCCCTGACCCATCTTGGCTTGGCAGGGACAGTGAGAACACAGCCCCTCACCCTGGCCTGGGACTGTAGAGTAGCCAGGGGGGTCAGAGGCCCCACTTGGGGGGTTTGGGCACAGGGACCAGAGCAGATAAAACCACAGGCATAGGTGTGGCACATGTTGTGGCCCTGCCACCTGGACATGTGATAGCTGGTCTTCCACAAAGTCTCAGGGGTAGCTATTTCTCCCTCTTTCTTCTTCTCTCTCTTCTTGCTCTGTTTCTTTTTCTTTACTCTTTTCTTGATGCTTTGGGTGGGTTGGAGCTGGAGGAATTGGGTTTGTCTTAAGTGTTGTGAATTAATTGAATACTGATTTGGGTGTTGTTGATTAATATGTACTGAGTTGGTATTGTGGTGGAACATTTTGTCTATCTTGTGTAGTAGCCTTCTTGAACCTTTGCCAAGTTCCCTTATTTTCTCCCCTAAATTGATAAAAGGACAAAGTTTGTGGCTTATCATCTTGACATTCTCTCAAGGTATTAAAGAACTTAAATATATATATTTTAAAGTAAAACTCCCAGCTGAGCCTGTGAGTCCACAGCTCTGGGCCTGGAGTGTTACATGCAGTAACTGAAAAATTTCATTGCTCTAATTACCCTCACTACTAACATTTTGCACAAATTCTAAATGCAGTGTATTAGTGTCTGTTGTGAGCTATTGGAACTTGTAAATCAGAGAATGGCTGAGGTTGGAAGGGACCTCTGAAGATCATCAAGGCTAAACACTCTGTTCAGTCAGGGCCTGTTATAGGATGTTGCCTGGAACCATTTCTCATTGCCTTCTGAATTAGCCTCTCAGATGGAGCCTCCACAACCTCTCTGAGTAAGCTATTTCAATGTTCAATCAGCCTCACAGCTGATGGAGACTGAGCCAAAGGCAGTATCGAGTACCTCACTCTTCTTTGTGTCCTCTATTACCAAGTGCCCTGGAGCAAATACCATGTTATTCTGCCTGCTAATCTTGACCCATAAGCTCCCAACAAGCTCTGATCTCTCCCAAGGCTAAGCAACATGCACTTTAGATGCACGTTCATTTAAAGAGTCTCCCTATCTTCCTGGGCTGTCCCATCCAAAGATCCTGTATCACTACTTTGCAGGCCTCTGACCTTATGACCCATCCCACCATGTCTACATGTTACCAGAGATCATAGATCTCTAACTTCACACAAGCTGCTAACTCTTCCTGTTATGTCTCTGTCTACTTGACAGAACACATTTTTTACAAATAGAGATCCTTCCCTGGCTCTAATATCTTCTTACAGAAACCATATTGAGTTGTGTTATTTTCTCATTGTAAGGTGTGTTTCCCAGACAATGAATTGTAACTATTTTCTGGACCTTTTTCAATCTGTGTCCTATTCAGTATCCTTTTCTTAGTATAGATCTCAGTGCTGAGTGCAGCTGTCCAGATAGGGTCTCCCTAATCCTGTGTACTGTGTGAATTCTCTTACTATTCCTGCTATGATTCTTTGGTTATTATTCCAAGGACTTAAAATTTATGAGTGAGGAAGGTGAGAAACAATGCACAACAGAGAGAAACATGTGCTTTGTGTTTGTTCAGTGATCCCTCTGCAATCCTAAACCTCCGAAGCTTTAAAAGATTGTGAGTGTTTCATTTGTGTGCTGGGACAATCCCACATTCTCTCAGTGCAATCTGGAGAGACATCAAGCCAGCCTGTGTATAAACTTTTGAAGCCTAGCCTATGAAGACTATTATGAAAAAGGGTTATACTTCTAGCCAAGGAGAAGTGAGAAGGAGGCCCTCTGTATTTTGTGAGGGCGAGTCCTTCTGTGAAAAGAAGTTCTAAGAAACAAATTCAAAAGATTGACAAATTTTCTGCTTACCCTGCAGGAATAATTTATCCCTACACATATACATATTAAAATTAAATAATAATGGCTATACCTTAAATCAATGTTGATGGTAAAATAGAACCGCAGAATGACAGAATAGTTCATGTTTGCAGTGCAAACTTCTGCTCAAGGTCTGAAGTCACACACACACATGGATCCTTCTTCATGAGAACTTTCTTGTAGGTATTGAAAGGCTCCTATGAAATGCCCTTTTCTCCATGCTGAACAAGCACAGGTCCCTTGACTTCTCTTCACAGGAAAATTGCTCCAGCTGCTGACCATGTTTCTGGCCTTTTGCCAAATTCACTCAATTTGATCAATGGAATGCTGGGCAAAGGAGGATAATCACTCCCCTTGGTATATTAACCTTACTGCTGTTGATACAGTTCTGGATACTGTTGACCCTTTTGTCTGCCAGGTTCATGGTCAACTTGCTACCTACTAAAATCCCAGTGTCCTTTCCAGCAGAACTGCTCCCCAGCCAGTGTGTCTCCAGCCTGTATTCCTGCAGTAGGATCTTCTTTCCCAGGTGCAGAGTTTGGCATTTGTCCTTAAACTGCATGAAGTTCTTGTTGGCCTATTCCTCCAGCCTGTCTAGGTCCCTTTGATAGCTGGCATTGGTCTCAGACATATGGACAGGCACCAATTTAGTAGCATCTGCAAACAAGATGAGAGTGCATTACATTACTTCCTCCAGACCGTTGATAAAGTTGTGAAACAGGACAGGTTTTGAACAGATCCTGCAGTATTTAATTTGTAATGGGCCCCCAGATGGAGTTCAATCCATTAACCAGCCCAACTATTGACCATCTTTTCATGCATATACTTGTCTCTCATCCAGAGCAAAACATCCTAACTTGGATATTGGAATATTGCAGGAGACCATTTCAAAAGCCTTGCTAAAATAGAGATAAATGACATACACTGCTCTCACACTTATCACCACACAGTCATTTTATTGTAAAAGATGATCAGGTCTCTCAGGCATAAGGACTTTAGTAAATCCATGCTGGCTGTTCTCAAACATTTCTTCATGTGCCCAGAGATGTGTTCCAAGATAACTTGTTCAACAATTTTGTCAAGAACGAAAGTGCAGCTGACCAGACTGTAGTGTCCTGGATGACCATTCGGCTATTTTTGCAGAGGAGTGCAACACTTGTCTCTCCAGAAGTCATGGATCTCTTTCAGTTGCCACAACTTTAGAAAAAATGATAGTCACCTTGCAAGGATTTTGACCAGGTTTCTCAACACACTTGGAGGCAGCTTGATCAGTCCCTTGTGCTTGTATGTGTCAAGTAGTTATAAACAATCCCTGACTGAAGCCTCATCCACTGCTTGTAGCTCTCCTTCTCAAACTATAAGCAAAGATGCTTGGAAGACTTTGTTGAAGGAGGCTTCTGTGTGTCCACTGACACAAGATCACCTGCTTTGTTCAGAAATGGACTCACATTTTCCTTGTTCAGCCTTTTACTACTACTTACACAATAGCAGATCTTCTTGTTGCCTTGACATCCCTTGGGAAGGCCACCTTTAGGGGAGCCTTGGCTTTCCTAACATCATCCCTACATGTCCAGGCAACATTTATACATTTCTTCTTTGTAATCTCTCTTAGATTCCACCTCCCTTTTTGTTTTGGAGCTCTGTCATACGTCCCCTGTTTAGCCAAGCCTTTATCCTGATACATCTACATTTCTGCCCCACCCCCTAAGTATTGGCAAGGAGCATTGCTCTCAGAGGATGCTGTTCTTAAAGACCTGCTAGCTTTTGTGAGCTACTTTATCATTCAGAGCTGACTCCCATGGGATCCTTCCTACCTGTAACATGCCTGAATAAACTGAAGTCTGCTCTCCTGAAGAGCAGTCTTTGCTCTGCTAGTCATCTTCCCCAATGTGTGTGAATTTCTACAGAGATTTACCAAATTAATGTACACTTAGAATATTTTACAGGAAAGAAAGACAAAGATTTAGTAATTGCTTAAGGAATTAATTCTAGTTTTCAGGCTACAAGCCCGTATTATATTTGTGTTTAAACCAAAGTAGAAATTCTTTAAAANATTATTTTCTATATTATTATTATTATTATTATTATTATTATTATTATTATTAATCTCTGTATAGATCTTTAAATGAGGTCTTCCAATGTATTTTAGATTAAATAGAGGCCTTTTCACATATTTTCTTGTTTTCTGCAGTGATGACCATGCTATTGGTTTTGCATAGAGTAACATTTCATTCATACTTGTAGAGAAGATAAAAGGAAATGAGACTGGAGGAAAACAAAATACGAGTTTATTTTTGTCTTCTTTTTATTTTTTTTTTTAAATTAAAGTGAATTGCATAAGGTCTTCCTAGGTCATTCTAAGCCAGCCTGTGAAATAGTGGGGTGCAGTTTTCTGTAGTGTTAATTCAGATCNAAGTGCAGCTGACCAGACTGTAGTGTCCTGGATGACCATTCGGCTATTTTTGCAGAGGAGTGCAACACTTGTCTCTCCAGAAGTCATGGATCTCTTTCAGTTGCCACAACTTTAGAAAAAATGATAGTCACCTTGCAAGGATTTTGACCAGGTTTCTCAACACACTTGGAGGCAGCTTGATCAGTCCCTTGTGCTTGTATGTGTCAAGTAGTTATAAACAATCCCTGACTGAAGCCTCATCCACTGCTTGTAGCTCTCCTTCTCAAACTATAAGCAAAGATGCTTGGAAGACTTTGTTGAAGGAGGCTTCTGTGTGTCCACTGACACAAGATCACCTGCTTTGTTCAGAAATGGACTCACATTTTCCTTGTTCAGCCTTTTACTACTACTTACACAATAGCAGATCTTCTTGTTGCCTTGACATCCCTTGGGAAGGCCACCTTTAGGGGAGCCTTGGCTTTCCTAACATCATCCCTACATGTCCAGGCAACATTTATACATTTCTTCTTTGTAATCTCTCTTAGATTCCACCTCCCTTTTTGTTTTGGAGCTCTGTCATACGTCCCCTGTTTAGCCAAGCCTTTATCCTAATACATCTACATTTCTGCCCCACCCCCTAAGTATTGGCAAGGAGCATTGCTCTCAGAGGATGCTGTTCTTAAAGACCTGCTAGCTTTTGTGAGCTACTTTATCATTCAGAGCTGACTCCCATGGGATCCTTCCTACCTGTAACATGCCTGAATAAACTGAAGTCTGCTCTCCTGAAGAGCAGTCTTTGCTCTGCTAGTCATCTTCCCCAATGTGTGTGAATTTCTACAGAGATTTACCAAATTAATGTACACTTAGAATATTTTACAGGAAAGAAAGACAAAGATTTAGTAATTGCTTAAGGAATTAATTCTAGTTTTCAGGCTACAAGCCCGTATTATATTTGTGTTTAAACCAAAGTAGAAATTCTTTAAAATCAACTTAAGACTAATAATCAAATTCCTTTTCTAAATGAGGGACAAAAAAGATCCATTCTGCCATCTATGATGTTTTAGATAAAAAAAGGATCCTTCATCCTTCTTTGAAGTCATTACATGGGACATGTGATTTCTTGCACTGAATGTCTATCATCTCTTGGCAGGTGGCAATGACTCTCAATAAGCGGTGCAGATGAGCCACCTCATTTTGGAAAGAGAAGAGTTTGAGCATGTAGATGAAAACTAGACTATTCTGTTTGCTTTCAGGGCCATTAAATGGCCATGCTTTATTTTATCTACTGCAACACATCTGACATCAGTAAAAATTATTTTTGCATTATTTTCTATATTNATTATTATTATTATTATTATTATTATTATTATTATTATTAATCTCTGTATAGATCTTTAAATGAGGTCTTCCAATGTATTTTAGATTAAATAGAGGCCTTTTCACATATTTTCTTGTTTTCTGCAGTGATGACCATGCTATTGGTTTTGCATAGAGTAACATTTCATTCATACTTGTAGAGAAGATAAAAGGAAATGAGACTGGAGGAAAACAAAATACGAGTTTATTTTTGTCTTCTTTTTATTTTTTTTTTTAAATTAAAGTGAATTGCATAAGGTCTTCCTAGGTCATTCTAAGCCAGCCTGTGAAATAGTGGGGTGCAGTTTTCTGTAGTGTTAATTCAGATCAAATGAACATGATGAAAAATTTGCAAGTCTTCAACTGACGGTACTGTGTTTTGCTTATTTATTAGGGCAGTGTCAGGATACTTGCACTGCAAAAGCCTCTTCTGTATATGTGGTATGAATAAACATTTCTTTCTTAAAAATCTACCAGTCTCACACTTTTTAAAAGCACTAAAATTATTTAAGATATAAATTATTTGTATTTAAATACTAGAAGCTGAAAAAAATCCCAGGAATATATATTCACTGAGTAGGGGTCATTCCTGTGCCTCAGAAAGATATGAATTTTATAACCACACATAAACAATTACAAAATGCACTATGGATTAGACAAATATATCAAAAGAGTAAAAGGTTCTGTTAAACTGGCAAAAGCCTGTAAAATTAAAAACAAATTTAAATCATATTCTGACCATTGCTCTTGTTTTGAAATCTTGAGGTTCCTGGAATTTGCAGGTTTAATTTTTGTATCTTTTATTTCCTTTTTTGGAAGTGAACAGTTCACAGTCTGCTTTATATGCAGCATGCATAGCACATAAATAGCATTCAAATTAAATTCTACACCAGCTGTACATGTCCCATACATGTGGTTTGCGAATGTTGCTGACTGCAAATGGTGCATATTTTGATTTTCAGTTGATATCTAAAACTGTGAATTATCTTCTGAATATGTAGTGTTTTGCTTTCAATCCCTAGATTACATTTATATCAAGCAAAATAAATACAACTGTCTGATAATCACAACCTGGTTTTCTTCAGTTTAGGTAAAGATTAATTCCTGGCAAACTGACCCCAAGTCTTGTCTTCTTCAAGGCAACAGTCCCATTTCAGATCTGAAAGTGAAGTTTGCAATGAAAAGTGGCTACAGCAGAGAAAATCCAGCATGTTCCTACACACTGTGCCCTGTTAACCTGTAGTCCCTTGAGTGTGGGGTTGCTTTTACTTCTTTGAAGTCCCAGTGTGCCTTTAGTGTAGTAAGATTTGGTACTCAGTTATTAGCTGTTTCAGGCATGACACTGCATGACATTTATATAACACTGACTCCCAGAAATCTCTTCTAGCATCCACTGGGCCCAGTATAAAACCTGTGAGGATTTTTTTGGATGTGGCCTGTGTCTGGCTCTTCCAATATCCTGGTCAAGAATATGGCAGGGAGCCATCAGAGGGAGGAGAAGTAGCCAGATGGCACCAGTACACTGTTGCTTTGGCATTTTTTTCTGGCCAGCTGACTGGCACGCTCTCTCAGGAGGATTTTTGTTTGTTCATTTGTTTTGTATCTTTTCTTTCAGGTAGCCTGTGGACCTGAGTTAAGCTCACTGGTAGATAGATCACCTTCCATGTTTTTCACCTTTTCTTTTTTCCTTTTTATTTGTTGTACACAGCGTTGGCGGAAATTTACTTTGGTACACTAAAATCTTGCCCTGATTTCATATTCATTTTTCATACAAAAGCCTTGTTGGCTCTAAGGAGTGCCATATGCTTGAAAGACATGCAACACTGATATTTTTTTTCTATCAGCATGTCTATGAACATTGTAAAAATTCAAGACAAACCTCAAAGGGATCTAAGACATATATAGATATTTACGTCCATAAACCTCAGAAGGAATTAAGACCCATATAGGTGCCCACAGCAGGATTTTATTTTGAATCCTGTCTGAGTTTGAAAATATCCTCTTTCACTGGCTGTATCTCAGATGTTGGCATTTTTCTTAACAAGTGGAGGAGGTAAAGAGGAATCTATGGGTGCACTCTCCTGAGGGTGGACGTAGATGTGAAATTTGTTGCCTCATTTCCTGATCTGGCCAGACATGAGCCATTTCTGGTCTATATAACTGTGTTAACATTGCTCTGTGCTCAAGTCAGTAAGGCCTGGTGACAGGCTGTGTATATTACCGGTTTGTGTCTAAACAGCTTCGAGACTAGAGCTGGCTTGTATCCAGCCTTCTGAGAGCACCGACCAAGCAGCCTGCATGTATCTGCACCTGTCCACGTGGATGTATTATAAATTGTATATGATGCAATATAATTCACTGTTTATAAATGACATATTGTGACACCTTCTCCTTGAAACACATTTTTTTTCCACCTAAGCCTTTCAGCAATAATTCAACACAGAAACAACATGGCTAAGAGAATAAGTGCATCACTGGGAGTTACCACTTCTCCTTTGTGTTTGAACCCTATGATCTGCCTAATTGAAAGATTGATCTTGATTAGTTGTGAGCACCCATGGTTCCTTCTGATGGGAGCATATGGTATTGTACTCTATGTGCTTTGAGCCAGGGAACAGATCTCTCACTACCCCCTTTACACATAAGGCTGACATTACTACAAAGACAGGCAGCAGTAGTATAATGCCTTCCAGCAACTGTGAAAACTGTCTGTGTGATTCAGATGCTTTTCTGCTTACTGATAATTTAGTTCTAATAGTACCTTAAAAAGTGGTTTGTCAACCTCTTGAAAATAAACACTATGGGGTCATCTGTCTGCTTGCACCTTTACAGGTGATGATGTTCCTTCTGGTTTAGTATATCAACAGCGAATGAGTGACTTCAATATAAAATGCAATTGCCAAAACATTAAATGAAAGCTGCTTTTGGCCAGCATCTTTTCAACACATCCGTTACTGATACTTAAAATTTCTGTTCAGAGTAAGGTGGTTGATACTCTACAGGATGGAGAAGATAGGAAGCAGCTGCATTCGTGGTCTGCAGATGTTCAAGACAACACCAGTCAGGAAACTGCTAACTACCTTTAATTGATCAGCTCACCAAAGTGAGGGAGTGAGTGTTCACATCTGTGGCCCATTCTTATAACATGTTTCCTCCTCACTAATTCTTGCTACTGTCTGGAAGCTTTCCAGACTTCTGCTAGTGATCAGAAGACAATTCTTCCATAAAGCAGCAGGCTTTTGCAGCTCTCGAAGAGCTTTAAACAACTAAGTAGAGGTGTCTTCTGTTATAATAGCCAGTTAAAGTAAATAAACTGTACTTAGAGAGGATTTTAATTTGGTTTTAAGGTTTGTTACTTCTGCAGGATCTCTAAACCTTGGTGCTTTTCTAGCTATGCTGAAAATCAGGTGGGGTTAAAACTCTTGCAAAAACTGGAACAAAATTATGTAATAGACCACTATAAGTCACAGGCAAGAATCATAGAATCATAGAATTGATCGGGTTGGAAAAGACCTCCGAGATCATCAAGTCCAACCCCTGGTCCAACTCTAGTCTGTCTACTAGATCATGGCACTCAGTGCCACATCCAATCTCAGTTTAAAAGCCTCCAGGGACAGTGAATCCACCACCTCTCTGGGCAGGCCATTCCAATGCCTGATTACTCCCTCTGTAAAGAATTTTTTTCTAATATCTAACTTAAATTTCCCCTGACAGAGCTTAAGCCCGTGCCCCCTTGTCCTATTGCTGACTGCCTGGGAGGAGAGACCAACCCCCACCTGGCTATAACTTCCCTTCAGGTAGTTACAGAGCGTGAGAAGAAGCAGCAAAACAACTAATGTTTGTTCTGCAAATGCAACAGCTCTTTCACCATCCCTTTATTCAACAAGGAAGCTATGAATTCTTTCCTAAACCCATGTGGTTCTGTGCATACTTCTGTCCCCAGGTAGCAGAGAGAAGAGCCCTGACTTGGGAAAGTAAACTGGTTTCAGACCCCACCCCCTTCCTGGGGCCTCCATGGGTCCCATTCAGATTGAAACTTTTTCTCTCTCTATCCCTAGAGCTTCCTAATCCTCAGTTCTACCAGGGAGGAGTGCTGAAGCTTTCTCTCAGCAGACCAGGGCTACCTCTGCCTTGGAAATGCTAATGTCCCCTGGGAGTGCCTGGTGGTGATTAGGACCAGCCCAGCCGCTAAATTAGAAATTGGCTAATCCCTAAACAGATTGTTAGCCCATGGCTCAGGCTGAGCAAGGTTCAAACTCCAGACTCGTCCTGTATTCTGCATCTCTAAGCATTCTTTAAGCCCTCATAGTTGGGAAGGTGTGTTTAAAACATGACTGCCTTTGGAGTGATAATGTGACTATTCCTAACCTTGATGCTGACAGTTTCCATAAAAAAACGTGGTGACAATAATTTTAGAAAGGTAAAGACAGACTGGGAAATCAGAATCTATTCTGTGAATCTGAGAGGTGAAATGTTCAATAGTAATAATAGGCAACAAATTGTATAATTCCTTGTAGTAGAACATTGTTGAGACTAGGAACTTAACTAGGACTGAATGTTTATATAAGTAACAACATCCGGACTTATAAATAGTTTAAAAAACAACATATGTTTTGAAGTTGATCCTTTTTATTAGAGACTATTTATTAGAGATTATTTTATTATTTTGTCACTTGGTGAAGTTAGACTTTGTTTCTTTACATTGCATTCACATCTGGAAACAAAGTTCTATACATATCTCAAATTTAGCAGTCTTGCAAGATCTCTGGCCAGTTTAATTGCATAAAAGCGCAGTGGAATCAGCATGGGGAAAGTTTACTGTTGTATTATTCCAATATGTTTCTTTCCTTTATCTGGACATCAAGGTAATGAATTGGGGTACAACACAGAAAAAGATACCTAGGCTAGGCAAACAAAATCATGTAATCTATGGTACAAAATGAAAATCTTATTTATCTCTTTCAAGTATGAATATTTTTCAGTTTGGAGCACATGCTTTTATGTAATTCTGAATGACCATAAAAAAAGGAAATATTGTATTCCTTGTTTTCTATCAGAAAGGTATGAAACTGGTACTTGAACAAGAAAAGGGGGAAGAATTACTTTTTTCTTCAAAAGTGTGAAACTGGTAAAAATGAAATAGGGATCTAAAGTCTCATCTATCTGAGAGGAACTAATGAGAAACTGCTAGAACTATCTGTCACAACTGAGGATAAAGATTCTGCTGTGGCTCCAGATTAGGTATGGAGAAGTCTCTGAGGGGTAGAGTTGACTTGTCACTGTGCATACAGTTGATGCAGAGTGTGAGAGCTCATGCCAATTTGACATACAAAGGCAAACAGAAGGATGTGGAAAAAAACCACATCTTTTGGCAAAAGTTTGACTAAGCCATGCCTTTGCTACTGCTGAAAAATAGTGCAGGACAGGCTTCTGGCAGTGAGGCCAAACAACATGATACATTCACTTCCATGTGCCTAAATTCTTGTCCCCCTTGAAACAGGGGGTGGCTGTATCCAATCCACCACCTGGGCATGAGCTGTGGCAAGTGCTGTGCTCTGAGCCATACCCAGGCAGCACAGGCTGCTGCTGCTTGGCACAGACCAAAACTGTACCAGGCAGCATGCTGACATTGTGACTGATCATGAGCTTGAGCCTTTGCCCCGATACTGGTTTCATTTGTTAGTATAGACACTGCCTGAGAGGATGATGGAGTTCTTAAGCATGTTCCCCTCAAGTGTTAATATTCTGCCCACTGGCCTCACCTCTCTCGTCTTCTTTATGTGTCTCCTTGACTTTTAGTTAGTCTTTTAACCAAAATAAATTGTGCTAGGCACATTTTTTTTGGCAATTAAAATCCGCTTTGTGGAAGTGAGGCATCGGATACTAAGTACCAGCAGCTACTGCTCCATGCCTTGTTCCGTCTCCAAGGATTCATTGAGCTTTCTGCCTGGTAGCCTCCAATTCTGCAGTTCAAGGTCTAAAGCTGCTTCTGTCTATATATATAAATAGGTTGTATATGTGATCGATTGTCTGGATGGTTGTTTGACTGACCAACTGTGTCTGTTCATGGCAAGAGGAGATTTTGGTACCCAGGGTGCTGCTTGATTCTCTTCATCACTTAGGCCACTTCACTGAAAATATGGGTTAAATGCTGTAGAATTTCCCCAGCTAATCCACCAACAATGTGTGCTGAGAAACATCTTGGAACTCAGATATTGTGAATGTTCTGCATATTTCAATATTCTGAATGATTCCGTGTTGAGGTAATCATTCACTCTTTTGTTAATACTGATGAGTAGTGCAAGTATTTGCCATGCATATGCTAAGTGATGTTCATGAGAAAATGTCTTTTCTTTGAATGCAGTGTGTACAAGAGGTGCCTAAATGCACTGCTAGGGTAAATGGCACAGATTGAGGAGTAAAATTTTTGCAGCATTTGACATCCTTGTGGTGTGGGGTCTTCTTCTGAAAGCAGAAGGCTTCACCTGTGATTTGCCTTCTGAACAGTCATTCTTCACTATTTTTAAATTTCACTTCAGACATATCCAGTTTGACTGCCCACTACCTGCAACTGTGTAATTCCATGGGATATTCTGGTTTTAGAGCTCTAATTTGAAGGCCTCATCTATAAATCTAGCCAAGAAGCCTCCAGAAGGTCAGTGGGGAATAAATAGCAAGAGTTTAATGTTCTCCTTACTAATGTTTCACTATCAGTCGGTGGCCTGATTTTGCACTTTCAGTGAGACTAATTCAGCATTGACATAATTCATAACCAGTTCACTTTTTATGGACTGATGATAAAGTTGGACTGATACCAATGTCAGGCTGACATCACAGATTTAAAGATGGACATAAGAGGCATAAGCCAAAAGTTATATACTAGTTTTTGATTTCCCCATAATGTGATCCCACTTTGCCCTTGCTCTGAGTCAACTATAATCCACTGAACAGAATTAGACAGAGACTATATATTGTCTCATGTGTCTAGCTTGGTAACTGGGGCTTAGTGTTGTGTCATCTATAGTCACAGGGTTTGGCATCACCTTAGAGAGCAGAGGGCAAAAGATGTACTTCTTTTTGTGCCTGCATGGCACCACTCCTGCAGCACAGGGCTACTTCAGCAGGGAGTGGTTCTATTTAGTTGGAAACTGCAGTCACTAAAAATAGTCAGGAAGGTTAAAAAGAAGCAAGAATGGGCAAAAGCATTTAATGTGTGATAAAGTAAGTGATTTTGTAACTGATTTTATTACTTAAAGTTCAAACATTATTTTCACTAGTCTTTGTCTGGTGTAAATGAAGATGAAAGAAGTTAGAGGGGGGGAGACTTGAGTACTGCAGGATGCTTCAGGGATCACGTCTTTAAGGGTTATTAAACACAATTTGTTTTTGTCAGATTTCAATTTGTCTGTGTTTTAGCAAATCCTACAAACTTGAGCTCTGACATTTTGTATATGCCTCTTAATTATTCATTCCTGAGACTCTGTACTTGTTTGACCTTAAGAATTATTGCCTGTTTACATTGACGAAGACCCAGTAAGACTTATCATACATCGTCCTTCACAAAAAATAAAACAAACAAAAAAAAATAATCAGAGTCTTTCTCCCTGGGTAAATGAGGAAATAAAACAACCTGGGCTGGGTCAATGGTTTTAATACTGGTGGGAAACTCTTAACATGCTGCAGAGGCAGCATCTAAGGAAACTGCTGAGGTAGCTGGATCTGCAGTTCTAGGTTAAACTTAGGGATACAGGACCACACTTTATCAACGCTCTTTGGGATGAGCTGACCCTTGTGCAGAGTGCCACCAGAGGACTCATGCATCACTTATGTCTGACAAAGCGTCCTAAGTGGGGCTTTGGTGGTGCATGAGGGTAATGTGGATATTCTTCACAGGAGCTAAGTTTTAACTACTATGGGAAAGGTTTATACAGTCTTCCTCTTTGTCTACACTTCATCTTTATTGAGACAAACTTCCACTGAACTCAATGTGATATTGACTGTGTTGCAGAAACCCTGCTGACTTCAGCAGTTCCAGGGCAGAGATGGCTGCTGATTTCCACTTGAAACAAGATTTTGCTGGAAAAATCTCACCTCCATAAAGCATTTCATGGAAACAATTTGCTTTCAGTGATGTCAGCGGTTTTTGCTCAGACTGTTTGGAAGCCTGGACTTCCTAGGAACTGAGTATTTGTGGCAGCCTTATAGGTCAGATCATCATGGAATTGACAAGCCCAGGGCTTTCAGGTTTTGCAACATTAGGGCAGCTCAATCAGCTCACTTTTCTAGAGCTGCGAAGGAGCAAGTATAGCACTTAACACTTCTATCCAGGACTCATATCTTTCTCTGCAGCAGGATTATGGGACAAGATTTTCACATAAGGCAGAGGTTCCGGTGTTTCTGTCAATGGACTGAGGGCAAACCATGGTCTTCACAGCTCTGGCCTTCCTGTTATGCAATGGTGAACAAGGCCTGCAAGTATGTCTGTTTGAAGCTGGGTGTGACTTGGATACTGAAGAACTCATTGAGATGTTAGATTTTCATAGAAACAGCCAAAAGTTTGGCTGACAAAGGAATATTATTCATTTATCTCAAAGAAAAATACCTTACTGAAACATGCTTTTTTTTTTTTTTTTGAAATTATTTTTATAATTTTTCTTACATTTTCAATTTTTACAGTTTTCATTTTCGNTTCATTTATCTCAAAGAAAAATACCTTACTGAAACATGCTTTTTTTTTTTTTTCTGAAATTATTTTTATAATTTTCCTTACAGTATCAATGTTTACAGTTTTCATTTCAGATCAGGAACAAAACCGTCAATTTGATCATAGAGATTTTTCTCACAGAAATGGTAATTACGACTACAGCACTGAGGCTCATCAACACTTGTCTCCCTCTCCTTGAATGGCCAATGAGCCATTAAAGCTCAGCACTGCACTGCAAATATAAATTATTCCAACTTCCCAAAAAGAAATGAAGATCAAGGGCCAATCAGTGAGCTCAGGAGGTGTCAAGTCCCAACCATGAGGCCTAATCACATATTTCTTCCTCTGTAAATTGTGATTCTTTTCTTTGTGACAACAATTTTAGTGGTAACTAATTCAAAACCCATAAAGGTGAAAAATGCACATTTTTCTTAGGATCAAAGACCTCAGTTTGCTGGTATTGCAATACTTGCTGATGGATGAGTATCTACCATCATAGCTAGCTTCTTTTTTTATGACCTGCCTTGGAAATAGGAACTGAACTAGAGCATGGGCTGTTGTCTTTCCTAAAACTGAATTAAGACATGAGGGGAAAGCTGTGTTGCTGCTGTTGTTAGACCACTTTGGATTTGTTTATAATTGCTCAATTTGTAAAGTGTGTGTATTTGAAGAAACATTATAAACTTCCCAAAGTAAGCAGAGAGCAGTACAGCTGAAGAGATTGTGATTCAGGAAAAACATTGAAACAGGGCCTGAACTAAAAGGACTGAGAGGCAGAAAATAGATTTTGTTATCTTATTAGTTATCAACAGGGAATCTTGCAGAGTTTGAAGTTAAGAATGAACATCTTGACTTCTGTTAGGCCTTTAACATGGTCCCATACAATATACCCATCATTAAATTTGAGAGAAATGAGCTTGGTGGATGGACTATTTGATGAATAAGGAATTGGTTGGATGGCCATGCCCAAAGAGCTACAGTCAATGGCTCGGGATCCAAATGGAGATTGGTTGCAGTGCTCGTCTTCAGGACTCCATGTTGGGATCAGTACTATTCAACAGCTTTATTAATGGAAGACAATGGAATAGAGTGCACCCTCTGCAAGCTTGTTGGTACACCCAAGCTGAGTGCTGAAGTTGGTGTCCTTGAGGAAAGAGATGCCATACAGAGAGACCTTGACAGGCTGGACAAGTGGGCCCTTGTAAAGCTCATGAAGTTCAACAAGGCCAAGTGTAAGGTCCTCAACCTGTGTTGGGGCAATCCACAATATCAAAACAGGCTGAGGATGAATAGTTTGAGAGCAGCCCCATGCAGAAGGATTTGGAGATCCTAGTGACTGAAAAACTGGACGTGAGCCAGAAAAGAGCACTTGCAGCCCAGAAAACCAATCATATCCTGGGATGCATCAAAACAAAAAAGAAAGAGTTAAGGTTGTTCAGCCTCTAAGGAGAAGGCTGTGGGGACACTTTTTTACAGCCTTTCAGTACTTAATGGAGGCCTATAAGAAAGATCTAAAGAGGCATTTGATCAAGACCTGCAGTGACAGAATAAGAGTTAGCAATTTTAAAATGAGAAAGGGTAGATTTAGACTAGATATAAGAATTTTTTTTGTAAGATGAGAGTGCCAAGACACAAGAACAGGTTGTTCAGAGCAGCTGTGGATGCCCCACCACTAGAAGTGTTCAAGGTCAGGTTGGATGGGACTTTGAGCAACCTCATCTAGCAATATGTGTCCTTGTCCATAGCAGTGGCTTTGGACTAGATGATCTTTAAAGGTCCCTTCTGATGTAAACCACTCTATGATTCCATGGTTCCATCGTTCTATTCCATGTTCTGTAATGAAAAAAATGTGAAACCTCAGTGATTCAGAAGACAGAATTCCCATTTAAACATACAAGTGATTGTGAAGATTCTGGATATTGTTTCTTATCTGGGAGAAGTATTTACATTATCCTGACCATTAAGGAAGACCATAGATGTGGGCTGGAAGGCTGCAAAGCACAATCTAAAAATCCCATCCTACACCCTGATGTTTATGAATGAAGTCCTGGAAAACCAGTAAAACGTCCTACTCGAATAGGTCTACTAAAGTAATTCTCACAGCAGGTGCTTGGGGTCCATTTCATGGGATATTCCTTCCTATGCTCTAAAAAAAAAAAATTATAGTTTTTAAGCCCAAACAGTCTGAAATTTTAAGATTTCAGCATCTAAGATGCTGACTCATTATTTTTCTCCTTTTTTTTTTTTTACTTCTTTTCCTGTAAATCCTACTTTGCTTTTTTTCCTATGACCTCAGTCCAGCCAAAGTGCACCTTTTAAAGCATTCTTCTTTGGCTCTCACCCTGAGTTTTTCTCTTTTGGTGTCTGACAAATTCCTCTTCTTAGTATAAGTAAGTCATTGCTCTTTTAATACATTCTGATTAAATCCTGGTTCCTTCTCTCACTCTTTGTGTCTCCTCCAGAGTCACCATCCACAAAGGAAAACACCTAGATGCACTGGTCCCTCTTGTGACTGCCATATGTCAGAAAGGTATATATTTTTACAAAGTTCAGAATGAGGAAAAAAAATTCACACTGAGACTTGTCTGCTGCCTAGACTGATGGTAAACACATGATCACAGACTACCTAAGGTACTGCCAAGCAGTAACAAGTTGACTTTGTTTACGCTGTGACAAAAAAAAACAACCCCAAAACCCATGTGCCTAGGGCACCAGCTCTCCAAGGCAGAAGAGAGTAGGTGATAATCTTTTGTGAGCAGGACTGAAACTTCTTCCTGACTGAATTAAGGGCTCAGAAGTCCTTCCGAGTTGAAAGATGCAGGGAAGAGGAAGGACTGAAACCAGTCTCCAAAGGAGGGGGAGCAGAGGAGGAAACAAGGTCCTCAGGATCCTTGGGAAAGAGAGTGGAAGGTGGATCATCCACCTGAACTTTGTGAACATGCTACACCTTGTTATTTGTACCATACAGGTCACTTTTGAAACCAAAATAAACACAGACATATACATGGCTTTCATTTAATTGCTTGTTTATCAGCTTCTGTAAACTGCACACTGTGAGAGGCTGAGAAAATGCCTGGGACTAGGTGCTAATGCTCTGGCTCTTTGGCCAGTTTCAACCAACCGGTGGATTGAGGCTTCCACACTGCGTGAAACAGTCAGTGAATACAATTATCTGCTTCTCCTTCATTTCTGGTGAAATGAAAGATAGACAGTTTTCCCCTGTCATAATTAATTTGTTTGCCAAACATTCTTGTATATGAATTTCCATCTTTTTAGTACTAAGTGATGATCATAATAGTATATTCTACTCTGTCTGATTAAATTCATACCCACCTATTTGATATTAAAAGCTGCATGAAAGAGCACATGGCAAAAAAATTTCCGTATATATGTTAGTATCCCTGTGAATATGTAATGGGAACATACATATTTACAGTCCAAGACAAGAGACAATGTTCTCTGTTACAAATATGCACCCTGTCCTTTGTGGCACCAGTGCATCCAGTAAAAGGCATTAAAGAGTAGACCAGATGCTGGGGATGTCAAGACACATGCTGCCCATAGACAGACCATGTTCCAGTGAATGCCTCCTTACAGCTGGTAAGAGGGTTGTTCTGCAAAAATGCAGATGGAGCTTCAGGTGCTAAGGCTGATTCTGATCCTCACTGTGCAGAGATTTCCAGACAGAAGGGTAGAGAGGTGTGACAAGAAGTAAAGACTGTATATTGAGAACTAAGGGACTCAGCTACTATAGATACCTTGATGCTGGTAAATAACGTACAGCTCATTTAGGGTGTTTTGGTACAACTAAAGGGCCCCAAGGGATGAAACCTGGATTTCTCTGAGGCACTTTGGGAGGGTATTCTCAGTGGCCTTTAAATGGGCTTTTGTCCCTGTGGGACCGAGGTCATGACTTCTTGGGGAAAGATTCCCATTACTGAAGACAGCTATGAGGTGAGTACAGATTTTCTGTGACCACAAGTGGTGAGCAGGGAAGAGGGTAGTAGCAAATACTCTGAGCCTGAGCACAGGGCTATGAGCTATGAAGAGGATTGGAAGCAAACCAAGGTCTTCCTGATAGAAAAAAAAATGGATCTGTGGGTTTGCATCTCAGTGTGCAGCTGTGACTGTTAGAGGGGTCAAAATATAACAAGCTATATAACAAGATTCTGAACCTAGGAGGCAGCAGGTCTAATTTTTATTTCTAACTTGCTGTATGATTAGTGCCAAGTCATCTAATTTCTCAGGGCATCAGTTTTTCCGTCTGTGAAATGTGGATGATGTGACCACCATCAATAAATTGTACAATGCAAGTAAAACGTGGTATCTACTCCCAGTGCCTTATGGACAGTTTTTTATTTAGATACTCCACCACCTTTGAAATTACATTGGCTAGGTGATTTGAAAGCTTTGTAATAAATCTAAATATTGTTGGCACATTAAGAAGAATGAGGTGATAAGACAATGAACTGCATTAACAAAAGAAGCTTGTTTAAATCTGGTATAAATGAGTTTGAACTGCAGTGATATGAAGGTATTTTTATTTAGGCATTTTGCCAAAATATGAGGCATTCACATTTTATCCTATTCATGGCTTTTCTTGGAATATAAACAACATATATATTATTCTTACAACTTTGCAGAAGTAAGTGACTCAAATACAATTTGACTATTGTTGACGAACTGTGGAGATAAGATTTGTTATAAAGGAAGTAATTTTGTGGATGTAAAATGGAATAAAAAAGAGAGATGTAAGAGGCATCCATCACAGTATACATTTTTTACTTCCTCACAATAAATAGATCAAAGGGAATGCATTTATTTTGCAGAAGACTGTGCACTGATTTGAGGATAGTCTTTGCACCAGCAATGGATGTCACCATTCAGAATTTCCCAAAGTCTTCTACCAACCTCATAATTTCAGGAGCTGAGTATGTCTTTGTAACAGAGGGTAAAAGAAGATTCAAAAAAGAAGTACAGGTTGGCCTTTTCTGCATAAACCATTTGTGAGTTTTGTGGAAAAAAAAGTGCTATGGGATTGATGCTAAAAGATAGCTGAATTGCAACTTCAGTTTCAGTGCTGTAACATAAACTGTGCATTTTAATGTGTACATCGTGCTTGCAGCAGTACGATAATACAGAAGCAGAGCAATTACATCAGTAGAATGAACACATTTCTAATGGTATTTGTGTTATATGGATATATGGCTGTTGGCCTGTATGCTGATACTTTCATTGCTGCCATATACATGCAATCTACTTATGGTTAAGGTTGCCAGGCAAGTAATTACCAGAATGGAGTGCTAAGCAAGCAGTCCTGGTGTCAAAGAATCTGACCTTGTGAAGATAATGAGACAAGGAGAATTCAGAACAGATGAAAGCCAAGAGCACCTACTTTATCTACTGACAGCCAGAGAACACCTTCATGCTCAATCAGTTCCCGCTAATGAGACAAGATGGGGCAAGATGGTAAAACAGCAGTAACGGGCAAACTTTTTTTCAGCTTAATGATCTATAACTTAGTCAGATAAAATTGTCTTTTAAACCAGACAGTGACATAAGTATGAATAGAGAAATACAAAGAATGTATTTAAGACATTTTAGATTTGTTTACACTATAATGAGGAATGATTAATGGTTGGGGAAATATGCCCTGTAGTGTGGCTGGGGAAAGCTTAATCCATTTAACTTATCAAAGGGAAGGCAAAAGGGCAATGTGATCATTCTCTGAGAGTCCACATCAAGAGAGGAGTGTGGTAATGGAGGATTTTCCAGGCTAACTGACAAACAGACACAGCATATACTTTCCAGAAGATGAAAACAGAGAAACTCATGTGAGAAATGGTGAGGTTTTATCCATTCTGTACTCCGGATTGTGAGGGACTTCTCTTTCTTTTTCCTTCCTTTTTTNTTTTTTGTGTGTTTTTTTTTTTTTTTTTTTTAATGTGTTTGTAAACACATGGTGGTCCTGGGGTGACTCTGAAGGGATCTTAGAAAGGCAACTAAGAAGTGTAAGTTGACTGTCAGTGGACATGCAGCATCTTCAAACCTATTGGAAAGTTTAAAGGTATGCAAATTGCAAAAGGTTGAAAACTAATGGACTAGCTAAATTGACTCTTGGACTTGTATCAAGAATTAATGTAGGGGAATGTTCAAGCCTCTCTTACACAGAATATCAGACTAAAAAATCACACTGGTCTATTCTAATTTTGCAGTCTATAAATAGGACTAATATTGTGGAGCCAGACCAAGATCAGGAAATTCTGGCATATGCTATAGATTACCTCTTCCAGTGCATGTTAACTAGGCAACCTTATGAGGTCTTTGCAGGTAGCTAGTTGAATTTCTGTATTATCTTCTTACATTCTCCTTTTCCTGCCATTTAAAAGCTGCACATGAATTACAAAGTATTTCTGATGCTTACACAAAACTGTAACCTCATTATTTCCCTTCTCCGTTGAAAACTTCTGCATTTTTTCATAGAATCATATAATGATTCAAGTTTGAAAGGATGTCTAAGACCATTGAGTCCAATCACTAACTTAATGCTGCTGGGTCCACCACTAAACCATGTCCCTGTGCACCATATTTACACATTTTTTTAACAGTGATTACCTTCTCTGGGCAACCTGTTCCACAAGGCCACATTCTCTAAAGGCCACAGCTTGGTGAGAAGATGGGAGGGAGAGGGCAGGATGGACTCTTGAAAATTGTTGCCTGTAGTCTGAAACTTGGTTGAAACTCCAGACAAAGTTATCATTGAGAAAGGTCTTTGGCAGATTGATGGTAGTGAGGAAATATAAGCTCAGTACCTGAATCAGTGTTTGAAATCATTTTCCTCTACTGTTTATAGCAAAGAATTCAAACAACCAGCTTGAAGAAAACCTCCTGAAAAGCACAGATCAGAGTTTCTGAGAGGCATTTTCCTGTCCCAGTCCTGTGGGAGCAAAGGGAAGGGCACTGTCCTCTTCTGTGACTCCAGTGGAGAGGTTACAGAACCTCAGTTTTCCCAACACCATTTCCCTTCAGAACTATCTTCCCTACAAATAAAAAGGCTTTTCAATGACTGATGCTGAAGTTCAGACCCCTGTCTTCAGATGGAGGAGAGGACAAGTTCTTGTCTCTGGAAGCTACTGGACAGAAGTTCAGCTCTTTCTGTACTGGGAGAGAACTGAAGCATAAATCTAGAGGCCAAGATCAGGAAGCAAAGGAGCAGTGGCTTTGGAACCTGGGAATTAATTTCTCTGGGCAGCCCAGAATTTCACCCAGCAGTTTCTCTTCTGATTCATGATGAAGGTGGTTGGCCTTTTTTAAAAAAAAAACCAAAAAAACAACAACAAAAAAAAACAACAACAAACAAACAAACAAACAAAAAACCCAAACATCAGTCTTGCCCCATTTAGTGTCTGAAAGCAACTAGATCACTCCGGGGACTTGGCATGTTCTTAACTGAGGCAAAAAAGTAATGACAGTTCCCAAATGCAAGTCAGTCCTGAAGCTTGAATGAGCTGTCATTCCTCTTGCAGTGCTTCCTTCCTTTTCTTATCCTCTCTAATAAGCAATGCAATATGTAGCAAAGTGGAGGCCCTACCCAGATGGTGAGTTGTGCTGATTAATTTATAGACCTGTCAGATCTTGCATGTTGCCACCAAGACACATGTTCCTAGCTCCTGTTTTGTTTTTTTTTTTTTCAGTCTTGCCCTATCCCTCAGTGGTTTGTGGTGGTGTCTAGTGGCCCTGCTCTGGCTGTGGCTTGGGGTACCTAGTGCCCTGGCTTCCTGGGACTGTGGGTTAGTAGCCCCATAGGGCTTGGTGTACAGGGTCACTGAGTGGGAGGGCAGCTGTACAACCTCAGGGAAATGCTTCTGTTTCAGGTTTGCTCTCAGAAGACCTTTACTGTAAGTCTCATCTTTCAGCTTGAAAGCTTCTTGCTCTGGAACTATTCATCATTTCTACTACCTTTCTCCAAACACTCTACTTTCCTTTTTCCTTTTTTTTTTCATTCTTATCACCTTCTCTACTGTTCTGGTGAACAAAGGCTATGGGGACAGGTACCTTTGCACAGACACCCTGACTCGGCCCCAGGGAAGCTACTGTTGGAAGCAACAGGATGCTATCCCATGCAGGGAATTGTTGATAATTCCCTGCTATCTCAGGGATTTACTGAAACTTTTCTGCTTTTCACCCTTTTAAACCAGAGTCAGTTGCAGCTGGCAAGTCTGGGACTTTTTTCTAACTCCTGCATGGTGGTTCTGTTCTCAAGAGGCATTGTGACCCAGGGTGGCAAAGTCATTCTATTTCACATGATCATGGCTGCCCAGCCCTGACCTGTCCCATTCTTGTCCCATATGTGTTTCCATTCCTACTGCACTGTAGATTTTGTGATGTCGAGTTGTCTCAGTTTAAAAAGAAACCAAGATGTCTATCAAGGAAAGTGAGGAACCCTTCTGGACTAGGAAGGGGACCTCTCTTCTCAAAGCACCGCAACCTTTGAAATTAAGAGACTTTAATCAGAAAATGTAGAAAAGAGGATAACAGTTCTTTGCTACAAATATTTATATATATATGTATAACCAAAACCAGAACAGAACAAACAACAACACCGCAACCAAACCTTTGGAACAAATCAAGTCCCATCTCTGCCCCTTCAGTGCAGTTATATTCACAGAGAGCAGGGGGCGCTGTCGGTGCCACGAGGCAAAGGCGTGGGAAGAGGTGCTGGTTCCAGAAGTCCTATGGGAATGGCAAGTAGGGGGATGGGCTGGAGCGTTTCCTGTGGGCAGTGCGAGGACTCTCTCACCAGCTTTTGTCCGAAAGCACTTGGAGCAGTGAGGGGGGGTTAGCAACTCCTCTGCAGGTGGCGCCGGCCCCTCAGCGAGCCCGTAGCGAATCCAGACAGTGGTGTTTTTTTTCCTCTCAGAAGAACGGCACAGGGCACTTCGAATTGTGGGGGATGAGGCAGTACCCCCTCCCAGTGCTGCCACCAGCCCAGCAAACGGCAGCTGGGTACTCAAGCACATGGAAGACAAAGGGAGCACCGGGAAATCTCTCACCACCTCCCAAGCCAGGGAAAAAGCGAGGTCCTCCCCCAGAAAAAGAAAGACGCCTCCCCCAGTGCTCTCCCCAGCCATCACGTTAGAATGCAAAGCTATTAGTTATCCCTTTGTTTAGGCTTTAGAGAGTTGGCTGGCTCCTGGAGCAGGTAGTGAGAGAGATGGGTTTCAACAACCCATCTCGTTCTGGCTCCCCAAACCGCTGTGTTGGCAAGGGACACACACAAAAAACCCCAACCAACCAAACACCCCCCCAAACAAACAATCAAACAAAAAACCAACAAAACCAACCCCCACCACCACCAACAAAAAAAAAAACCAAGAAAAAAAACCAAAAACCAAACCAAACAAAAACCAAAACAAAAAACCCAAACCCAAAACAAACCCAAAACAAACCAAACATGAAAAATTGTGAAGCTATAACAGAAGTCAAATGTGAATTTCAACTTTGAAAAAAATATGTAATTTGATGTCTCCCCTTCCATCTGTTATTTTAAGGTTTTTCTCATTACATTTAAAGGAGAGGGGGAAATGTGATCTAAGGAAGAGGGAGGAGTAATCTGCACACCAGAAAAAAATCTTTTTCCCACCTTTAGCTTTACTTTTCTCAGTTGAAAGAGTTAAATTCAAACAATGAAAGCATTTAAAGTCAGTATGATTTTTGTCACTGCTGTCATTCTTTTGTTAGAAAAATCTTGAGCAAATGTAACTAAATGCTGAAAATGGGCCCTCTCCTGTTATTTCGAACAACTACTGAAATGACATCAAAATTACATCCGGAAATACAGAATTATGACTTTTCTTGTAACAGCTGAGTTGTTTTTGTGAAACAATGATTCCCATAAAGCAGAGACATTTAGGGGGTTAGAGAGGGATCTGTCCACATCTTTTAATTCAGCTGTGCTGTGGAACACAAATTTTCTCTCTTACTTTTTAAAAAAAAAAGTATGTAATGACTAACTTGCAGAAATAATCCGATATTTTACAATCTTTAAAGAAACTGGAGTGTGCTTATCTGTGCATGTGTGTATATGCACACTGATATATATTAAAAAATGTAAAAAAACCCTTATTGCATCTTGATTTCAGCTTATAATACATACAAACAAAGGAGCAAAGCTGTTTAGCATTGTTATGTCTTTTTTTTTTTTTTTTAATATCTCACTTTGTGATTGATTTGCAGTCAAATGAAACCTGCTTGTTAAAAATAGAGAGTAACACATTTCTTGAATGAGTCAGGAGTCACTGCAGTCATGCAAGTAGCATGGTTCAGCAGGGTCATTTTGGACTGTCACTGGCACAGGAAGACAATAGTTTGTGGTGCTTTTTTTATGCCTGTAGCTAGACTCCATACTGAAGATCTTTTGTTCAAGTGAGTGCTTAGAATCCACAGATATTTTCTGCAAATTACAAAAGGAGATTGTTTAATCTCAAAGGCCAGAGCAGTGTTTTTCAGAGAATTGGACTATGTTGCAGTAGTTACTGAGAGGTATATAATACCTCCACTGAGATATTATTGCACATTTAATACTGGATCTTTTTAAAATCTGTATTGATTTCTGCAAAATATATTATGTTGTGTCACTGTGCTACACAGCTTCAGGATAACACAGAGAGGATGGCATGGCTATGTCCTGGCAGTGTTGGTGACCAGTGGGAGAGAGGGACGATCTGTGCACCTCTGGGTGGATTTAGTATCTCTCAGATGTGCTCGCTTGGATGCCCAGGAGGCTTCCTTTCCCCTTCTCTGAGAGAGTGGCCATGGTGTGGATATGGTGCTCTGCGTGTCTGGGGTGTGTCTGTCACCCATGGGTTCAAGGGAGGGGGGTACAGAGTTTCCATTAACTGTTCTCTGCAATGGAACTGTGGATCTGCAGCAGCATGCTTTCCTGAGGTTACAGAGCAAAAGTGAGCTAATGCTGAGAGATGTGAAAAGGTGCAGGGATTCAGAGCAGGAAGGGTCTCACTTGGAAAGAAATGTGTAAGGAATGAAACAGTTGTTTCTACTCTGAAGCTTAGGGTTCCCTCTGCTTCAGACAGCCAGGGCTTCCCTCATTGCAGTAACATCATTTCAGTTCGTTGGTCTATGCTGAACTGAAAAAGTGCCTGCATCCCTCTACTTTGTGTGCTCCAGGGGCAGGGGTGCTTTTTGAGGCAAGCATTGCCAATAAGGAATGCTGCTGATCATCAGAGCTGAGGTAACAAGTGGGTTTAATCATGGGAAGAAGTTCTGAGGAGAGGAATGGGAAGTTGGTACCCAGGAATCTAGGAGTGAAGAAGATCCTCTGTCAGCAGTTTGTGCTGCTCCATCCATTTCCATGCTTCCAGCCCTCACTGCAACCTGCATTCTTCCACTACCGGGCAGTACTGGGAGGGAGCACAGCTTAAAGCCCCCAGGGTGTGAGCCTGATCTGGGGGAGAAGCAGGCTGGCAGCACACTGGGGCAGTCAGATGCACACACTGCAGGATGCCTGTCAGTCAGGGCCATAGGGATGAGACACAGACGGAGTGAAATTCAGCCTCCTGACAGCTGATGTGGGGCTGACAGCTCTGCAACAGACACCAAAAGTAATTGCTAGGTGCAGCTTTGTGGAAGAAAATGATCTAAGGCTGAGCAAGGCACAAACTGTCATACAGGGAATAATGGTGGCAGCATCAGCTGTCCTGCCGTAAAGATCCCTTCTGAAAACTTTACTTCAAATCCTACTTTTTTTTTTTTTTTTTTCTTTTTAAACCCACAAGAGATATTATAAGTTGGGTTTCCAGGCAAATCCAAGTTCATCTGCTGGAGGCTGAATTGTAGCTGAAAGACTGTCAGCTGAAGAAACGGGTGGAAGAGGTCTTGACAGCCCAAGTTTTGTACCCACTTAGAGAGAGAGAACAACCTGCTTGTGCAGATAGTGGTCCTGGGCAGTAGTGGGAAGGGAAAAACATCCCTCAGGCTTGTGAGGTATGGGAGAGATATGACAACCAGAGAAAGCTTCTATTTGCTATAGTTTAATGAAAAAAAATGGAATGTGTGAATGTTCAGTAACTGCAACAGTCACAATTATGGATAGGTGCGGTTTAAATATACTTTTCATAGGAGAACTTGAACTAATGTGTTGTCCACTTCAATTTTTCTTATCCACTGACATCCTTCTCTATCACTTTGTGACACATTTCACCTTGGTAAGATGTTTTCAAACAAATTGAATTAAATACTCCAATTTACATTAACTGAGCAAATATTAGAAGTCCAGGGTGCTTCCAAGACCTCTAGAGGAATGGGCAACTAACTCACTCAAGGATCAACATTTTAGGCTCCTTCACAGTCAAAATCTTTGCATTTTTCAAAGTCCACAATTTCTAGGTGCAAATTTCTGAAGTTACACCAAGAAGTGGTGAGTTGTAGTATTGGATGTAAATTCCATACTTTCTCTACTAACAGTTTGGATTCGGAATAACTATTTGACTACCTCAGAATAGGAAGAGAGACAAGATGACAAGATCTATTTAGTGAGTATAGTGTGATGATCTAACTTTAGATACTATTCAGGTCTGCATTTCTGGTTCACGAAACTTGGCCGATGTGTATCTTTTCTGGATGTACTCAGACTGGGAATTTTGAATAAAAGCACAGAACGTGTAACTTCTTGTTAGGAATCTGTTAAACCTTATGGCTATTGATCCATTGCAGTTTTGTTTAAAATAGAAGCATACATAAAGGCAACAGTTATGTGCAAACATAAAAAATTAGGGTTTTTCAAAGCAATGAATCTGAATTGAATTTAAAAATATCCATGAACACGTTGACATGATTTTCAGAGAAGTCTTCCATATTTTCTGAATGTTTATCCTTTCTCTAATCATTGGAAGTGTGCCTGCAGACTGTATTTATTTTATTTTCAAAATGTGATGAGACCAAGAAGTTTAGAAGCAGAATAGCTATTTAGAATATCTTTCAAATTCAGCAAATTTGTATGCTTCATACAAAACAAAGAGATCAGTGAGAGGAACTAAAACAGGAGAAAGGGATAGCTTATGTTTTTAGTGAAGAATTAAAGCTGAGCTGTACTGTTCATTTTGTAATTTTTGAGCTTATCACATCTTCTTGTTTGTTGTCTGCCTTGATAGATAGCAGGATGACAGATGACATCTGCCTGCATCTGAACACAATGTTAAAACACGCAGAGGCACTTAGGAAGGATTCATTGTCCCAATGAAGTGCCAGCCCTAAAAAACCTTAAAAAAACCCCAAATCCAACACAAATCTTGAGGCTGAAACCAAAGTTTGGCTTTTTTGTTTTGTTTTCCTGAAATATCTTTAATTATATCTGTATAAACAATTGATGACTTCTTTGTATCATGATTAGACATGCTGGAGTGACTGGATGCCTTGCCAAAGATTTAGCACAGTCTTTTTAACATCTACGGTTTTAAGTGTTTCACCACCCTATTTTATCTGTGACTCATTATCAATGCTTGATTTTCCTTACCACTTTTCTCCCCTGAGCATTTGCAACTGTCATTTTTGCTATTTTTTGCACTCCAGCCTTACATATTCTTTCTCTCTTGCCTTATTGTTTACCACGATGTTTACTTTCTGTCCTCTGTTTTGGCAATGTTCTCCAAAAAAAAAAAAAAAACCAAACCAAAAAACCCCCCACCTCCCCAACAAACAAAAACCACCCAAACCCAACACCTTTTCACAGAATCACAGAATTTTTAGGCTTGGAAGGGACATTTGGAGATCATCCAGTCCAACCCACCTACCAAGGCAGGGTCACCTAGAGCAGGTTGCACAGGAACACATCCAGATGGGTTTTGAGTGTCTCCAGACAGGCAGACTCCACGACCTCCCTGGGCAGCCTGTTCCAGTGCTTTGCCACCCTCAATGTAAACAAGTTCTTCATATTGAAGTGGAACTTCTTGTGTTTTAGTTTACGGCTATTGCTCCTTGTCCTGTTGCTGGGTACCACTGAAAACACTCTGGAATGGTCTGTTTTCAGTAATGAGAAATCTCCATGCACTGTGGCATTGTGACTCTGGAATGGTGACAGGATGGTTTCTATAAAATAATCTTTAGTGAATAAATTAATCTTGTAACATCCCAAGATTTTCATAATCAAAATGTATACTGCCAAATGTATGAAGTTGAATGGATGTATTTTCTGCCTGGAATGAACTTTCTCTTTAATTGCTCATTTGGAGTCCTATGGCACTGACATAACTTGCATTTTTGAATTATTATATATGCAAGACTCATCAGGATTACCACGGATAATCTAGATGGAGAGAAACAGGCTATATGCATCTTTTTCTTTTAGCCCTATCTTCTATGATTATGCAACCTGTGCAAATCAGGTAGAACATTATTAATCTTAGGGAAGAAAACATAAAATTTCCATGTTAAATGTTAAATGCTAATCTGGCTGCAAGATTTCTCTGTAAATAAAATCCAAAAATTGTGAAAGTTTGAAAGGACACCCAAAGGTGATCTAGTTCAACCTGCTCCTCAAGACATTTTTTAAGAAGTAAGCAAAATTACTTGTTTCTGTTTCCCTGGTGATCCAGACAAATATCAAAAAATACTGGATACTTACTTCATTATTTAGAGGAAATATGAGGAAAACCTTAATTATAGCATGACTCCATTACACTTGGGCAGACCTCAAGCAGACTGAGAAAACTTCTTTAGTTTTCATAGGCATTCAAAAGTTCAAATGAATACCAAAGTTAAAACTGGATAAATACCACCTGATACTGTTTGTCAAAATATTGGCCCCTTTCCTTGCTCATGAATGATTTGTGATCTGATTTTCATTTGCTCAACCATATTTGTTATTCAGGAATATTCATCAAATAGTTCATTCAGTTCTTTTTTGCTGTGTGGTCGATTTATATCACCTAATATTCCAAGCACTCTTTCTTGCATGACTGAAAACCAAAGGTAGGAAAGCACCACAATGCAAAGAAAACAAAATGCCACATAGTACAGTCAATTAACAAGGTCAGGGATTTTGAGATAAAACTGCAACATGCAATGTTTGGTCAAATATCTAAGACTTCAAAGGAGCTATTGAGGTCTCAAGAACATCTTTAGCATTACTGAGGATAGAAATATTTGTCGGTTACCTCACCCAAATCTCAAGTTTGCCACTCTTTATATTGCCTGTGATGGATGTTTTAAAGATATTTTAAAACTGTCTTAGTGGGATAATTCAAATTGAAAACAGAGGAAAAAACTTTCTCCTAATTTTCAAATAGATATTCCAAAAAATTTCACAGTAAATCTCCAAAAGTCTTTGACTCAGTGCTGAATGAAGACTCTTATGGATGTTGACAGAGTTGATCATCTTTCTACAAAATAATCCAGTGACCTAAACCTCACATATACTCAGTGAGAGCAGAAGTGCATCATTAGTGGGTCTAAACTGACCTAAAGTAATTCTAAAAGTTTCCAGATGCCTAACTATTCTCTTTTGTTTTTATCATGAAAAAAGAATGCACATACTGTGGTTGTTTGAAAAAGAGACTCCTGATTGAGCTATTAGAAGTGGGTAACAATTCAAAATGAACTTGAAAAAAAATTGTAGAGCTTTTGTTTTACAAATTCTTCAGAACATTAATTTCACATCCTGTTCTTTAAAATGTGTTCGCTTTTGTGACAATAATTATTGAGGATGTTAGTGAATCAGAGTCTGAATCACTTAAGACCTCTATATCCATGAATAATGTTCACCAGTGACTACTTCTCAGCTCCATATTTATGCAGTAATTCCAACAATGAAGTCTTGTTGCGTTTCAAGAAAATAAACATTAAAGTAAACAGCTTGTTCTGTATTGAGGTGATTAAAGGAGGAATTCAACAAAGACTAGACTTCTGTCAGTCCAGTTAAGAGTTTATTATCCAAAGCTGTTGTGATAACAGTGTTATTTCAGTGGATACAGGCTGTTCAAGTTTCCTGGGATTTAAAGATGAATTCAGGTCATTCATTACTTTTGCTGGCACTATAAATCTGTAGCATTAGGAGATAGTGGAAAGAGATAAGTATGCTACAAATAGTACAAATAAATATGGAAGAGATCACTTTAACCCCCTAATTCTTCCTATGTGAAAATCGCACTTCCTTCATGATAGAATCACAAAAACAAGATGGAAGTAAACCCTACCAAATTTCCTCTTCCATCCGCCCTGTGTAAATTTTTTAATGCATGCAGGACATCCTCTGAAGCTCTCAAGCTTGTGCAATCTGTGGCTTCTGTTGGGTTCTTTGAATGGTGGAGTTCAACACCAGCATGAACAGCAGAGAAACTGGGGAACTTGCCCAATAAACTAGTTCTTGTAGAGTGTGCTGTGATTTTTAATGACTGTAATCTATACTGTGAACACTCCCCAACTGAGATGTGACTTGTGGAAGAAGCTGTGTTGAAATTTATGTTTTAGTTGTAGAAGCTCTACTTCTCAGCAGCCTTGGATCGAGTAGAGTTGGGCATGTTCCTTCATCTTGAGTACATTCCTCTTCTTTTTGTTCCCAAAGGACTTCAAGGAGCAAAAAAAGGCACCTATGCCCCCAAGTTTCCCAGACTGATAGCAGGATCTTTCTCTTTCCTATTTGTTCCCCTCAAATAACTTTTTGCTATGAAAAAATTCAGAAAATTAATTTCCTGTTACATGGTGTCTGTATGGATACCTTCTAAGCAGACTAATCTTGCTTGTTTGTTACATTAATTAAAAGCTCCCTTTTGCTAATTTTTTTTGTAGTTAGTCTATTTCTAATTATAGGCTGGAAGCTGTTTATTTCTTTTCCTCTGATTAACTATGGCAGAGACTTTCTCTCTATTAGGGAGAGGTCTGACGGTTGCCTTACTGTGTTGGGTGTTTGTGGCAAGTGGAAGGCACAGGACTCTACTCACTGGAAATTTCATGCATGGAGATGAAAACTAAACTTCTGTCTGGCACAGTGTTAGAACATCTCTGGTCTGAGATCTCATGTGAGCATCCTCAGATACACAAATGGTCAGATGTGAGTCTTACGAGGGATGGAACTGAGTTTTGTAATAAAGATTTCAGGTCGCAATTAATTGTTGCTTTTCACAACTGGAAATCAACTTGAATTTTTTATGTAGTTTTTCAGGGTTTTGAGGTTTGGTGCCATCAGTACTAAAGTTTAACTTAGAAATCTTAGGATGGTCATCATCATTGTCTAAATTATTGCTGCTTAAATGTGCAAGCTCAAAACACCTTACCCTTTTGGGGCCTATAATAGTGTTTTCATCATCAGGTTGCAATGTCCAATTATATATTTAAAAAATATAAAGATACCAATAAAAAGGTGAAGAATCAGTCCAAGTAGAAATGAAATAGTTGGATACTTTCAAAAACATTAAAACATAGTCCTGCAATGTCCTGCAATCCTTTCGTGAGCTGTTTTAAATAAGTATCCCTTCCAGAGTTTAAAACAAAGATGCTCTTTTATTTGTAGTACCAGATCTGAAACCTGTTTGACATCTTAATTTTACCATTTTACCATTTTATCTGCTGTCGTCAGAACCTATTTTCCAGAGGACCAAATTCACAGCAATGTGTTGAGATGAGATGAGATGAGATGAAATGAGGTGACGCAGCCAGTCAAGCATCCCTTCTCCCCCCTGATAATCAGGGGACACACTTTAAATGCTCAGCTTCCCTCTCTTCTATTCAATGTGTACAGAGCCTGGTGGATGACACATTCTCTCAACTCTGTACTTACTATTAAACACCTTTCAACAAACGCAAGCGAAAACACTCTACCATAGTAACACTAACTCCCACTTCGAGAGGAAAGCTATTGCAGTTGTGGGGAGGGGAAGCATCAGCTGTGTGGGTAAAAGTGTGCCCTCCTGTGAGCATAGCTGCTGTCAGGATGACTACGTGTCTCACATGAGTGTTGGTGCAGAGTGCATTTCAGTGCAGCTGGGAATCCTGCTGCCCACTGAGCCCATCTAACTACACAGAGCATAGGCTGACTGACACCCTTTAAGGCAAATGTAGAAAGTTTGCTGTAAAACCTGATATAGTTTTTGACATTGATGGATATGAATAGTGAGAAATGTCAGTTCAAGATGAAAAGCTACTGGTGAAACAGCATCCTCCAAACATATTCCCATGATACCATGGCAGACTTTAGCAGCCTTGATTTTCTTGACACAAAAGCTGGTAACTAGAGGTCTAGATGTAACTTCAGTTATACTATTTTCAAACAGTTGCTGGAAAGGCTGTAGGCTGATTTGCAGAGCACATTTTGGCTTCTAATGCAGAAGAAACTTGCTTTTGTACTGTTTGATACATGCAATATAATATATATATATACATGTTTGTGTTCAGACATATATGTACGTCTGATTTTAACAAATATGTATGTAGGAATAGGATATACTGCAAAGCAGCATTCCCTTTCATCATCTTACTTTTCCCTAGCCAATAATCCAAGTGATTTGGTAAGAGTACAGAAAGACACCTATTCAAATAGTTACAGATTTTATTTCTTTCCTCACAATAATAACTTTTCTCTCCAGAATTATACTCCCTAGGACTAAGAGTTAGAGATCTGTATTAGTCCCTAGGTCTGAGACCAAACAGACTACGTGATGCTATATCACAGCAAGAAGATATTAATGTTACCAGTGGGTGCCTAATATCAGGTTTTTGGCATCAGGGAGATAACTGGGAGGAAAAAGAGTTTTAAAAGACTTTTTTGTCCTGTCTTGGCTGATAAATTGTTGGTTGTTTGCATATTACTTGATTGCATTTTTTGCATTTTTGCTTTTCAATAATACCTAGACACTGGCTCCTGACCTTTCACAAACATCTCTGGTTTATGAAAGAAGTTTACACAGAAAAAGTTTAACCAATCCTACCTAAAAACATTTTAAGTTATGTTTTTTGTATCACTTGTTCTTACTGTTGCTTTTAAGGAAGATATTTTAAGCCCTTTAAAGAAAAGAAAACTATTTCTTTACTTGAATAGATAGATTTTTAAAGGTAAGAACATGACTTCACATACAAAAAAATACAGCAAATAGCCCTCAGAAGACATTTAAAAGTTTTCAAAAAATTTCCTTGTAAATGTTTTTATTATATCTGTTCCTTATGTACTGCACATTGTGGAACAGTACAACAGTTTTAAGAGTCAGATCTTGAGGATATGTAGCACTTACTGCATTTGCAGATCATCCATACAGTAAAAAACTTTTACCTTAAAACTGCCCTCTTTCATTCTGTAGTTATAGTGAAAAGCTAAAACTAACAGAGATATTTTGTTTGAATATTAACAAAAATATTTGCTTTGCTGCTCAATATTTGTCTTGCCTAATAAAGGGTAAGAATAAACATTACTGGCAGTCAAGAAATTTCTTCACTCACCCTTTCAGTGGTTTACTGAGTCATTATTTATAACAGTCTGCTTCACATCACCAACAAGCTCTCTCTGGTTTGTAAGTATGAGGTGCCACAGAGCACGTTCACTTGTTGGCTCTGTTTTAGAAACTTACCATCAATACCTTCCAGAAGCCTCCTGGATTGCTTGTGCACTGCTGTGTTGCCCTTCCAACAGATAATGGGAAGATTAGTGTCTCCCAGGAGGATCAGGACCTGGTGAAGTTTCTCCCTGTTTGAAGGAAGGACCATCCTATGCTAACATCCAGGTTGCACAGTCTCTCTTTTTCAGATCGGGGCATGTCTACAAAATGTAAAACATTTGAAGTTAGTTTAAGGTTTGAAAAATAGTTTAGGTTTCAAGATAGCATATTTGTTTTTGCCAAAAGTACCATGCATGGCCAGCTTGATTTCTGAGACAAAAGTTCCTGTTGTGCAAAGAATTGTAACTTCTGAAAAGGTATATAGAATTATTTCTGGCATATGTGGCTGGGATTTAAAACCAAGCCATCAGGACTCTGGCGGTAATCTAGAATATTCTGGTCCATAAGCTCAAGGAGTGAAGGACAAAACTTGTCTCTGATTTTGAGTTCCTGTTTGACATCTCTTACATCTTTATTGGAATGTGTCTCCTGAAAAACCTCTGGCCAAACCCCAGTCTTTGCTAAGCAAAGGGATTTTATAAGAATTTACCTAAATCTCCTCCATTCTGTTATAAAGTATTTTTAATTTTTTTTCTTGGATAGCTTCTATTCCCTACATGAAATGTGATGTTAGAAGTTATGATCTATCTCTTGTTTTGTGTCACTGAATTCTTGTAATTCATAAGAGTGCTTTAATCTGCAGGATTAAACCTGCACTTCTGGTGCCCACTACATCAGCCAAGGTTTCTCCCTAGGCCAGAGTGGTTCGGTCACACCACTTTTTCTAGCCAGTGAGGCAGTGAAGCTAAATATTCTCAGGAGATGATGTTCTCAAACCTGCCACCTCTGGCTGGGCTTCACCAGTCTGGCTTGGATTTAAGTCTGTAGATGCAAAACAAAGCTTATATGTCTCTGAGAATATGCAATGAGAGGCCTTTTGGGGAGATTTTTATTTGTATTCTATTTTAAAATATTATTTTTCATTGTGTTATGCTATAAGAGATTTGACTGCCGAACTTATTGTAATATACTGTGGGAGTATGATTTCTCGTGCAGCAAATTAAATATCTTTGTGAAGTTTTTAGTAATTCTTAGTCCTATCTATCTATTTTGATTTAATGGTTTATTTTGAATTAAGACTAATTTAGTGATTGTATGTAGATAATTTTTTAGGGATTAAATTTGCATTTTATTATTTTTTCTAAAATTTCCCAAAGTGATAGGCTTAAACTCCCACTGAGTTTTATTAAAATATGCCAGTAATGTGACTGGCATTTTTAAAGACACAAAATGTGGAAAACAAAATCTGTCTGTTCTCAGTAGTTAATGATCAAATAGAAATAAATCCATTGATTCTGAGATAACTAAATTAGAATGTTTGGATTTTGCGCCCTGTATCCAGATTCAATTATCTGCAACTTAAAATCTGATTTTAATTCTCACTGTTTTGGTCCCATAGCTTAAAAGTATACACTAATGAAATACAAAAATGGGAGATGATGTGTCCTTTAATATTCTGATTGGTGCACTGAATGGGGTCACTTTTGAACTGGGTCAGTTTGAGTCAGTTCTGATTTCTGTAGCTGCAGTACTAGATTTTGACCACTGAGTGTCAGACACTGAATAATCTTTTGACATTGTTTTACCTTTTTGTTTTACCCCTTTCCCTTTGCAGTACAGTGTTAATAAGTCATAGCAGATCTTCCTAGTCCTGTTTTAACCAGAAAAAATATCCCAATTGTTCAATAGATTAAATTCCACCACTAAGGCTGAAAGAAAAGGATTTTGATCATATTAAAAAGAAAGCTTTACAGCACACACTGAAAGACAAGTGCCTTGCTATGTGCTTTACAGGTGGCACAGCATAGAAGAGAGTTGTATTTTACTGCTAGGAAGTTTTGTGGGCAGTTATAATACTGTTCTTGGTGTAGCTGTTACATGCTGTTTGGTCTTCCTCAAAAGCAGAGGATAGACATCACAATAAACTACTTCTCAGGATTAGTTTGGGTTTTATTATCTGTGACTGTGAGATGAGGAAAGTCTGCACTGCTTGGTGTCTGTTGCTGTTACGTACTAAGGGTATGTTTATCTGTGGTAGACAGCCTTGGTCATGGCTTTTCAAACTTTCTTGGTGGAGACACAATTTATAAAATCTGTAGCTTCTTTGCTAGCATGTCCAGTTTCCTTTTCCTGCAAATAAACAGATGAAACATTGATGCACAGGTCAGACCTTACAGTGCTGTTGTGGCTACCTTGGGGAATCCATTGTCATGAGATACAACTGAGGCAAGAGCTTAGTAACAGTGAGATAATTGTCATCCTTGTGTTAAAATGAAAGGATACAGTTGTGGCAGCCACCGCTGCTTCCATTAAAGACAGAACTGCAACAGTACTTCAGGTTCTGTAATGCTTTTCATTGTAAGTCTCTGGCTTTCAGCTCGTCATACCTGCTGAACTTACATAACTGCCTTGCTCTCTTGGTATTTCCTTTCAATGTATCTGCATGATGAAAAGAAGGGTCTCTCACACTGGATTGCAGAAGAAATAGAAAGGCAGTAAAAACTGGAAGAATTGGTAGGGACTGAAAATCTATGTTAGTCTGCAGCAAAAAGGTGATGACTATGGGTGGGAGCAGAGGAAGAATCTCAGGTGACATAGGAAAGATATGGGAGGTGCACAGGGAGAGGACATAATTATTAGCTGTGTCTAAAGTGGTTGTGAAGCTCTTGGCTTTGCCTCAGCTTGTACAGAAATTAAAAAATACGGTTCTGTGCAATGAATATTACTGTAGGAAAATACCTAAACCAGCATGGCCTTTTCAATCTTATGTCAGTCACTAATGGATGCTTAGAAGTCTCTAGTAATGGCCACAATGGTTTGTCTGTAAGACCACCTCAAGAATGCCACTTGGAGAACTAGGCAGGATCTCTGTTTCTAAGATGCTGTTACCAGAGTTATACATATGAATTTTTTCTAGGCTTCTCTGCCACATGATGTTGTAAAGTTTTAAATATTTTGGAAAACCATCCAAAGAACAATCAACTAAAATGAACCCAAATGTCTCAGTGCCTCAGCTTCCTTCCCTTCTTTGAAGTGTCCTTGCTCTCATCTCTTAGGCATATCAGAGAGATAAATTCATATTGACTGTGGATCAGTTGCTGTGAAATGATGTCATCACAGAAAATTCCAAGAGGTAATAACTTTATACTCCATAAAACATTGGACTGTGGCACTGCAAATAAAGCCTGAGCCATCCCAGGAAAGGAAGTACATAGAAAGGTTGAACAAGAGCTGAGTACATCAGCTACTCAGCACACCAAGTGAACCTGGGACATGATGCTGTGGCCATATCACAGTCTATACTTTATGTCATTCAATAAAGTACTTCACCTCACAGTGCTTATAGACAAAATGGTTGGATGAAATTTAGATAGACAGCTTTTTTCTCTCTTGTAAAGTACTGAGTACTTGGATTTTCTAATTTATTTTCCTTTTAACACAATTTTTAATCTCACATCCCAGTTGTGAGAAGGCAGCTCTGGTGTTGGTGAATTTACTGTCCATTGAGAACAAATGTTTCTGACAGTGCTTTCCTTGGTAGCCACCTCTCATCTGATTTTCTTTTCCCCATCTATCAAACACTAAGTAAGATGCTCTTGGAAATGCAGGCTTTCAATTTTAACCTGGTTTATGCAGCACTTTCATCACATTTCAGTCCTTTGTAATTGGATCACTTATAAAATTGCCCAAAGAGGAACATTGCTTCCAAGAAGTATGAGTAAGATTCCATTATGAGGATCTAATAACAAAACCAGGAGTTTTTCACTCAAGAAGGAGTAGTCTGGCCTGGAAACACTGTAGTAAATAGTAAAACTTCAAATCAATTATTGTGGGTTGGACTTTGGCAAAATACCAACCCCCACCCCCCAAGACCCGCGT
>VXBX01005166.1:609-12090 GCA_013400415.1 Scytalopus superciliaris
CAATACTTCAAAAATAGGAAAAAAAAAAAAAAAAAAGGAAAAAAATTATTAGAGGCTTGCGGGCTGCAAGTTCCTATGGGCTCCTTGGTGTCTGGAGATTTCATCCCTGCTGTCCTCCGTGTCAGCTGCTGGCCGTGGTTAAACGCAGTAAGTCCTGGTGAGAGCAGTAGGATGGACCTGTCTGCTCTGATAGCCACTCGCAGGTCTTCCTTAGGGCAGGGGGATGTCAGCTAGCCTCTGGGTCTTCCGGAAGGGCAGGCTGGCTTGCTTTTGCGGCAATCCTTTCCTAGCACAGCTTAGGTGTCCTTTGTGCCTGACCTGTGGAGGAGGGACAGTTGGTGGAGAACGGCGTGTAGCTTGCCTTCCTTTGGGAATAGTTCCAGCTCTTTGTGTCTTTGGGGGGGCTTAATCTCTTTCCTGGGTAGGTAATCATCATTCCTCTGGGGGAAAAAACCGAAAATTCTGCTGCTGAAGTAGTTCTAAATTTCCACAGGAGGGGATGGGAGAACTGGGGGAGGAGGGGTAGTGTTTGAGGTTTCAGAACTAAATGACAACCTTACTGTGTGTCAGTGCACCATGGGATCCTCATGAAGTGTGCTGAGCCACAGGTTGTAATGAAGCTTTGTGGTGGCAATAAAGACATTGTATTTGTGCTGTGTTTGGTGCCCTTGTCTCTGTGTTATCCTTGCAAAGGAATGCAGTCACCACTGTCGCACCTACACCCCAGGTCTGCACTCCTCCCTTCTCGTGGTAGTGGTCTGTGTCAAGATGGAACAGGCCTTTGTATATGGGAATTTGTTCTTACTCTCAGAGGCAATTAGAAAAAACTGTGAGGTGCTACCCAGACACTGAGCCTGAGTTTGCATTGCCTGGACTAGGTGTAACCATATACACCAAGTCAGAGTGGAATGAAGGGGATTTATTTTCAAAGCAGTAAGGTATACCTGAGATATAGTGAGTTACGTTTTCTATGTATACAATAAGCAGCAGTGCATCAGTGTGACTAAAAGTGAAGTATGAAATTCTGTCTATAATGATCTCCATCTTTCTACTTTCAGCCTTCAAAGACAGAATTTATTGTAGTCTTTCCTTTTACTGTGCTCTTTATGATACAGTCAGAACAAGAAATTAAAAAAAAACCAAAAACACAAACCCAAACAAAAAACTTACAGCATTTTTTTTCCTGAGTTGGGAAGGTGTGGTCTCTTTTGGTAGGACATTACCCAAGATTTTTCTCAGTACAGAGAGGGAAGGAAAAATAATCTGTATTGCAGCTCTTACTAAAAATGCTAAATATTTTCCACCTGCCATCATCTTCAAAGAACTGCTGGTGCTCAGCAAATTCTACAAGTCCTGTTATTTTTTTCTCCTAGGGTTGCAAACACAAATTTAGTCATGCATGTATTCAAGTGGGGAAGAAAACAAACTCCCTAAAGCAATCTGGTGATTCTCAGAATAAAAGCACAAGAACATAGACTACAATTCCCAAGAGTGGCAGGTTACTTTTAATTGTTGGACCCCCTTATAGGAGTTCCTATGATGGTTTTCTTTCTCCTGCCTATGGGTCATTTTCAAAAGTTTCTTAGTTGGCACTCTGCTTATTCTTTCTTTGAGACAATAAATTTTGTTCACAAATAAACCCAGTTTTAATTCATTTATCAGGTTAATTCTCTAAGTTTCTTCCCAGTTTATCAATATCCTGAATGCTAGTTGTAATTTTGGTTTTCAGTTTGCATACTGGTATTTTTGTCCAACGTAGCTTGTTTTTGATTTTGCAGTGTAGATATGAGACTCAATACTTAGATATCTAACATGTAATCTTTATAAATTCATTTTATTAGTCTGTTCAACAGCAGTCCGGCAGAACTTCTTCCCGCTCTGAAGACTCACCTTGTGAGCTGGTTGAATTTTTTCATGTAGTGTGAAATCTGCTGAGATCTCTGTGTTCCTAAGCAGACAGTTTTCACCTTCAGACATGCCTCAGCACATGACAAACTCTGGGACCTAGGAGAGACAGGACTTTCAGAAGGTGGGACTTCATATTTGCTGCCAACTGTATGCCCAGAATAAGGAAACTTATACTGAGGAATGCCATTGGTTGCAGTCCTAGAAAAGCAAATGTGTCAAATGAATCTGCAGTTGGTGAGCAAGCAAACAAGTGCTGGAGCCCATTTGCTGGCACATGGGCTACTGCATCTATCAGTTCCTTAGCCTACACCACTAAGCACAATGTGCTGGCATGGGTATGCTGAATCCAGGTATAGATGAAGCGGCACATTTCACAAGGGTAAATTTCAGACACCATTGGCATTTTGACAGATGAGGATTTGCCCTGTTATTGCAAAGCATTGGAACTTCAAAAATGTTAAGCCACACTGTTCACTTTGGTATTCCCTGCAGAAAAGTGGTATCATTTTATCAAGGCACTGGAGAGACAATGTAAAGAGTTTGTCTTTGCTCTGGCTAATGAAGTGCTTGCAACACCAGTTTAGTGAGAGTTTGTAAAGCTGCTTCTAGTTCCTAAATAAACTGTTGTTTTAGGGAAAAAAAGGGCTGCTGACTTTCTGCCTCTTCAGTTCCCAGCCTCCTCTGAAAATAAAACAAACAAAACAAAAATCCAGGGGCTGACAGAGACAGAAAAGAGAAAGAAAAAAAAAAGTGAAGCAGCTGATCAGTTTGCTACACAAAGCGCCTCAGTATAGAGCTGTCAGCAGCTCAGCTTCTAAGCTGGCATCTGTTGGCACATTTCCATTAAAGTCAAAGCCATTTAGGTCAGGAAGCCTTGATTCACCAAAACCGAGGCATCTCTGCCAGCTCCAAGCTGGTCCCAAAGTGCAGCAGTGTCTCATCCATTAGCCACGACTGGCTGCTAGTCAAGCCCCCCTCCATGTTATTGCTGGTTAAGTCTCTTCTTCCTCCGTCTGTGTGTTGGGATAGAGACAGAGCCTGGCAGCTGGCAGGATGGCGTAGAGGCATGGATAGCTTTGGATGTGATGCTGGAGCAGCGGTGGAGAAGAACAGGGCACAGAGCATTCAGACTCCTTGCTAGCACAGCTGGGTGAGCTGTGGGTTGATTTGGGTTATTTTTTCTTTACTGTGGAACTCTGTCTTTTATTATTCTTCACTATTTTGGAGCACAGGTGGTTCATTTTGCTGCATGATTTCAGTGTAAAGCTCCTGCATGATACTAGTGCCAGTGCTGAAGTGATCCATCTGCATGTCTGCAGGGAAGCCTGAAGCAAAAGGTGTAAACACCTGTATTTTTATGCATATGTTTGGCTCCCTGCCAAAGGGAGGACCAGCTGCCCCATTAATATGCACTCCCTGGGCCAGTCTCCAAACAGTTAAACTGAGACCAGGTGAGGGCAGAAGTACTCTGCTGGCTTTCCAGTTCATTTGCTGTCCTGTAGGACCCTGCAGGAGCCTCGTGGGGAAAGGTCATGTTGGTGCTGAGCATAGGGATGGCTCTTGACACCTGGAGTAGGTGGGCTTGGATGGGAAAGCCTGAGGGTTACTGAAACACTTAGGGGCTGGATGTTTTCTGAGCAAAGTCATGGGTGTATAGTGCATTCTTTGGGTCTCTTTTTTGTTTATATTTGGTGACAGGTGGGGCCAGATCCTGAGCATGGAACTATCCCAATGCATTCAGAAGACCAGTCTATATGTCTATGCATCTGTTAGAAATACTCATTGCAGGGAAAGCCCTGGGATACTCTCTGTGGTGAGGGCCAGGTTTTCACTTTCTAAGTGTGGGGACGTTAATGGGGTGAGAGTCCCTTTATGACCGCTAACCCTTGCCATAGTGATGTAAGGAGCCTGAGGTCAAAAGGGAATCAAACCTGAAGTATTTTTAGCAAGACATTTGTACTTCAGGCAATGGGCCAGCGTGTCTGTGTGATAAAGGACATGCTGTCTCTAGGAAGGGCTGAAGTTCTGTCCCTGCATGTGACAGGACTTCTTGTCCTAATGCTGTGATACTGTAACGACAACGACTGTATTTGCTCTATGCAAGCCTACCAGAAATGGTATTTTCTGAATGCTTTAGCTGTTAGGTCCCTTTCTTATAATTGGCAGGAATTCTTTTAATCAAAGAAAAAGGCAAATGATTACAGGAAGTGAGAGGTTATTTTTAAGCAGCGGCATGCATTTCAGCCCCTGAAATTGGCTTTGCATATGTATTTTATTGATAACCATTAGGGGATTACAGGGCTTGTTACTTTTAACTTTGCTCCTCTCTGTGTGGTGTAACAAGGCTGATTTACTTTTTAATGGATGCTTTGTGGTTACCCTGGCTTGTGGAAGCCATCCTCTCTTCGTGTGTCCTGGCTGATGCTGTGCTCGTGAGACACCCACTGAATTGAGTTGCAGCAAAGTGCAGCTGTGTCAATCCTCAAAGAGGGATCTACTTCAAAGCATGCCTTTGAAGAGAATCCATACGTAGGACTTCAAAGCTGATTAAACCATTTGGAGTAAAATAGCACACTGAGTCATCTGCTAGGAAAGGGCATTATTTGTGTTTTTATTATTTTTCTCCCCTTCCTACAGTTGTGTCTTGGAAGAGTCCTGGAGCTGAAGGTAACTGGCAAGGTAAATCATTGCTTGAAGTGCTTTTATGATCACTCTCTCCTGGCCCTGAAGAAGCTGGTTTGGAGCTGCAGCAAAGCTGCAGCAGAGCCGTTTCCAGTCCGTTTGTGTGGTCAGGTCATTTGTAGCAGGAACTGACTCATCACATCCCACTGCTGCTGGGATTTCTTCCCTTTCTCCTGTGGAGCTACTCCTTTCAGAGCCAGGCTGTTCAAGCACAGGTTTTCAACTCGCTTGAAACAAAATTCAACCTGTGCTACTGCTTATTTCTAGTTGGCTCTGAAGTGTGGAAGGGTATCACTGACTGAACATCCACATCTCTCTGAAGGGTTGCGGGGCAGGGGTTTGTTCCCTCAGGGCAAGACTTTTCGCAGAGGGAAGCCTGCCTCCCCTGCAGTCCAGGCTGGTGTCAGAGGGCATCTCACTGCTTCTGGTTTTCTGATGTTCCTGCCACACTTTGAGGAAAGAGCCACTTCTGGAGAGGCTGTTGAATTAGAAATAGAGTATGCTTTTCATGGCAAGAGTTGATGGTTATGGCTAAGGGAATGCTGTCCTGTTTCAGAATTAGGAGAAGGCTCGGAGTGAAGACATTTAAAACAACAGGACCAACATGTGCTGCAGAGGGTGATTATCAGCATCAGTCTGGTAAAGCTGCAGACAGTGGCAAGCTAGGATCACTGATGTGGCTGGGAGGAAGACAGGACAGTATGTAGGCTGAGTTTCACACCCTATCACTCAGTGTCAGCTCTGAACATCACCTCTGTGTTAGCAACTAGGCCACTTGCACCGTGCTGGACCACAGGTCTTACTCCCATAAAGCAAAATGCTAATGTGCTTTTCTTCCTTGGGACAAAACAGAGGTTTTTTTCTCCATGGATTTACTAAAAATGAAGATCATCCCAAGCTTTAAGGCATCTGAAATGGCACATACTGAGGCCGAGGTTTCCACTTGCAGCCTAGTAGACTGGGAGAGTGAACCCCTGAGATAAGAGATGCATGTCTCCTTACCATTATGTTACTGGCCTTGCTCTGTTTTTTTTCTGGAAGTTGCAGCCGTTCCTCAACCATACATGGCTGTGTAGAATTTCAGTTTTAGTGAAACTTAGGATGGAAGCCAGGGGGGAATAAGTGAATCTGAAATATTCTGAAACAGATCAAGTGTGTGCTAAGTGCTGAGTGTGGCAAGATTGAGATACCTAGGCATTGGGAGCTAAATCCCTGTAGAACTGGTTGATACTGAAATAAGTGAAGAAAACAATATAAAATGTTTCAGGCTGTTACGGTGTGTTACGGGAAAGCTTTACAGAGCTTACAGTGTGCCCATGTCTCATCCGTGAGTGTGGAGGGATGACTACTGTTGTTAGAAAGTGTTGAATTTACCACAGGAGCTGTTTATCAAATTGCTGTAATTTCAGCTGGATATGGTGATCACAGCCTCTGTGTATTTCCTGTGAACCCAGGGATGCTTTGACAGAAGGAGAAAGGATGTGCCAAGAGTGCATTTCTGGGAACAGAAATATGAAGGTCTAAGGACCTGGTTTCTGGCCACAGCTAATGTGCTATGCAATTTTTTTGTAGCTTCTGTTTTCTGATAGAAGAGATTAATATAAGTATCTCAATAAAAGTCAGGAGCCATTGCTGTACAAGCAATTATGAGTAACATTATTATTATAGTTCTTTCTGGCCTTGAATCTAGGATTAGATGGAATATAATCTATTATATTTTTCAGCCTGCTTTTGTCAATGGAGGTTTCTCATTATTATGTGATAAAGAGTAAAGCTGCCTGAAAAATCCATGTCCAGTCTTGCTCTGCATCACAAAGCTCTTTCTTGGCTCTGTTTTGATGGTAATGCTGCTGTGGATTATTTTTGTATAGAAACTGTAGAATGCAGGAGAGAGACCTATTTGCAGCCTTGGTTGCTCCTAGCTCTTGATTAAACTCCGTTATAAGCACTTTACAGAGGGAGGCAAGTATTACTGAGTCCAGCAGCTGAGTAAACTGAGGCACAGAGTAAAAATGGTGCACCTGGAGAGTCTTGAAAATAAGAAGAGATGTCAGCCTTTCCCCTGATTAACACCCATTGGATCCTGCTAAAAGGTCCTGTCCTGAAGACAGCTTGCTGTAGTCATGCACAGTGGTGTCTGCGTTTCAGCTTTCAGTGATATGAGCACTGAGTCTTCTCCCCACCGGAAGCACTTGAGAACTGAAGTCTCACTTTAATGTTAAGAATCTATCATTTCCCGTGAACAAGAGGCTTACATTAAAGGCAACATCTATTGTTGATTTGACAACCTTTCTGTACTTACTAAGTAATAAGCTAATCAATTCTTGTAATTAACTGTTGGAATAACTGAAGAACTCATCCCTTATTCTTTGATACATGTACAGGGACCCCCAGTCAGGATGAAGATTTAAATAGGAGAGGTTGTAAGATAAGGTTTCTTGTGGAGCTCTGTTAGCTAGTTTTGGTGAGCAGGGTAAAAAACACACTCTCTGCCTTGCTGGGTGTTCCTCTTCCTCCTCCCAGCCACTGCTCCAAGAGCCTAAACAGAAGCTAGGAGCTGCTGTAATGTTTATTTCACCAAGTGGCAGATGCTGGCACTTCCCTTCTAAACTTATGGTGGTTTGTGGTAACATTGACTCCTGTACTGCACTGGTTCCTAGCAGGGTGCAGATGTTTCTTGTCTGCTTTGGCCATCTTTCAGGGCTATAAATACTGTCTTTAATAAAGAGCAGTGGTGAAAGAGGACTTTGATTTATGACTGAGGCACTGCGAGTTGGCATGGCTTTTGAAGCAGCATTTGTATGTGAAAGACTCTCTAGATCTGTTAGCTCACCTGGTTATCCCTTGCTATTGTCAATTGTTAGAGCTGGGAATTTGAAACCAGTTGTGCCTGATTTGTGTTGATCAGGGCCTAAGTCAGAAGACTCTGGAATTTGCTTTCTTCACAAGGTTGGTGTAGACCATATTCAGAGAATTTCAGACATTGGCTAGTGATTTTGGAAAGGGCTGAGGAGGCATTTTTCACAACCATGATGTTGGGAGAGGTTTTTTCTTTATAGGGTAGCTGATGGTTAGTCATGTTAACGCTGTTGGAATTGTATTAACAGTAGTAATTCCCTACTAGAGCACTGAGCCTGATCTCGTTTTGTTATAGCACCTTTTTATTTACACTGAAATAAATGCAAAATCAAATATGCAGTACTTGCAGAACAGGCTAGATTTCTGTTTTCCCCAAATACTTGATAAAAAAAGTTGTATCCACCGTGTGGATGTGTGATATTTCTAACGTTTAGCAGCACTGGAAGGACGCAAACAGGTAAAATGCTCCTTTCTGTAGGAAAGCTGCACACCTTCTTCTCTTTAACCGTGGATGGGAAGAGAGGTAGGACACAGGTGACGACTTGTGTGGAAGGAGGCATACAGAATGCCATAAACTTTTATTTTAAGCTTACTTAATAGGAAAATCTCATCTTTAAAGGGTTAATAAGTGTCTAGCAGACGTCTGAGTAAAAGGTTGGATAATCTTTACTGGAGCACAGCAATAGTTGTTTTAACCATGGCTTGTCAACTCTGAAGATTACAGTAGTGTGTGAAGCTGTGGTATGTTGTGTAGTGTGCTTTGTGTTTAAAGTCATCTTTAACTTGTTCCACTCATATCTGCCCTGTGCATGACCCGTGCTGATCATTCATTAGCCCTGTGTAAATGTGGGTTTAGTAGAAATAATTGGTGTATACTATTTTTTAAAAACAGAAATGCTGTCAAGCACACAAACACAGAGAGTTGAGATTTTGCAAGAATTTTCATGCCAGTGTCAGAGAAAGTGGGGTATGTATGTGGGGGTGTGCTTTTTGGTGTGGAGGTCTCTTGCCACTTTGATGGGAGAAGCAAAGTTGGGACACAGCTCAGCAAGATCTTTCCTACTGTAGTAGAGGTAAGAGGAATCTATAAATGCATGATTTATCTTAAGTGCCTTGGGATTGCCATACTGAACATCCTGACTTTGAACTGCTGATGAGGGAAATAGTTGTCACCATGAAGGAACAGGAGGAAAGCAAGGAGTTCTCCAGGCTGGCATGGGTAGCTTGTGTCTCATTCCCCACACTGGGTTCCTTCCTCTGAGTCCTTCCTTTTCTAGCGAGGCCTCCCCATGGGATGTTTGCTGCTTATGGGCAACACTGAAGCCACTAAGAATTCTGGTGATGTCATTTCATATTTGGGAAATTGTATTGTTTCCAGGACAGCTGGGGAAGAATGAGGAAGGGACTTATGCTGACTTAGCTTGGAGTAACTGAACAACCTAATCACTGCATTTCTCCTGAAAACTGGCTAATGGCTAATTTTTACAGGGTCCTCTTCAACCAACCAAGCAAGTGGTTTAAAAATTACTAGTACAAGAAGCAAGTGTTCTCAGGGGCAGTTGTAGGCTGGTAATAGCAAACAAGTCTCTCTGAAGTAAGCGCAAGTTATAAACACCACAGTCAGAGGAAAAGCCCATATTTGGCTCTATGTTTAACACTTAACTTCTGGTGGCTGCTAAATAAATGTCCTTGTTCTACACTGCTCCTTCAATTAAGTGGAATTTCCTATATTGTGTAATTTTGCCTCTGTACTGTTAATTGCCTTCTATCCTAAGAGGAAACTGTAATGTTATCTTATTTTTCTGTTTTCCATATTCTTTTCATCTCATAGGAATGTTGAACTGCAGAACGTGGTGTTAGACTCCAGTGCTGCCATGGGGAGCAATGAACTTCAGAAGAAAGATGCCACTGAAGCCCTTGGCTGTGATATCAGCAATGGTAGCAGCAGCAACTTGGAAGCAGCCAGGCGCCTGGCTAAGCGCCTCTACCATCTGGACAGATTCAAACGTTCTGATGTGGCAAAGCATTTGGGTAAAAAGTATGTGCTGATATGAGGCCTCTGGCCACATTATTCTTTTTTCTGGTTCTGGAGGAGGTCAGTCTTGAATGATAACCTTTGTTTATTTCTTTGCCTTTCTATAGCAATGAATTCAGCAAGCTTGTGGCCGAAGAATACCTTAAGTTTTTTGACTTTACAGGCATGACACTGGACTGCTCACTCAGGTACAAGCCCGTTTCAGACTTTACATTCTGGTTTTAGTAACAGTGCTGTTTGCAGTGTTGCACTGATTGAAGTGTTTGTCCTGTGGGGACCTAGGAGGGTGAAGAGAGGGATGTGATGCATTTTTGGGACAGAGCTTTGCTCTTTGGTTTGACTTGGTGTGCTACCATACTCAAGTGCTACTGGAGTGGTGTCATTTCCCAGAGAAGGAAATCTTCGGTGGATCTGTTGGGAGATGGTCCATGGTGCAGAGGAAATACAGAAAAGTGACCAGTGACCAGAGCAGGGGACTTCTAGTCTGCCAGGTGCTGCTGAGGAGTTAAGGTGCTGCTCACAGCTGATAGGCACAGACTTTCTGGCTCATGCATTTTGGAGCTTGTTCTGCCTGGCTGCAGTGTACTACGGGCAGGGTTTGATGTGGCTTGGCAGCCCCCCTCCCCAGTCTCTGTCTCCCTGAGGTATCCAGAAATGTGCAGAATAGAAAAAGTTTCAATGTGGAAAATGCTGTTGAGAGTTTGGTAGCTGCCAGCATGGGTGTTTGAAAACCCAGCCCTTCAATTTTCCTTTCTTTTTACACTGGAATCAAGTCTCAGCAATATTTGTTTTCAGAACTTTTTTTCTCAGAACGCAAAACACCAAGTTTGTATAGCAGTGGCCTGTTAGCTGAGTTGCTGTGGTCTGGTGTTTAAGGAATTTAAAGTGAGTTTGAATCATGTGGCTGAGGTTACTTAAGTGGGATATTGGTTTTTTTTTAGTGATACAAATCAAGGAGATATGCATGCACTTTTCAGTCCCCTTGCAAGTGCATTTCCAGGGGCCTGATGCCATGAGACCATGGCAGACCCCAAGGAAACCCCCGAGTCCTGCCTGCTGAAGTCGGTGGAAATGAAACATCCCAGTGCAAGTGTCAAATGCGTGCTCCAGAGGTAGCGGAAGCAGAGCCAAGCTGGAGCACCCGCTAAGCACAGGGTTTGAGCTGCAGTGGGAGGTCTGCTGCTCGTTCCAGGTTTTAGTAGCCCTGAAGCATGATGCTAAATATACCCTTCTTTGAAATTGTGAAATCCAACACCTAATTGCTTTGTGGCCCATATTTAGGAAGTCTCTGTTCCCAGTAGATCTCCTGTTAATATTAATAGTCATGACCTTCTCTAAAATATGCCCAGGCTCATTTGGGACTCAAACAAGCCATGAGTTTGCTGAGGTTTCAGGAGTAGCTGCAGCAATTGCTGGCTACATGCCCTGAGCATGCAGCAGCAGCCGGGGAAAGGGCATCATCCCAAAGCCTAGGGAAATGGAGGCATACTCCCTTCACTTTGCAGAGAGTGAAAAGTAACAACCCTGTTGCTGCTGGGTCACTGTCAAAGCTGTGGTTTGCTGAGCATTTTGAAGCCCATGGCAGCCACCCAGACCCAGGCTATGGGGGGCTGTTGTGCAGCCTCAGTGACAAGTCTGAGACTTGGGAAGAGTTGTTCCTTCCTAGTCCTGCTCTCGTTCTTCACCCTCGACCCACAATGGCCATGCATCTCCAGAGCACATCTCTCACATCCTCTGCAGGAGGGGAGGAGGCAGAGTGACTGCTCCAACCCCTCTCAGGGTCCATTCTGGAGTCCAGTCCTGAACATGGGAAAGCAAACTTCAGGCTACTCAGATAACTAGTTAATAAAGTGTGCTGGTTTAAAGGTAAACTGTAAGGAGAAATGAACCCAACTGAAAAAGAGATTATAAATCAGAATTACAATTTAATAGAAAGATTACAATAAATATAAGGGTATAGAGAAAAATTGGTCCTGACCCACAAAAACAGATGTATA
>VXBX01005178.1:0-27413 GCA_013400415.1 Scytalopus superciliaris
ATCGCATCCCATCCCATCGCATCGGCCGCCCCTCTGCGCCCGAGGAGGGACCGCAGAGCCCTCGGGGAGGTTCGGGGAAGCCACCCTGGGCTGCCCGCCCCGGCGGACAGGCTCCCACCCACGGGCGCTGCGTTTCTCACAGGGAAACCTGCGGCTCCCGACCCGAACGCTGAGGAGACTTGTGGATGCTCATGGGCCTTTCTTCTCGTGGAATTGACCTGCATAAACTTCTAAACCAGCTCTTCAGCCACGACGCTGCTTCCTCTTCCTTCCCTTTGGCACACCAGCAGCCCTGACTGGGGGTGAGGTGTGTAAGGAGCGAGAGTGCTTGCTCGGGAAAGCTGCATACTCGACAGGCAAGAAGAGACTTTTCAGATAACTTCAAGGTTAATTCAAGACTTGCCCATGAAATCTAGACTTCGAATAATACATAAATTGCAGTGATTCCACCAGGATATGGTCACTGGGAAGTGATTTCTCCCTGCCCTGGTTCTATCATCCTATTTTGATCTCCAGAACAGAAGCCTTAGACTTACTGCTTCCCCCAACACAGGAACGTTATGTAACTAAATCCATTACAACAACGATATCCATACACACACACACACCCCACCGCATGTTTTGGTCTCTAGTAACAGACCTCAGAGACAAATTGAAACTCACTGTCTACAAGTTGCAAACTCAGTTGAAGAAAACTTTTTTTTCCTGTGAAGCTGATCCACCCTTCTGGCAAGTGCATGGCTGTTCTCCCCTTGCAGAAATTCTTTGGGCTGACGGCTACTTTCGGCTAGTGGCAGCTGTCAGCTCCTCTCCTGTCAGTGAATAAAGGCTTGCACTTTATCCATTATCAGTCCTGAGATGACTCAGGCTGACAGACTGCCAGCCCAGGTTCCTGCCTTGGAGGGACAGAGACCAGGGTCTGAGCTCATTCTTTGTCCCCACAAAGGTAGGAAGGAAGGAAAAATCAAACATATTCAATTATTCTTGAGAAGAAACAGTACGAACCTCATACACCAATGCCATCAGTGACAATGGCATGGCAGTGGAGGTTCCTGAAGGCCATTGCTTCACATTTAAACAGGACAAAAGTGAAGACATTTCCCTCAGAGTCTTGAGAAACACTGTTTTGGACAGCAAAGATCTGCCTCACTGACTTTGCACAAACATGTCTGTCATAGCCAAACTCAGTTACTTTTATGAGGCAGCAGGATGAAACAAGGAGGTAGAGAGGAAAAGCAAGTCCTATGTGCCATGTAACTCTTAGAATACTTTGAAGCAGATAAAAGCAGGGTCTTCCTGCTGCAACAGCAGAACACTTGTCCTTCTGCAACAGCTCTTTGTGTGAGGGACATCTAGATAATGATCCCTCTTCAGACAGGGATCTGAAAGCTCACAGGCTCAACAGTCATGTGAAATTCTGTAGCCCATCACCTCCATTACACGTCACTCTTTCAAAAGGAATTTATTAATTTCTAACAACTCTCCAGCAAATTCTGCTCTTCCTGTGTAAGGACTTTGAGTCTGCACTATCATTACTACACCAAGATTAGTGTTCTGAAGGTCTTAATACCCACTAAAACCAACTGGAAGAGCTACAGTTTGCCAGGGCAGGGATGGCACTAAGTAAGTTTTCTGTCATTTGAAGTTGTTTTTATCTTGGTCAGTTCCCCCCCATCCCCATCTTGCCACGCAAGCTGGCTTTGTGCTGGAGGAACAGACACATACTGTGATGCTTTTGACACATTGTGGTGCTTTGCTCTGAAGAGACAGTTACATACATGCATGTGGAGGAGCTTTCAAGAACCAAACCAGGTCTAGAGCACAGGATGGGCAAGTGACCAGATCATAGTATCAAATATACATTTGCAAAACTGTTGTATTTATCAGAGACTCGAAAGCCACAAATAGCCTTAGGGGTCCCAAGGGGACACATCAGTGACAGAGGGACAGATGCTCCATCTCCTTCTACCACTTTGCTAATGAAAACAGGGTGATGGGAATAAACCCTGAGGATACCCAGCTTAAGGCACAGTACTACCCCATACCTCATCACATGGAGGGTCAATGCTTTGTTACTCTAGGGAGTTTGTCACCACTTGCTTGGTCTTCCAGGAGTTGGCAGAGGTTTCCTTCTCTTGGTATGAAGACTAGAGATGAGCAGCTATCAGAGAAGCACTGGAGACATGCATGGGAATCAAGGGTAATGAGGAAGGCAGAGAGAAGTTCAAATATCCATAACTCTAGATGACGAAATCTTGCAAAATACAGATCCCATATAAATTATATCCCTTCTGCAAATTCCACCTAGTTTCCTGTCTCAGCGCTAGCTCCAAGCGATCTTAGTTCCTTTCTATGAAAAAGGAGCAATGCAGCCCTGCAATGGGAACTTCCTGTGTTTTACACATCAAACTCATTACCCTGCCTTGCTTTGAAACAGTACTAACTGAATGTAGACAATAATGTCCTTGATCCGACTGGATCCTGTATAGTCTATCACAGGAATACATATCTGAGCATTGCCATATGTAGCATAGAAACCTTCCATATGGTTTCTGAAAAGTGGTTACAGCACACGTGCACCAAGCTCTTTTCAAAGTAAAACAGATCTGTTCATTTTTATTTTCAAAATACCAAAGCAGTAAAATCATGTAATTGAGTAATCACTTGCCAAATTTCCTTTTTTAATCTAATCTATTTTGAGTTACATCAGAGCCAAAATGCAAATTACACTGGTAAGATTCCAAGGTTTTTTTCCCCCCCCTTTTTAGAAAACACAATTTAAGGTACTCATAAGTTAAAAAATTTAAAAAAGCATTTGTGTTGTATTCTGTAAACCTTGGAAAACATGTTTCAGCCTGAAGTGAATTTTCATAGGTAATAGGTTAAATAGAAGTCTTATGTAAATTTTGATCTCTTCTTAACAACTCCAGCATTCATTTTATAAAATTTGATTTGAAAATAATGCCACTGTTTTAAAAGAGGCTGGAAGGGTGAGAAACTGAGCAAAAAAAGTATCCACTCTAACAAGTCTTTCAGCTGTAACTACTGTATTAAAGACTGAGATTCTGAAGATTGCTTGTTTTTGATTTTCATTAATCCATTTTTTTGGGGGGGTTGTTGTTGCAGCAGCATCAAAAGCCAAACTCACCAGCCTGGGCAAATTCACCAGCACTTGACCACAAGGCGAGACAGATCTTTGCTATCCTACCATAGCCTCTCAAAGTCACTCATCTCAGCAGATTAACAAACTGATAGATAAAAGCAGCTTTCCAGAGTACTTGCTGCTGGAAACCTTTGCTCTTTGGGTTGCAGATGTTTGGATTAAGTCTCTCCCTACCCACAGGCAGACCTTGTGAAAAGCCGTGTGACCTCCTTGGTTACCTTCTACCAAAGTGCTCTCATCTGTTGAGAAAACTGGCACCCACTCAAGTCGTGACTGTTTTCATGGTTTTTCTTCCCTGAAAAATACTTTCGTAAACTGGAGGTTGCTCATGATGCTCTGACTCCTTTTTAAAGGCTGCAATGGCACAACTGATCATGTTCAATTTAGAATACTTTAAAGCAGCTGAAGACCTGCCCCTAATGACACAAGCCTGTTTTGAGACAGCTGTTGAGGGCAGGGACAGTCCAAACCGTAGCATGCAAAAAGCATGGAAGTGAGAAACAGAGGAATTGACTGACTTTGCAGTCACCCTCCTGAAGGTGATCTGGCCCCTCTTGAATGTGCCTTTTTTACTCCATCCCCAGCAGTGCCAGCACTCATCAAAGCCTGATGACCTGGTTTGGTGAAGTAAAATCACTGAGAACTTAGCTTTTTTTCTTTGACTGCTGCTAAAGGCTGAATTTTGTACCAGTTTAAGTTCTCAACTCCTCAGTCACACTGCTGGGTGACAGCCAGTGTAGTTCCAGGGAAGCGGGAGCAGTGTGCAGCCAGGAGAACAGGGACATTGTTTTTCTTTTTGACAGCTAACAGTTAGCCCAAATTAGCTGTGATGTCAAACCGCACCCTCAGGTCTCTGATAGCTAGGGAGACTAAAGAGATGGTAGAGAGGGCAAAAGAGAGACAGGAAAAGCGCGAAATCAAAACAGGCCAAGGATAAAGAGAATACACATAGTAGATGCAAAGTAAGGGCTGGACTGTGAGTGTTGATCGTGGGAACAGATGGAGAGATAGAGAAATGACATCCATTACACCCAAAATCATATGTATGAGAGAGGGGGAGAGGGGAGCGCAGTGGGAGAGATAGAATTCGCAAGGCAGGAAATAGATTTGCAGAAAATAATGGTTTAAGAAAAACTGGAATTGGAACTTAGCATTCAGTAGAAAATCAGCCTGGTTGGATCACTGCAGTTAGAAAAAAAGGACCCTTTGAAAAGTGGTTTAACACTTTCTCTTTTAATGTCTGATGTTCACAAGGATCACCTGCTCTGTGTACACTGAATAGTCACACAAAAAGTTAAAAGGTACAGCGTAACATCAGGCTTGGCCAGCCCAATAAACATTTATTCTATCAGTTGGAGGCAGAACATTGCACAGAATAAACTAGAGCCAAATCAAATAAAATATTCTTCCAGTTCTGCAGAGGATTGAGATGCAAACAAAAAGATTTTGATACTTCCATGGCTTTCCATTGGCATAGGAACCACAAAGAAATATTCATTAGATCTGGCTACAAACGTTTGTCATGTGTGGGAGGTCTTAGTATTGTAATATGTATTAGAAACTTGATATTTTTCCAATCAAGCCTTTCCACTTCCATTTACATATATTTAATTGTAAATATTCATTTTCCTACCTGAAGCACTTTAAATAAATATACAATAAACATCTCTACACAGAACAAGAGTGAATAGCTTAGGTGACTTGCGATGAGCCCCAGAACTGCTCCAGCCTCCACATTGCTGGTCGGGAGCAATGCAGGATGATCTCTCCTGATAGCTTGTGGGGGGTCTTGCAGACCAAGTTGGTGATCTCACCCTCATGTCTCCTAACTGGGATCCTCCCTCCCAACCAATAAATCATAACTGACGCAAACTGGCACCTGTGCCAGCAGAAGAGGTGATGGCTGGCCAGGAGATGCCCTCTTGCACATAGAGGAGGATTTCTTCAGAGCACAACTAACTTCAGTTGACAGTCGTGTCAATACATATCCATCTTTTCTGAGCACTGAAATGTGCAGGCAATAGAATTAGCAGACACTGTAAACTCACCTGTATTTAAAACAGAACTGCATAATGTACAGCTTTTGAGTGAGATGTCGTCCTTTGACCTCAACTCCAGTGCTGCTCACCATGGTCAGCAGCAGCAGTGCTGCCTGCAGAGGGACCGTGCTCCAGCCCTCGCAGTGGTGAGGTGGTAGGGAGCCTGGAGCTGCTGCAGCTCTCCCTGAGAATTCCCCAGGTGTGCAGCAGCTTTCAGTAGGCCCAAACCCACACCATGTACACACTGGGGCTACAGCCATACCAGAGGAGTGCTTCTGTCCACCGATGTCACCTACTGCAGAGCTGATGTGGGTGCATCACAACTTCTTCAGGTGTACCCAGAAGCCCCAGTTTGTGACAGAAAACTAAGGGGGTTTTTTGTTGTTGTTTTTGGTTGGTTTTTTGTTTTTTTTTTTTTTGGTGACAGAAAGCACATTTTAGAAGAAAAGTTTTCAAGTCAGGAGACACAGATTGAAGACAACTGAAAGATGACTGGAAGGTGTTTTTTCAAGATGAGGTTATGAAACCAAATCAATAGAATGGGTAACAGCACAGATAAGCACAAAAAAAGTATGGTCTTATCAGCTGGTCTCACAGGAGATGCAAGTTAGAAAGAAGAGAGAGGCTTTCACATACTAGAACTACTCTTTGGGCATGATCCAGAGGCAGTAAGCTTCAACCTAGAGTATAGGTAAGTATGAAGCTTTGTCAATTAGTCATACTTCAAGACTCCCCCCACCCCCCAGATATCCTGCACTGAATTAACTGACATCTTGAACATTACTGCAGTCATACTGATGTACTGCTACAGTACACCATAGTTACTTAACAACACAAAATTGGTGAGCATTGGTTATCAAAGATTGCTAATAGACCTGGGCAGAAATGCATATCCTTTGTACCACTTACCAGGAGAAAGTGATACTTAATTGCTAGTTACATTAATAGCAAAATTGATTTTTTTTCAAATAACTGGATTCAACATCAAACTAAGAAACTCATGTTATCCGTTGACTTAAGGGGCAATCGGGGAAAGATTTAAGAGACAATACCTTATGTTTCATACTTATACTATGAATTATTGTAGGGTATATTTATAAGGTGAAATTAAGGTCAATGGCATTGTAATGACCAATTGAAGTCAGAGGAACTATAGGAAGTAGGAAGTACCTCTGGAGAATAAAACAAATGGGGAATACCTCTTCTGAAAGTCACATAGTGGTTTTTCTGCATAGATTAAAACTTTTATCATGACAGATCATAAACTGTAAGGCAGTACTTGTGTCTATCAGAAAATTCCATTTTATGTGTGAATTTCAAGTCTTATACATGAGGACAGACAGAACTATTCTACTGCATTACTAGAGACTTATCAAAAACAGGATGCTTTCTTCTTGAGAAGATGAAAAGTACAGAGATAAGCAGGGAAATAAAGACTGAAGTTTTAACCAATAATATTTTTGTATGGTTATCAGAGGAATGTAATAATTAATCTTTTAATCATTCTGAAGATTGTGTGAAATCATAATATCTCATCTTTTCCAGCCTCAACCTGCCATTCTTGATCTGAATTACAAACAATAAGAAAGGAGATGATTTAATGAGCAACTTTGTCATGTTGCCATTTTGCCTTAGTCAAAGGCAAATGTCTACTTTTGCCTCTAAACTAAAATGGAACAGACTTCTGTTTTAACTATGCTCACAACTGAGGCAAACATGACAGGAAAAGTTAGGGCTATTTTAAAGCTAGAACTTGTGTCTTCACTTTTTCACAGAGACATAATTAAATACACACTATTAAGAAGAAGCAAACACTCACTAGAAAATAAAATCCATTTTGTGAAGAAACACACATATGAAGTCTAAAATTTGACAAATACTAAACTAAACAAAAAGAATTCGCTCACAATGGCAATAGGTATGTTCTTATTATGAAGGAAAAAAAAAAGTCAGCATGATTTAATCATACTCAATAAATAGGCACTTCAATAAAGTATATATTTACACTGGCTTTCTGAATGCTAGGGCATCACAAAGTAGTATGGCTTTATTACAATGGATGGAAGATGGCAACTACTTAGAACCCAGTGCCAACATGGATTATAACAAATCCAGTGAGTATTTTGTTTTTCAATTATTCATAGAAAATTTAATCCTGATTAAGTATCCTTGGGCAGGAATTCATGGGTAGTTGATGACTGAAACCAACATTTATTTGAAATGCTTCTGTTAATTTAATCTGTGTATATGGCTTAATTATGATTGAATCCTCAATGTAACAGAAATGAATTATATCAGGATTAAAATTCTAGTACCACATCACCCATTCCATTTTCTTTGCCTTTTTTTTCTTTAAAAGATGCAAGCCTGCTGTTTTAATTACCTTTATGTTGCTATGTCTTCTAAGCCTCAAAAACTGTTTAAACCTTCATTACTGGATGAAATTTTTAGTTACATTTATTTAAAAAAGGCAGATATAAACCCTATTTATATTCCCATTAGAATTTTAACCAGTATGAACATTAGTTGCAGAAAAGGCTTTTCTTTGACATCAGTAATAAAGGAAAGTTTCTTGCAGTCAGTTGTGAACATTTTACATGTGTTTTCTAGAGGATTCTCCCTCTTTTGTTTCCCCATCTTTTATAATGATACATAAAATGCATTTTCTCTAGAGCATTAAAATAAAAAAACCCCTTGTACTTATCGTTATGCATCACACCAATTTTAAAACTGGCCTCTTTCAAACTTGTTTGAACATGTAGATGTTTTAAGTACTGCATTTTGTAAGACTTTTAAACTTAGTATTGATAGAAAGTAAGAGCATTATTGGTGTCCATGAGTGGAAAAGAGTCACTGTACTCTTCTGATACAGCTCAGTACCCCATTTTAAACATAAACAATATTTATAAAACTATTAAAATTACAGATTTTTACACTCCGCAATATTTTTAATAGATTAATCTAGGAACCTTGTCAAACCAAAGGTCTGTGAAGTGCTCTAATATTATCACTCAGTTTTCCAGTGAAACCAATGTATCACACATCTGTGACAAAAATACTTATATATTTAAGTTATTATTGCACATTTATTACATAATGTATTCTTCCTAAACAGCTCAGAAGTGATGTCGATTTTTATGTCCAGAGGATACTGTTAGTGGCAATGTCACTGATGACAGTGAAGATACTTCCCAATAGAGACTATGAGATAGAAAAAGTCTGTAGAGGATAACCATGGAGATGCACTGACAGAGGATAACACCTATGGTAATAATCTAGAGACAAAAAAAGAGAGAAAAAGTGAAAAAAACCCTCTCACCAAACAATGCACAATAAATTTCTATCAGCATACTGCATTAAGTGCTTGAGGTTTAACTTTAAACTTTTAAATACTGCTGTAGTTACAAAAGATTTGAACATGCACCTCAAGTCCAGGATTCAGACTCTCACACCTGGGTGTTTTTAAGTCAGTAGATAGCCCGGGGCAAGTCACATAACCCTTCTGGCAGTCTCTGTTCTGGGGAATTTCAGACTTGCAATTCACCACCCATGCAGTTTCACAAGCAGAGGTGATGTTTAGATATTCTACTCTTACAACAAACAGAGTGGGGAAAAAAAAAAAAAGAAAGCACTTTGCACTAGCACAGTCATGGAGCTGTGAGGATAGTGATTTATCAATCTCACCTCTTTCCAGTTCAAATCTCTTCATCTGTAAAAGCAGTGTACGGCAGTATTTATTAAATGCATAAAGGTATAACTACTGTTTCTGAGAAAACAAAAGTCTTCACTTTATGTACAGGGTCTTTTAAAATACACATTTTTCCTAAGTAAATACGGTATTTATTGAACGTGCATTTCTGTATTGTTTTGAAGTGCAATTAAAGAAGCAAACACAGCTAAATTATCATAGCGTAGGAACTGCAGCTGCATACAATGGTTAAACTTGCTCAAACGCTAGAGCAGAGCAATTGTATTCTCCCTTCAGTAAGCTCAAAATACTAAAAAAACATTCCTTTACTGATCCTACCTCTAAAGATTGTCCTCCTGCCCTGAGGATGCTTTCATCAAGCAACAACAAAAAGTCTCTTCATTAGTAACTCTAGAGGAGTAATTTTTTTCTGCCTAGATTTCGGTGTGGTGTGGTTTTTTTTTTTTTTTTTGGTAAATCAAACATAGTATTTAATTTACTATATATTTTTAGTGGAACCTTTTTCTTTCCCGTACATATCCTCTACACAAATAAAAGCTCAATTTCTGAATATATTTGCATACAAATGCACAGATGGTTATAAGCATAAAGAAAAGAAGCCAACCCTACCCTGGAATGAGGTAGTCAATCACCTGAGAACAGTAGTGCACTACATCTGAACACGGCAGGCTCCACACAAGTAGTTCTCTAGTTCCCAATATGTTTAAGCAACCGAGAAACCCATTGAGTCCACCTTTGTTTTTAACTGTTTAGAGCTTACAAACCAAACAACATATTTGGACAGATTTCTTGATCTAAAGAATGCAGTTCAGCTACAGATTCCCTGACCTATTTAGCCACATAAAGCTTTTAAAGGAGGAAGACTAAAAAGCAAAAAAAAAACAAACAAAAAAATCCACTGATTTATCTTTCTACTACCTTTGTTAAAAGAATCCTCAAGGTGTTTTTAATTAAAAGCAAACAAGCAAACAATAAAACAAAACACCCCCTCCACATTTTCCGTTGACTTAAAAATCTCCCCCTCTCCCTCCCTTAACCTAGAAATGATTAGCCTTAGATGATTCGAACCCTGTATGCCTTTGTAAAATATGACTCACATTAGCATCAATGAGAGCTGTGTGACTAAGACTTTTCAAGTTGCTTTGGGGTCATAAGATTAACAGCCTAAGAGCATGAGTTTGCTAACAAACACTAAACATGAAGAACAACTAGTATTCAAATTCCATCTCTTTTATCTTGCCTGTACATACCTTTTCTCTTTGATATTCTCTGAATATTACAGCAATGATTGCAAGACATGGGTGGCACAAAAACCAGAGAATACAGGCCTGAAAAAGAAGATGAGTATAAGTTGTAAAATGACTACATGCCAGCTTAAAAGAAAGAGATGACAGTTACAGGAACTACATTTACATTTCTGTCTATTTTACGAACCCATTGTTTAATTTTCAGTCAACAGAATGAAAACCACACAATGAAAGGTGGGATTTCTGTTTTAAAAAGCTCTACACTCCTTGTCAAATTAAAATGACTACTCAGGGTATGATGACAGGGTGCCATGTAATCAACTCAGACACTTAAATATTAACTTTCTTATGGAGGAAAAGAGTTTAGTGCTTCAGTCAACTGCATGCCACAATTACATTTACAGAAGAAGGGATCGGTTTCCCTGATGTAACCCATACTTTGGCGAAGGTGATGTAGAACTCCCTTTTCAGTGTGCTTCTCTCCACTGTGGTAATCTGGTAAAGACCAGCAGCCAGTGACAAAGCTAGACAAACTCTGAGGCCAATAAGCAGTCCACTTGCTAAGCCATGGTGCGAATGGTAGCTGTGGTGATTTGTATCTTCAAACTGCTCCCAAATTAATAAAAAGCTCTGGAAAAAAATGACAGCAAAGTACACTTAAACACCAAGGTTACACTAAATTTTATTTAACCTTTCCATCACAGATTAAGTTATCTGGTCATGCTCCACTCTGCCTATTAAAGACTGTCATGCTACACAAAAATAAATCCTCAGTCTGAACTGCTTTTTGGCATAACCTATTACTCCAACTGCAACTGGCAGGAACAGAGTTTCACTTCTTGAATTCTGTAACTTTTAGAAAGTTTGACAAGTTAAAGTTTCCTCTAATTTGGACAGAAGCAATGCAGCACCTTAGAAGAAGTTCTAAAATAATCACCTTGTTAAACACTCAGCCTACTCTGCAGGAAGACCACTGAAAAGATTTCACAGAGCTACAGGGAGGTGTCTCCTTCCACTTGTGATCCACAACCTGTAAAGCTTGTTTCAAAGACAGGCGACTACGCCTTTTCTTTCAAAATCCTAACAGGATTCACTTTTCTTTTCAAAGATGGGGAAGTAAGAGGGTGGTGCTGCTGCCCCTTTTATACAATAGCCTAAAGGCTCAAGCATTCACCCAGGTTGAACTTGGATCTCCCACAATTCCCTTCTTTGCCTAAAGGATATCCAATTCACATCTCCCACCTCCTTGGAGAGTGCTGCAACTGCCAGGCTATAGGCTGTTCTTGGGTGGGCCACTCTCCACCCCGTGTATTGAAGCCGTGCCATTGTGGAGAAAAGAATTCAACATCAGCTAGGTCAGAAACGGTGAGTGAGCCTGACTGCAAGCAAGTGGTTCAGAAACCTCCTAGGGTCTAGGAAGAGAGTGTCACAGGTTCCAAATGCTGTTCCACCATCAGGACAATACTCTAGCCAAAAGGTAACAACACAAAAGATAGTAATCCTCCTTAACTCTCACTGTTGCATCCATTTACTGCAGAATCCAATTTTGTAGGAGCACTCTGAGAAAGAACATTGATATTCTCCAAGGGAAAACAGACTAACAAGTGCCTAGTTTCTGAATCTTAGTTGGGAAGAAGGGAAGAGCCTACTTGTTGCATAAAATTGTGTCTTGCTGAAGAACACCTTTTTAAGACTTTAGGAATGCTAACATTATAAATTAGAATACACATAAAGTTTAGACTCTCACAGCATCATGTAGCAGCTGAATGGCATTTTAAGAATTGAATGTACACTGGAATCCAGTCCACCTACTGCACACATCTAACTTGCACTGAGGCTTCAGGTGCCTAATAAAGCAGGCTTTCTAAAGAAAAGTAGGCAAATTTGATTTATGAGTGAAGTAGCTCTGAAGACCTTCAGAAGCAGACACTGAATGGCTCAGTTTAGAAATATAAATTAGATTCCTTTCTGAACACATTCGAAGGTTTTCTCACTACATTAACTACATAAAGACAAAAAGGTTACTGATATTAAATCTTTTTAAAATGTGTAATTCACCTGTGTCTTTCAAAAGTAGATGCCCTAGAGTCTCATCAGTCAAGTACTAGAATAATTTTTGCTTAGAATATACTCAGAGAGTACTTTTGTGCTTTCCCCCTCCCTCACTTAGGCCATGCCACAGCAAGCACAGCTGCTGTCGTTTCAGTCACTCCTCAGCTACCTGGACTGAAAATGGAAGGGTGGAAGGGGGACAGATGTAAAGTAAGCATGTCTTCAACATCACTGATTACTAGGAAACAATCTGACCAGCAGGCTTCAAATGTTCCCACCTTAATGCTCAGAAACAGAGTAACTTCAAGCAAACATCTTCAAATGATCAAGATACTTGACTGAGAATTCTGTGAAGGAGTAAGACTGAAGTAAGACTACACTGCTCCCAAATGCCTGAGATACAGCACAGTGTTTGGTAACCTTGTGTCTACAGCACTAGTTTTGGCATGAAATTGATGAATTCCTATCACAGAAGTTATTTCAGTCCAGTTAGAACATGCTCAAACAAACAAGGATTCTACCAGTTACAGAATCACTGCAGTCTTGCAAGCATTTTTGCTTTAGATATTTACACTTGAAAACTGTCAAAGTATTTAACTTCCCTGGACTGTACATATTCTACTCAAGAAAACAGAAAAACCCCAACCTATGTATAGAATCTTCCTGACTCAAGCAAGCATCTAGGGGAAAACCATATAGGCTGATGGAGATGTTATGGTAGTATTGCTTTAAGAAAAAACTTTAAGATATCCCTAGGATCTACCTAACCTTAAAAACTAGAGCTCATGAAGGTCTAAATTTTCCTTAATCTGCACCAATAGCAACAGCAATGAAGGAAGCCACTTTCATGAGAAGATGACAAAGAGCTGGAGTAAAGGAATCCTGAGAACAAAGCCCAGGTCCTCACAGGAAAATAGTGTCTGACAGCAGGGTATGGTCTGGACTAGCCCTTTAAAGAGCGTAAACAACACAACATCAGTTGATCAAAGGCTGTGTATGGTGACAGGAATGTAAGATCACAGAAGTCCAGGTTCCTTCAGCTTCATTAGACTATTCCAAAATAGGCAGAAGGCAAAGGCATTAGAGGCAGAGATGGAACTGTCAGTGCAACACAGTGTAAACTTGGACAAGGTGAATCTGTCATTGTCCTTACTGTGAGTCAGGACTATTCTCACTCACTAGAATCCTATAAAAGAGAAATTTCTGCTATCGAGTGTTTCTAGGTAAAAATGGATTAGGCAATTTGTTCTCAACGAAGGAAGAACTTCCAAAGACAAGTGTGATCTGAAGTAAAAATCTCTTTAGGTGGGAAAATGAAAATAATTAATTAATATTTGGTTGAGAAATTAAGGTCAGTAAGCCCTGAAGTCCTTATCTTGACCACAGAAAAGCAAGTATCAGCTCACTTAGCTGCAATATCAGGAACAAGCTGAAAAACACCCAGACGCTAACCTGTTCAAGTAGGTATCAGAGACATATTTTTTGCCAGCAGCAAGTACAACTATGTTGAGCTTTGAGAAGAAATCAGGAGGGACAATTCTAACTTTTATCCAGAAGAACAGCTGTGCTTAGGCTGTAGACAAAAGAACTGGATGAGACAGGTAGCTAAAGAGCTGACTTGCACCAGCCATGTCCAACATTAAGGTTGCAACTGCTTCTTCATAAGGTAAAAGAGAATGACCATCTCCTTGTTTACATAATACTCTTCTCGAAATGCCTGACTTCACCTGCACATACACTTGACTTATCTCGGTTCACAGTGGACACCAACCACTGTCCAGTACTGGCCTACCTCTTCAAATACTAGAAGGATGATGGCCACGGACATCATCCTGATGTTCCAGATATACAAGCTGAACCTCCACATTCATATGATGAAGAACCAGACACTCTTCCTTTTTGTCATGAGGAAACAATTATAGTAGAACTCCTCCTTCCTTTCGCTATGCCAACACTGACTTTATGACAAACCAAGATAACATATCAATCTCCAGCAAAGGCAGGTTCTCATGGAACAGATCATCTCTGAGAGGCAAAGGGGAAGGGGAAACAAAAGGGAGATTAAAAGTAGCAGCAAGGCAAAGTGGATTAACTAGCTGTTTCTAACTATATCTAGTACTCAAGTATCTGATGTCATGCAATGCCAGCACAGTAACAAATGGGTTGGTTAGATCTAAGGCCAGAGGTAGAGCTCATTCTGAGCACACCTTTGGGGTGTGTACCTAAGAACCCCTGTGAAGTGTGATGTCTAATGGAGTAAGATTCTGTATCATTCTGGTCAGGTTCAGAGAAATCAGCTGTCTTTCTAGAATCATTACCTCCATTCTGATCAGCCCTGAAAGCTGAAACTACTCAGATCTGTATGACAGGAAGGGCCTTCCACCAGTAAAGTTCTGAACGAGGTTTGTGCCCCAGCAGCAGAGAGTGAAATCTTTAATGAATGCACAGCAGCCTGGAAATCTTTTGTTCTGTGGCTGAAATAAAGAACAAGTTAAGGCAAAGGGAGATGTTGAATGGCAGACTTGTCCCTCCTTTGAGATGCTATTCTGCAGCCGCAAAGACAACAGCTTTGCTGACTAGGAGGCTGTGTTCACCCTACACTGATGGTAACCCATAAACACAGCCCAGGAAATTGCCAGTGCTTCTGAAAGAACAAAAAAGAAAAAATCCATAGCATCAGTACAAAGAGAAAAAATACTGAAAATTTGCTGAGTAATTCGAACTAGTAGCAGGCAAACAGGATCAGATAGTTTGCCAATCAAAACTACAGTTAAGTTGAAGAATAACATGTTTTCCCAGGCTGTCCATTTGCTTGACTTCCCTGAAGATGAGATGAGGACAGGTACAGTAGAACAACAATAAAACTAACATGGTGCAATCTCTATCTGCTGCATTAGGGTAATGCACATGGTTTCCAGCAGCCTCCACAGCAAGTCCTCAGAACATCTCTTATCCACATAAGTCTGTCCAACCTTTGGCATAGGAGGAAGCTGGCTCTCCCATAACAATCTCTGGGAAAGATCAGAACAGGAAGGTAATTCTAGGTTTTTAGCCATTAAAAGTGCCCACTGATTGATTACAGCAGGTAAAACACCCATGTCAATCTAAACAGACAAGTGAACAACTGACTAATCCAGAGAATGAAGTCTTAAGCTCACCACCTCTGCTAGAGGCGATAGCCTAAACCCTGCTACCCTGACTCAACAGCTGTGCTCTGTATGAAGGAGAACAAATCTGGCAGAAAGTACATTTTATATACATTGAATGATGAGACGGACCATATGGACGCCAGAGGGGGCAGAGATACTCTTGGTGTCAGGGAACTTTTGCAGGTGACACTGAGACTGGGATACAAAACCACTCAGGCAATGGTGTATTCCCTTATTCATATTCTGTTCCTACCAGATTCCAGCCAAATCTGACATTCCCAATGTTACTAGAAGGAGATGTGATAGATCTGTCTTACTGGTGATAAGTAAGATAGCCAACTTTGTACTAATGCTCCAGTGCTGCTCCAAGAGCCAACACAAATGTGTAATTGTCCAGGCCTGGGGGAAACAGCATGTATCTATGATTCCTACCCCAACTTTTACCACAAGCAACCACCAAAACCAGATCAAGCTGATTATACTGAGTGTCCTTTCTATGTATAGTAAAAGCAAACATCAACAAAAAATTTTCCAGTCTCAAGTGGCAGAGTACTAACACACCCATACACATGCACAAGTGCAGAGGCATTAATAAAATGAAATACTTTACAAGCCTCCTTTCCTACCAGCATGTAAAATTTCTGGTGCTAGATGGGTGTCAAAGTAAGGTGGAACGAACTATCTTTAAATTTCCACAGTCTCACTGACCTTAATAGCTTTTGTTTTATATACTTCATGAGCAAGAAAAGTCAGCTCCCAGCTACTCTGAAAGTTTTAGCAGTCCACTTACTTAGTTTGGAAGCCACACTAATTACAGATACTACCCAAATGGCACAAAATCTTCAGTATAATCTCTTCCTCATTACTGTCTCCAGTTTCTCCCTGCTCTTCTCTTTCTCAATGGCTTTCAGATTCTCTTGTCTTTATGATGTGATTTTAAAAAATTTGTTTACAAAAGGCACCACCAGGGTTGAATGATCTCCATTATAATTTACTTTTAAGTTACTGGCGTACTTGACTTTCTAATTTATACTAATGGAAAATATTTGAATGAAATTATGTGTCAGATAATTTGTATATTTGCAAGACCAATCCTGCACATGAACCTTTCAAGAATTCCCTTATACTGACTGAAAGGACCATTAGACATTCTATTTGAGTGGTTCCAAAAGGAGGGCACGGCAGAGTTCCATTTTTTGGTGACAGAAAGACTTTCTCCCATCAGCTTCCCTTCTCTTTCTGCTCATTTTGCTGGTTGTCACCCTCCCATAAAATAGTTCACAATGCCTCAGTTATACTGATTACAACTATTTCCAGGACCACATTACGTATCAGATCAGTAAAATGACTTGCTGAAATATCTGGATTTTTTTTCTCAGTCTAGATCATTCCACTGATTTGGTTGACAACATAATGCTATGAACAACTGGCACAAACAGCAGTTTGGAAATCTGTGGGAACTTCTGAAGTGGTTTTACTGCTGAACAAAAACATACTGTGGAGCTACACCTTAAATTGTTAAAGAGAAGGTGGTGTTACCTATTAGACATACTGGGTGTACATTATGCTGTGGGCTTTTTTCCAGTCTTGATACTCCCTCCCTCATAAAATTAAAATATTGAAATTACTTGGTTCACAGTTCTGTCATCCTTAATAGCAGCTGTGTATTTCAGTATAAGAATGAATACAAAATACAAACCTGTGTCACAACAACTACTAGAGCAATGCCAGTAGATGTTGGACTGGAATCCCACTGAAGAGGTCTGCCGTGAGGTTTCTTCATTCTGCCTATGGTCCAACCCATACATAGACTCAATAATAAATACAGCATTTGTATCTGTGAGACTATGTCACACACTATTGAAAACAAAAGAAAAATGGATAGAGTCACAACAAAAATAAAGCTGTTTTCCTACAGCAAAGAGAAATTTTTTATATATCCACAAACAAAGGACGGATGCTTATGCCTCTGTATCACCTCTAGTCATAATTTGGATGATAGTTTGACTAGCTGAGGCTGCTTTGCCACAAAATGTGGACATTTTGTGAAGTTTTCAGTGACCAAAAAGATCACTATCAGCTTTCCTCCAGTTATGCTGCAGCTCTGCATGGACACAGTACCACATCCTTCCAAATCCCATTCTTGTGTCAAAGTAGTCTGGGCTCAGAAGTCCATCTACATAAACAGACTTATAAATGCTAACAAACTAAAATCATATGTATGTTAATCATACTGCAAATATGAAACATGATGAAATGAACTCCTTTCTTTGCTCTGAAAAACTTTTGTTCAAAAATCAGATAGTTGCATTGTACTTTAAGTTAACTGCACTTTGTCTTAAGGATGTAATAGCTTGCACAAGAAAGCACAACTATATAGGACAAATTCCACTCTGAGATGCTTGAAGGGGAAAATATAATGAAAAACCTTAACACAAATTTTCATTTGGAGCAACAACTTGCTGGTATTTCATTTTATTAAATGCAAAGTACCTTGGTCTCATTTTGCTTTGTCCATTTTCACCTCTGTTTGGGAACAATTAACACATACTCCATAAAGTTACATTCTTAATCAGCGTCTCAAACCTGTGTTTGAAGCTGTATCTGAATAAAAAAAAAACTTCCAGCTAGAATATATTAGAGCCTTTACTTGTTAGCCTCATTGCAGCACTACTGACAGTAGAAAACCCTGAAGATTTCTTTCTGGGTGATTGTTAGCTTTAGACCTGGTGAGCTTTTGATTGAAACTTACAATTGAAACAATCTTAAAGCTGGTGCTGGGATCTGACTCATTGTACTGGCACAGCAGAGACATTAAAAAAAATGATTCTTAGACTATGTAAATTGTAAATTTGGTTCAGAAACTACAAATTGGGTACTACACAAAGATGTTTTCTTTTTCACATGATTAATATTTTAGTTTAATTAAATTTTTTTCTTATTTTTAGTTTTCACTTAGACTACCAGGTACATGAGTAGTATTCCTGTCACAAAAAACCAAAGTTCTATTTTTATACAACGGGACTGTATTAAAAAAGATAAATGTACTTCCACATTTACTAAAAATACTGGCACAGAAAATATTGCCAGTGTACAGAGTTTAATATGGATATAAGGCAAGTGTGTCAAACAAAGATTAGCTGCAATATTTTCCGGCAACTCAGCAATACTAGCAAGATACAGATACAAAACAGACTTCAACATGTAATTCCTGGATATGTTTGGTAATCTCATTGTTTATAAGCTTAAGTGCTTCATAATGTATTCAGACATCTCTGTTGTTTAAGATCTATCAAGAGCTCTTACATTCTTTAATAAAATGAGCCAGCACTGATTTTGGGCAAAATGATCACAAAGTTATTTTCTGATGCTACCTAGGAGACACAGTGCACACTAGAAAAAGAATTGTTACGTGACCCCAGGGTATGCCAAGCCAGCCTCACAAATCCAAACTAGAGAAATGACCAAACAAATCTGGATGTTCTAGGGAACATTTTATTTTCTGTCACTCCTTAAGATAACCTGCCCTGTAAGTTATAGCCAGACATCATCTCTCAATCACATCTTGGATATAGATATCACTCTGCTTCAGTGTGGCAACAATTCAAGTGGATTCCAAGACAAAGTTGTGTAAAGCAAAAACTCAGTATCGGCTTTAATCTCTGATATTTCCTACACCTTACTAGAAAGTAAGAAGGATGAGAAAAGTTTAAAGAAACCACAATAATCCCATGATATCCAGTGTCAGTGTAAAGTCACATGTTACTGAGTTGATTCCCTAACTGTCTGATTTCTTCACAATTAATCTTTTTTGGCTATTCAACAGGCATAATAATTGTCTTTAACTTTTTACCTTTCGTTCTTACCAAAAGTTAAAAGACCACTACCTGCGATGCTTTTGAGTGCCAGCGTTATTTGTGTGGTTTATGTGATTAGCTTAGGGGATAAATTAGACTGAGGATCAGCTCTTTACACATGATAAAGACTAAATCATATTAGGAAAAGAATAGTATCTGAACAGGTTTTAAAAAAGCTATTCTGGCTCCACTGCAATTAATAGAAATTTTAACATTTATTTTTAACTCTGATTTCTGTTGTGATACCAGAAAAATGGTAGCACCATCAAACTATGCTACTTGCCATGAGCCATTCTTCAGAATTGTAACTGCCACCTTTCTACTACCTATGCTCTTTTACTGTTTTGGAAACCACAAACCTTAAAGACAGTAGAAAAAGAAAACTTCCTTAGATGAATTTAAGAAATTCAGCTATTGATTCAAAAATACTATTTTGCTCATTATGACATTTGCTTTACCCAAATAAAAATAGGCTCTTGACTACAACACATACACTGAAAATCTAACATGCAGCTCAGCTATTCTCTCTGAAGTTCTGGCTGGATAGTCAACACTGGGGAGGAGTTATCACTACCTCTATATTCTCTATTTAATTTCATGTCATGAATGAGAGGGAAAGTTTATTAATACAGTTGCTGGAGAGGCTGCAAAGAGCTACTAACTCAAATAGTTAAAACAAGAAAGAGGCAATTACTGTGGTACCAAGTGCCATCAAGAGGCTGTTAATTCCAACTGCAGGCTTCTAAATGAACTCTGCAAAGGGATGTATTTTTCTATATGGGCTGTTACTCACCAACGCTATCTCACAACCACAGCACTCCTTTCTCTGGGTGCTTCAGGCCAATCAATAGGCAATGTATTTGCTTAGAAAGAACCCCCAGTGCTTTAAGTGTGAACTACAGGAAAAAAACCCAAACTACCCAACAACGTCTTACACTCAAGAATCCAATAGGAGTAAGTTAGTGCATTTTGGAAAGGGATTATAGGAATATAGTTCCAGTAAGAACTCAGAATATCTATACAGTGGAGAAAAATGCTTTGTTAGCACCGAATCTTTACATAAGCATTTTTTGCATCATGCTAATCACATCATTTATGCTGGAAAACACTTTTTCATTATAATAATTGTTAAATTTGTTAGTGAAATGACACACTTGATAAAATTTGATTAAGTTTCTTAAAAAGCTTGCCTCTCTAGATCATGCAAACTCCATAAAACCCTTCAACACATTGAAACATTTACTCACGTGATAGGCATGTATTTAAGTGTTTGTAGGAAGGAACCTTGAAATAAGAAAATCCTTTGAAAAATCCTATGCAATATCACAATTGAACAACTTCAAATACAGTTATTGTAAACACCTGAAAAAGGTTTTTTTTCCCAGAAAGAGCAATTTTTAGTATTTTATATTAAAAATCCAGTAATACGGTCCAAGATCATAATACAGTCCAACAACAGCATTTGCTAATGTATTATACAGATTCATGCCTAGGAATATGTAAGAAACAATAGAAAAGCATACTCACGTTCTGCTAGGCTTCCCATAAAAGGAGCTCCTATCCCATCTTTAGCGTAACTGGCAAAATAATAAAAATGTTTTATTTTTTAAGTGGGTGTGTCTTAAACACGAGTTCTCTCTTAAAAGTACATTTAGGCAATGATGTAGTTCAAAGGTCAGTCCTATGTTTTGTCACAATCGTCACAAGACCATGTACTGATCTTTACAATGCATTGTTCTTCAAGTCTAAAGACTGAAAGCAAAAATGAGCAAAAATACCTTGAGAAGTGCAGGTAGTTGGCAAAAGCTGAGCCAGCCTGCAACAGTAAGGCAATTGTCAACACCTTTAATACAGCATGCATAGGTCCACGCTTCTTAATTGTGTGCCATAGGGATTGTGCATATATGCAGGCAGTTATGGAGTATGCTAGGACAAGCAGGAAAAAGAATTCATGTAATCCTGTGGAAAAAAAAATAAGTACGGCTTAGTCTTTGTAAAAAAACATTGCTACTGGCAGCAAACAGCTAAAACAAAATAGGGTTTTTTTAAAATATATAATCATTGGGAAATATTTAACAACTGTCACCCCAAAAAATACTACCAGATAAAAAATTGTATCTGGTAGTACAGATAAAACGCCTAAATCCTAGTAAATTTTATCCAAAAAAGTCAGTGAATTTTTTCAGGAAGCTGATTATTATTTGATCTGACAAAGTATTTTTTATTCAATAATACCTTTTCTGAGCATAGGAAAGGTTTGCAGCAATTATGAAAATAGGATAAAGTGTAATACAGTTTCTTGATACACAGAAAATAATTGTAGACCGTTTGATCAGTCAAAAACACATTTATTAAAGGACTCATTTTTAGCTCTTTTTTGTTGTTTGTTTCAATTTGCACAGGCAGAATCAGATGAAGAAAACCAGAACAGACTTCTATCTAATCTTTTTTAACCGCTGGGTGTCACTCTTCCTCCATGTAAAGTAGTTCAAGAAGCACACTTGATGAAGCCCAGGAAGTTTTAGATAAAGAAAAATAGCACAGAAAACAGTAATTAGTCCTTAGCATGATTTTTTTTTTGCACTAGTCTAAAATAATTCCCAAAGGTTTTTAGATTATTTACAAAACAGAAGTCCTCTTATTTTCAATCTAGTAGTAGTCTGTAAAATCCCTCCCTTAAGACCTGGTTCCTGGAAATCTTTTCTATTGTTCATAAGTTTTGCAACCCATCAGCAACTCTCAGAAGATCAAAGCCAGCGAGCTACAAGCAAAAACAGGTAAACATTTCTCACACAAAACCTAAGTTTTCCTGTTCCAATCTTCCTTGAAACCTAGTAGTACTCATAGAATCAGATTCTAAAAAATGTTTTTTTCTCCAGCAGCAAAATAAATCTACTAAAAACTTCCAACCAGTTCCACCCAGAGACTGGGAAGAGCAAGTATACACTTTCAATATCTAAGTTGAAAAACATTAAAACTGGATGAGCTCTAAATAGTTGCTAGTGTTATAACTGCTATGGCTAAAATGAAACATTTTGGACATACATACAGTGAAAATGAGGGAAAAAGAGCACAAGGTAATAAAAACTAAGAAAATTCAAGGTCCCTCTACTTCTCTTATACACCAATACAAAAGCACGATTTATGAATGACAAAAATACGTGTTTTAGATCAAATTGCTTTTTCTTCCTTTCACTCTATCTTCCTGTTTCAAAAGACACCCACTGAAGTTGGCAAGGATTCGGTAGGAAAATTATTCCTCATCATGATGAGTGAGTACACATGGAAAACTCTTTAGGAAAATCAACTAGCTTTTAATAAACACAAAACATTTATGATAGAAAGCTCTTTCCAACCATAGACAGAGTGTGGATTATTGGCTTGAGACCAAAGGGAGTTACGATAAAACTGCACTGGAAACTAACTATAAAAAATACAGAAGCATAATTTTCAAGGAACTTTCAAGGAACTTAGAGTTGAAAGAGGAAATAAAACATACATACCTTAATTTAAAATACCTAACTTCAAAGATCTTCAAAATGCTGCCTACCTGTTCAGCTGTCTTTAAAAATCCTGAATTCCATCAACACCTCATCTTATGTAACAAAAACCCTACCATATAAAATGATAAAAGATTACTTGCCAGGGATCAGAAGTCAGGACTCCTAATCTCTCAAGGCAAACATCTTAATCACAAGGTGACAGTCTCAAGTTTTTTCCTATGCTTTCCTTATAGTCAATTTAATTTTCAAATCTCTTGTCAGGCCACAGCTTAAAGTAGCTAAAGTGAAGGATGACCTAACTCAAACCATATGTAACTATGTAGTTTTTAGTTGCCTGCATAAAAGAAGCAAGAAATGAAGCGAAATCTTCGCTCTGGTACCCTCATATTCTAAGTTTCTATGGAAAAATAACAAAGATTATTTCCCAAAGATGCACTAAAAAATTAAACTAAAAATGAGAGAATGATTGAATTCTCCTTGGTTATTTGAAAGCAGACATGGGCATGTAATTTCAGGATTCATAGTAACAATGTGGGTTTTAATTCCAAATAAACAGAGGTTAAACAGTTCTGCAACTGTGGAAGACTTGGCATGTTCAGCTCACCTTGCTTCCTACTTGCTAGATCTAAACACATATATCCAAGCCCATTTACACACCTCCTTACTTAGCGTGTAAGCTGTTCAGAGTGCAGCTTCCAAGTGCTCAGTCTTCCTACAAAATTAGTACAGAGCTGAGATGCCTCTCTAGAAGGTCTGCACACCACTTTAAAGGGCCACATGATGTCTTGCAGCTGCTTTGCCCCCTGATTTAATAAAATAATATTACTGCTTTTTGAACATAAGTAAACTAACCTAGAATTCACTTTTGAATATCAAATTAATCAAATAAAAACTGCCAACTAAGTTTGTAGAATAAGAGGCAGTTTAAGTCCCATTTTAAGCCTTGAAAAACAGATTAACTTTCTACTTTCTTACACATTCTGCTAAATGTTCCTGTGAATATTTTCTTCCTTTCAAAAAGGGAGCTGCTTTTGTTCCCTCTATATCCTCTGGAGACCACGAATGACAGCAGGGGATTTGATTCTGAGTGTAACAATTAGGCTCATTCTGGGTATGTAGGTTGGACTCTGTACAAAGGCAGACTAAGGCTATAGGGCTCTTCCCTCAAGAGAGCCAGGTAAGTGACATGTTGATGAGGACTTCCAGAACAGTGATGCTACACTCTACAAGAAAGCACTAGGTTGGATTGCCCAAAGCACACAATTTTATATAGGCATTTATTTAGCTGCTGTCTTGAGTCACTTCTAGTAGTTTTTCTTTGGCCATTTAAAGATTTAAAATTGTATTTCTTAAATAAAAAAGAACTGGGAGTGATTAATCTACAGCCTGCAACTCAGACACTTAGAGAAAGCTAAACACTGAACTGAAACTGTAGTGGCAAAATGATTTATCGTGCATGTAATAGTGTTGCACAGAATCAAGTTTCACACAGCTATTTCATTAGTTCATGAAAATGAGGGATTAAATTCACATTCAAGTGGAAGATTTGAATTTCAACATGGTAAAAAGACAAAGCAGCAAAGATGCTAATACTAACTTCCCTTGTGCATCTATACTTCCATTTAGGAAAGTTTTGGAAAGTCAGTCTAGAGAAAGGAAAAAATTTTTCTGACTTGACAGAAAATTGAAGCTTAATCTCCATGAGAAAGCAGAATGTGAAATATCAGCGACTCTGCTATCCATTCCCCATACTCTTCCAAGCACAGTAAGTACTGAGTTGAGTGACCAGATCCTTAACTTACAAATCTAATTTTAAGAAAAAAAATCTTACCCGATTCCCCTGCGCTAAAGTGATCTAATGGATTCCCTTCTGCATCTGGGTTTAGTAAGACCATTTCAAACTGAATATCCTCGGATTCAGAATAATTCTCCTCGCAGGTAAACTTGTCTACATAAAACACATACCATGTTTCCGGATAAGGAATCTGGGACACTGTCAGATTTTGCTCTGTGTGGTTCACAGTCACTTTGGAAGAAAACAAAGAAACAAAAATAGGAGTAAATACTCCATTAGTATGCTTTTAGAACACTCATCTTTGGATGAAGATAAAACCAGAACATCCTATAGAGGTTATACACTACATACAATAGAAAACAGTCTTAGTTTTGAAAGCCAGTCGTAACACCAGAGGCCACACCTTCAATTTCATCTTTCATTTCAAATAGGTGCAGGTAAGGGTTGGTGAGGATATATACCACATTCCACCTCTCAGCCCTTAGCTTTGCTGCCAGAAGTCAGTAACTGCAGACTGTGTCTCCTGTGCTTAGCACGTTTCCATCCTCTAGTACAGTACTGACAGTATTAGCTATTCTATACTACCCAACATGTACTTCTGCAGCATGAAACATACCTTTGCAAAATTTATTCTACTCTGTTTTCAAAGAGATTTAGAGCACCAAACAGAAAGAACTGCATGTGAGCTCTGTAAACAACAGTATGCACGTTTTAAAGGTGCAACCTAGCATATTTCACAGCACCTTCCCCAAACCATAATATTCTAAACTTCAATTGACAGTTAAGGGTGAAACCACTGCCTAATAGTTCTGTGTGTTTCAATGAGATTACATTTAGAAACAACTATGTAAGAGACTGATGTTTCATCTGCTCACTGGCCTTTCTAAATGAAAAAGCTGCAAATATACACACAACACAACCAACCCTTTAACAAACTCATTTTCCTTAAATATTTTGTAGACAAAATTTAGAACTAATTTCTAACTTGAAGCCTACCTGTGAAAAACATTTATGTAATTCAAATAAAGTTGTTTCAACTACAAGAAGTTATTTTTTGTTCTCTGAAGGTATGAACTGATCAACACTGGAATCCAGGAAGAACTGCTCTGTACGTTTCTTTGCAGCAATTACCATGAAGTACAGATTTGGACAACACACAAAACAGGATTTCATATGCTGCTTAATCCAAACGAAAGGCAAAGAGTGTTTGACAGGAGTGGCTTTACTTTCCATTTCAACTCTCAGCTGAGTTCTGACATGTTACTTGCATCCAGACTAAGGACCACACAGACCATGTTTAATCAGTTTTTCATCAAATCTGCAAGCTAATTCAGAGGAAATGAAGTAAGATAAAATAAAAATGCACTCAGTTTTGCCCAACATCAGCAAACAGATCCAACTCACCCTGTGGTCATACAACTAAACACAGCAGAAAACAGCGAGTACACTGCTGGGACAGTCAGGAATGGTGGACCAGCTGCTAGTTATGTCAGCAGTATTTCTGTGCAGCTCTTATCAAGTGGAAGGAAACTACATTCGTAGAAGTGACATCTGTATCAGACTTCATTATGACAATGTTAGAGATCAATCTGTTACTCTGGCAATTCCGGCTGCACAGAAGAAATATATTCCAAAGAGAAACTGTAGTCACAACGTATCTGATTGAAGCTTCTAATCTTAATTTAACTTCTTAAAGGAAAATTTATGCCTTAAGTAGGTTTGATACCATTACAGTGAACAAATAGCGCAAAAATTATTATTTCAGTCTGTCTGTCATCTAGTTATGTAACTCAATGCTTCATTGTTTTACTGGTCTTTCACATTCAGATGGGTACTCGAGTTAAGCTTTATCCTGATTAGCTGATCTTTGATACTGTATTAAAAATTTTCTAACATGTTTTGTACATCAAAGCGTGACAAATCTGTGCTATCACGAAAATATAATTTTATTTTTGTTTTCTCGGGTTTGAAAATGCCATTTCCATGGAACTGGATAACAGGAGTCTCCTGACAAATGAGAAATGTTCCTTTGTAAATAAGAGACAAAAAGAAAACCTACATATTTTATACTGATATAATTCTCAGCTGAAATATTAAAAACATTTAAATATGAGATTCAGTGACGAATATCAAATTACAAAACTAAAGGGTGAAAGAGCAGCAAGTTATGATACAGGCAAGTCAAAGTAAGGCAACATGATGCAGATTAATTGTTGCAGAAAAGAAAAACTTATTATGAGGTAGTTAAAGAGAAGGTTTGCAGGTACAAAATTCACTTTCTACTTTGTATTTGGGTTATATACACCCACCTTACAAGCATTCACTTTGGAAATTTAGAGGTAACAGCAACAGGTTCTATCAGTTTACCTCTAGGTTTTTTCATTCCACTGCAATAAAAGTCGCAATTCAAACTGTACATTTCACTGTCCAAAGTCAAAGTTCTCACGTTCTTTGGTTTCATAGTGAAATGCTATTCTTTGTAAATTCTTTCATAAACTTGATATTTTTTAAATGGAAAATTTGAGATTAAAAAAATCCAGACTTTTACTCCAAGCACAGTAAAAAAAAAAATCTCTGTACTGAATGCATAAATGAAAACTTCAGCCAAATGTGTACCCTTTCTGAGCTGTGACTAAGTAAAAGCATGAGCCTAGAACTGATTCATAAAATTTGGCTGTTTGCATTAAAATCATTATTTGTCAAGGATTTAATTTTCCAGCAGTATACTAAATAATAACTTAAAAATGCAAAGAAAGCAATTTTATTTCCTTGTAGTATTTTTTTAATTCCAGAAGGCCAAAGTGCTGGTTGCTGCAAAAATTGACTGAAATGAACATACTAAACACATAGATAACTTAACAGGGTTCTAAATACACCAGTAACTTAATTGATTGGGGAG
>VXBX01005179.1:9809-27209 GCA_013400415.1 Scytalopus superciliaris
GCATCGCGCGGCGCGGCACGGCACGGCTCGGTTCCGCTCGGCACGACTCGGCTCCGGCAGCTCCCGAGCCATTCAAACAAGTGGCTCCGGCAGCACTTCGGGGCCGGGGCTGGGGAGCGGACGCAGCGTGGCTCCCTGCCCCGGAGGCGCCGGGCCCTTCACACTGCCTCTTTTCTCTGACGCTCGCTCTTTATTTGACGATGAAATAATGTTGACATGTCTTGAATTATTAAGTATTCCCTGGATTTTATTAGCACATGATGCCTAAATGCTGCCTGTATCTGCTGGGGTCTTAACCAGAAAGGAGCGAAGGAGAGAGGCAGAGAGACAGAGCGAGGGAGAGGAGAGAGAGGGGTTTTTGACAGCTGTATTTGTGCTGATAAGCGAAGGCACAAGGAGACGATCGACTAGTGAGACAAGAGGGAAGCGGCGGCTCGGAGCTGCTGAGAGGGGCTGCGCTTCCCTTCCGAGACGGCTCGGCCCTCCCGGTGCCGTGCTGGGGCTTGGGGGGGACCCGAACCCCCTCCCAGCGCCTGGCCGGGCTCTCGGCCAGTGCCTGTGCTGGGGGGCAGCTCGCTGGCTGGGCACACCAGCTGCGCGGGGCAGATGCCGATTGAGATCGTGTGTAAAATCAAATTTGCCGAGGAGGATGAGAAGCAGAAGGAGAAAGAAGAAGGGGACAAGGAGAGCCTGATCGAGGAGCCTGCCCGGCCCCGTTCCCGGGACCTGGCCACCTTTGCCAGCACCAGCACGCTGCACGGCTTGGGGCACATCTGCCGGTCAGGACAGCTGGGTGTGCGCCAGACCCTCTGGGCATTTGCCTTCTTGGCCTCGCTCGCCTTCTTCCTCTACCAGGCAGCCAAGTCAGCACTGCTCTACCTGGAGCACCCCCATGTCATGGCCCTGGACGAGGAGGCCATCCGCGAGATGGTCTTCCCCGCCATCACCATCTGCAACATCAACCGCTACCGCCACTCAGCACTCACCGATGCTGATATCTTCCACTTGGCCAACATGACCGGGCTTCCCCCCAAGGACCGGGATGGCCACAAGGCCACGGACCTGCTCTACCCAGACCCTGACATGGCTGACATTGTCAACCGCACTGGCCACCAGCTTGACGACATGCTCAAGAGCTGCAACTTCAGCGGTGAGAACTGCTCATCCCGTGATTTCACTGTGGTGAGTGCACATCTGGCTCAGCTTCCCTGGGGGCCCCTGCTGGCACGGGGGGCACCCACCCATCCGGTCTCACCGGAGCAGGGCTCCCTGGCTGACTCCAGCTGCTGAAGTTTGCATCTCTCTCTGTTTGAGTTTCCCTCCAAGTTTCACATGGAGAGGGAGAGGATCCTCCGTGAGAGCTCTCGGCAGGACTCTGTGCCACAGGACTGGGCTGTCGGCAGCTCTGTGCCCGAGGGGCTCACAGGCAGGAGCTGTGGTGGGGGCACAGCAGGGCTGAGTGGTCCCCAGGGTGGGTGTATAGCGGGCAGGGGGAAAGCTGTGGCATAGAGTCCTGCTCCAACCCGTGCTTCCCCTGGGTTGAAGTGCCCTGACACAGGGTGCTTTGCACAGTGAGAGTGGCTGGGGTGGGGGGGAGCAGGCAGAGACCCCTTTGCACACAGGAGAACGTTCCTGCAGTTGGAGGGTTAGCACTGGGATGTGTGTGAATGTGGAGTTTGCCAGCATTGCACACGCACGTGTGCACACACGCACATGCTGAGCGGCTCCGCTCTGGAGCCATGGCTACAGCTGGGCGAGCAGGGGGCTGCCCGGGGCTGCCCACTCGCTGTCCAGGGCTGGCAGCAGGGCCTCCTCCCAGCAGCGCCCAGTCTGCCCAGGCAGCGAGCCCCTGGCCAACTGCCGCCAGTATGCAGCTCTTCCTAATATTGAGCCTGGAATCACAAATCCCCGCTGTGGTTTGGGAAAATAAATGTGCTGAACGGGCGGAATACCTGATGGGACCCTTTTCAGACCGTAATGACTCTGGAAATGAGCCGCTTCTCTCCTACAGCTGCCAGGGGCTACTGCCCGGCTGGCTTCTGTGTTCCCAGGAGCAGTGCTGCGAGCCGGACTCTGCTTCTTGCCGGGGAGTGGGATGTGATGCCACGGGCTGTGCGGGATGCTGGGGGAGAGAGGAGGCTCCGTGGGGCTGGAAATGGCTGATGCAGCATGTTCCGTTTCACTTTGTGCCCATCGGTACAATGTCTGCTGAATGCGCAGGGTGATGCTGTCCCTAGGGAAGAGACGTTTGAGGGGGCTGCCCTGTGCAGGGTGGGGGTGGCATGGGGCACTGCAGTGGAGTGGGAAGGAGTGGGGGACAGTGTGGGGGCAGCCCACTCCTCCTGGGGATTTGCTGGGCTCTGTGCCTGCTCTATGGCAGCTGCTCGAGTTTATCAGGGAGAAGCGTGGTTCAGCGGGGTTTGGAGCAGGAAGCTCTGGTGCTGGACAGTCCTGCACGTGGCTTGGCCATGCTGGCTCTGGCCCTTGGGTAGGTCCTCCTGGAGGATCCTGCACAGCTTTGGTGTGCGGGGGAGGGAAACAAGACCAGCCTTGTGTCGGGCAGCGACACGGCATGGCAATGGGATTTAGCATGTAGGGAGCCACACTGTGAGCCTGGCAGGGCAGAGCTCAGGTGGATGGGGCTGGGTACGAGCTTCCCACAGGATGGGCATAGTGTGTGGCTCCCACTGTGCTGCGTGGAAGTAGAGGGTGACCGTCAGGATAGTCACTGGGACCTGGTTTTTCAGCGGGTGGCTGTGCAGGACCAGGTGGCCTGCCTACCTCATCTGCTTACGGGTATGCCCTGGGGGTGCTTGGGCAGCCGGGCTCTGGTGTGCCTGCACCCTGCACTGGAGCAGGTTTCAGGCATGAGAATGGTTACTGCCAGCTGACCTGTGGGTTCATGGCGCAGAAAAGGAGAGTATAGGTCTCCTAATGCTTCCATCCCCTGTCCCATAACTCAGCCCTCCATCATGGCCTTTGAGACATCAGGGGCTGTCAGCAGAAAGAGGAATCCCTGTCACCTCTCACTTGCTCAGAGTAAAGGGGTGAACCTGGGGCAGGAGAGTCTGCAGAGCTTGTGTGTGGGGAGGGAATGGGTGAAGATATGACTCCTCTCTGCCACATAACATGTCCCAGAGCCCTGCCAAGCAGCAGTGGGACCTGTCGAGGCATCACACTATTTGCAGCTGGAGCCTCCTACTCCCGTTCTCCAAGCCAAATCAGTCCTTTGTGCCTCCTGGGAATGACTGAAACACAGCGCAGGCTGCTTGGCAAGCAGGGTGAGTCCCAGCTGTGATGTGTGGGCTTGGGCGCTCCCGTGCCTCCCAGCTGTGGCCCCAGTGCAGGGGCACCCAGGCTGCTCTGCACCGAGTCATGCGGTGGGGAGCTCCAAGCTTTGTTGGTCCCGTTTCTGGCTCCCTGTCTGAGCCTTCATGTTCAGAAAGCTCTTGTACTGCTGCTGCTGTGGGTGGGTGCGTGAGTCACAGCATGTCCCAGCAGTCATGGAGGGCTCCCCGACAGCAGCACATCCTGGTGGGCAAATGACCTGGGGTCCCAGCCCACAACAGGGATTGTCCTCCAAGTGATACCAGAGAAGGGAGGGAGCTTCCCCTGCAGCCGTGCTTTGCAGGAGTGCTGGAGTATTTCTTTCCCTCTGGGTATGAGGTGGACTTCATCCAGAGGCTGGAAGTTTTACAGCACGAGAGTGGCCAAGCTGTGGCGATGCCGCCGACTGTCTGCCTGTCCAGGAGCAGGAGCAGTGCCGAGGCTGGAGCGTGTCCCCTCACGCTGCCGCTTGCAGCCTGTGCTCATACAATAAATAACTCGTGCGGATCCTTTAAGTAAGAGCCGTGAGTGGTAAATGATCTTCCCCTATTCAACGTCACAAATCCACATTCTTTATGGGATAGCAAATTAAGAAACTATCGGGAAAAAAAAATCCCCAGCGTAAGCATCTTCCATGTAATAAAGCCCGGCTGGGCTGTAAATCTCCCCAGCGGCAGGGACAGCCCTGAGCCGCAGCGAGGCTCCCTGCAGCCCCGCTGACAAATGTGCCCTCTGCATCGGCTGCTGGAGAGCTGTGCTGGAGCCCTGGCAAAGCCTCTTCTGACCCCACTGAGCTGCAACATGCTGCACAGACCCCCAGTTCTTGCTGTGCCCAGAGGCACTGCCCATGAGGGTGCTGGGCACAGAGCACTCCCGGCTGGAAGAGTGCAAGAGGTGCTGAGGGTGCAAAGCATGAGGTGTGGATGTAGGAAATCAGTGGTGCTCCCTACATGCCATTAAGTGGGAGGTTGGGAAGTGTCCCCATGGCGATAGGACTGGGCTGCCACGAATGGCTTGTGCCCACCCTTGCCCCCATGCCTGGCACCCTGGTACAGCCACAACATGAGGCCATTTCTGGCCACGTCAGGGAGCACTGTGGGAAGGGGATGCCCTGCCGGTGGTGCTTTGGGGGTGGGGGGGACAGACAGATGGGGTATACAGGAATTTGGGGGCTGTGGGAAGAGGGGCATGGAGGTGCCCCCCTCAGCTGGCAGCAGCATCCCGCCTGTTCGCCGGCAGTGGCTGTGGCGGGAGGTTCCACTCATGGCCGGGCAGGAGCCCAGTGCCTTTCTCAAAACCTCATTCACTGTCAAAAGCCTTTTGTTTGCAATGTGTGGCTGCTGAAGCCAGTTGTGCCAGGGCTGGAGGCTGAGGGAGAGCAGGGAGGTTGCTGAGAGCTGGCAGTGCCTCTCAGAGCTGGCACTGGCCCCAGCTCTCCAGGCAAGGCCTCCTGCTTGCCCAGGATGTGGGCAGTGTGAGGGGTCTCCCCAGCACCCCATGCAGACCCCAGAGGGGAAAACCCTTATGCTGAGATGGGCAACATCCTCAGCTGCACCCTGTATGCACCCAAGAGATCCTGGCTGGGGGGTAGCCAGGAGGCAACAGGCTGTTGTCTCTGCCTCCTCCCCACAAGGCTCTCCCACCATTCCGGACACAGGGTCCCTCTCTGACCTTTCCACCAAAATCGTGCTTAATAAATGTCACATTTTCCTTCTATTTTTATGCTGGGTAAATGAGCTGCACTGGTTGTTTTTCACCTGCCCTGCCCTGCTCGTGCCTGCTCAGACCCTGGCATTCAGCTATCCCATTTCCCCTGTCCTCCTGTATAGGGCTGAGTGAGCCCCAGGGCATGGGGGGCTTGCTGCCCTCCCCCCCCCCCCNGCTCACTGGCCTCCAGGTACTGCAGGACCTGCCCTGGCTGGGACACAGAGGGGCTCTATGACCCAGCAGTGCTGTATGGGCACAGCATCATTCCCACTGGAGGGTGGCAAGGCTGTGGCTGTGGCTATGTTGGGTGTTCCTGCCATGCATGGCAGGGACTGGCTGGGCTGGGGCTGGTGGTGTCAGTGCCCTGTAGAGCCTGGAACATCCCTCTCTGATCCCATGCCTGCGAGCTGCTCGGTTGAGCCAGCTGCACCCATCTGGGTCACTGCATTCCACTCACTGCATCCACCTCCTGCAGTCCCAACCCAGTGCCTGAGCCACCTACCCAGGAACTCACAGCCTGTACAGAGCGCCCCATCCTCACAGCCTAGCTGTGTGCATTTCTAGGCCTGTGTCCTGGGTGGTACAGACACGTTGCAGGTTGACTGTGCTCCTGTCCAGAGCAGTGGTGACGGCAGCTCCAGAGCTGCTACACATGAGCTGCCCGGGCACGGCTCGAGGCGCTGTTTGTGCCAGAAAACGGGGGACTTTAATGCAATTCGTTGCCATTTAATTTTACACAATTCCTGCTGCTTAATCCGCTGAGAAATGCTAATTTATACAATTCACGTCTAAAAATAAATGTCAGTCCAGCAGCTCCCAGCAGCGGGTATCTGCTCCCACCAGTCCCTGCTGAAGCCTTGTGCAGGGACCCCAGCCCAGAGCCCACATTTCTCCCTGCCAGCCAGGCTGCTATTCCTTTGCCCCATAGCACCCAGGCTGCAGCAGTATGTGTGTTGATATGAGGATACTGGGTACTTGGGATACTGTGGTGGGACAGCAAGGAGTGGGCTGTACCTAAGGGTGTCAGTACAAAGCCCCTTATCACAGCGGGGCACAATGACAAGGGCGCAGTGGGTGTCTTGGTAATCTGGCTGTCTTTCAGATGGCTGGGAAGATGTTATTGGCGTGGTGGTCATGAGGTGTCTTTGGGACTGCACTTCCCTCATGGATTCCCCCATGAAAGTTGGGCTCAGCCCCATGTGCTGCTGAACCCTGGGCTGTGGCTAGGGGTGCATGGAATGAGAGGGGTGTCCTGGTGCAAAGGGTTGGTGTGACCTGAGCTGCACATGAGGGTCCGGCTGTAGGTCGGGTCAGCCTCTGCCTGGCTGGCAGGGATTAATTGGTCACAAAGTGCCATTAATGAATGTAGGAGAGGAGAGAAGTGTGCAGCCCTCCTGCCTGGGAAATGGGGAAGCATCATTAGGTTCCTGAGGAGGCTGCTCTGCCAGGGACCGGGAGGGTGTCAGATCACGCAGAGAAGGACTTCCCATGTCTGGGATATGCCTATGCTCAGCTACGAGTCCCCTGGTTCTTGCCCTCAGGCATCTCCATACCCTGCTGCCCTCCTCCCTAACCCCACTGACCCAACCATCTTGCCCCCATCGTCTCCCCTCTCCCACCCCTTTTCTGAGCAGAGCCCCATTACTCTTCCATCCAAGCAGTGTGGCACTGACACCAGCAGTGACACAGGGGGGAGGGTACCAAGGCAGTGGGGTGTGCATCAAGGGCCATGGCTGTGGGTGCCAGCTCCCTGCAGGAGGGGGATGAGGCGGGGGCGCAGGGGGGTGCGGAGGCGACGCGGCGGGGGAGCAGAGATGCTGGAGGAGCCGGCGGCTTTCCCACCGTCTCCCTGATTGAGATCGGATCACCGTGAGCATAAAAAAGCTCTCTTCATAATTATATTTAATGAATTGACTTTAAAAGCTCTTATGCTCTTATCTGGGTAATTTAATATCACACACTTAATAAGCCTGTCTCCGATACGGGGGGAGCCAGCGGCCAGGACGCCCGCGCCTGGTATGGCTCCCCGGGGATGTGGGACGTGCCATGAGGCTGGTCCCATGTGTCAGGCTGAGCAGATGGGGACACTGGTGTCCCCTGGGGCAAGGGCACCCGTGGAGTGACTGTGGCCAGTGCCCCTGCAGCAGTGCTGGCTGCAGAGCAGGCTGGGCACTTCGGGTGGCTGCAGGAGGGATGGAGATGAGACACCCATGGGGACTTGGCCATGGGAGCTGATGCTTGCTGGCTCCTGAGGCCACAGGACTGTGAGTTCATGGGGCAGTGGGGCATAGGGCTGTGGGGTGGACAGGATGCAGGGTGACTGGCTGCGGACAGGGGGGTTTATGGGGTGCAGCATGGCTGTCTGGGTATGGGGCAGGGCTGGCTGGGGTGCAGGTACCCTGTGCCAGCAGTGTGGTTGGATGCCAACTGGTCCCGTGGCTGGAAGGGCATTGTTGTGACCCTGTCTTTTGTGCCAGTGTCAACCGTGGCAGAGGTCCCATGGACAGCTCTGGGGGCAACCATGGGCAGAGTATACCACAGGTTCCGGCACGGTGGTACTATTGGATTCCCGTGTCCCTCTGGCTCCAGCCTCCTGGGGTAGTCAGCTGGGATGGCACCGAGGTAAACAAAGGCTTGTCACCACTGTCTCTGCAGCTTTGCCTCCCCCCACCGGCTCCTGTAGTTCCAGTCGGGATGTGGGCTGCCTCCATGCAGGCAGGCATTGCTGCAGCCGCAGCAGGAGTCCCCGGCCCCCCCGCAACCCATCACTGCATGCAGGCGGGTGCCTGCGGCGAGCCGGAGGGAAGGCGCTGCCATATGGAGCCAAGAGCCCTGGGGACTGCAGGAGCCTGTGTGTGGGCTGGGGCTGGGACCTGTGTCTGTGGGGGCAGCCCCCCGAATCCCCCACACCAGGCACTCACTGGGCAGCAGATCGGAAAGCCACTGGCTGGGCTCATGTTCCCTGCATGTCAGAGCCAGAGCCTGTCCCCCCAGCCTGGCACCATGTCCCCAGTCACCCAGTGCCCTCGTGCCCCTGATTTCCAAGTGAGGGAGGAAAGAGCAGCACTTCCCAGCATCAGTGTCAGTAGTTCCCCAGGACTGGTGGCAGGGACAGGGTGACAAAGGCAGGGTGAGTGATGCTGGCCCTTGGCCAGCCATCCCCAGGCACTGGGGTGCCTGGCAGTGCCGGCTGCCATGCCAGCACTTGGTGCCAAGGCTGGGCGGGCTGGACGGAGACATGTGCCAAAGTGGTGGGGTGGGGTGACAAGGACACAGCTGTCACCTGGCCCTGCAGGGATTTTTGGGGGGCAGCCCCAGGCGGTGCGGGGACCCTGACTCCCCACTGGGGCACGGGATAGCCGTGCCAGGTCTCCCTCCACAAGGGAGCAGCTAGAGAAGGAGGTTTACGGAGCTGCACTAAGTGACGCAAATGGTTTGAAGCCCATAAAGAGAGACGGTTTTATGTAAGACGACTATATAAAGCTCTGCTGTTCTGCCATTGATGAGATATAGGCCTTTATTTATAGAAGGCAATGTTTGCGGTGTGAGTGCTGAAAGCCAGCCAGGGACCCGCAGATAGGGCGTCGAGTCATTTGACATGCAGCTGCCGTCGACACTGTTCACACATTAAAGAAAAAAATTAACAAGTTTGCAGCCAGTCAGGTGGAAAAAACAATAATTGTTGAAAAACGTATTTCCCCCTTTTTCCAATAACAAATAACTGGAACGCTGTTGGGGACGCTTGAGCTTGCTCTGGGAAAGGATGGGCTGAGGCTCCAGCCAGGCTGGGGGATGGAACGGGCAGAGGGAGGCAGATGAGGTGGGATGAGAGCCCAGACAGGGGATACTGCCACAGGGTGGATACCACTGCCTAGGCATTTATATGTCACAACTGGAGTAACAGGGCCTGCAGGCAGGGATGAAGGCACCAGCAGCTTAGCATGGCCATTTGTATGCTGGGGGCTGGGGAGGGAGACAAACACCAGGAGCCAAAAGTGCTTGCCACATGAGGGGCTGTGGCCCAAGCCCAGCTGGATTTGCCTGCCTGGCCCAGCATTTCTTCTTTCCACCTGCGCACACAGGAATGCTCTGAGGTTATTTCTTAGCCAGATGTGGCTGGGTTTTTACTGGAGAGCAAGCAGCCAGTCCCTGTGGTCAGAGCGCCCTGCCAAATTCAGTTTCATGCAAGAAAGGAGGAAAACTTCCCATGATTAATTGTGCAGTAGGGGAAAACATGCATCTCTAACCTACTCCTTGCCGGTCGCTGGCTTTTTCTGCCAGGCACTGCACCAACATGCAGCCAGAGAGAAGGAAGCAAGCTTGGTCCCCAGGGAATGCTTCCTGCACAGGCTACACAGTAAGGGTGCAAAGGCAGGAGGGTGCAAACACCTCTGCCATGTTCTGACTCTGCCAGGACCATGAAGGGGAGGAAGCCCTTGCCAGCCAGTGCTTCCCAGCAGGGAGCAGTCAGGCTCACGGTTGAGCAGGTTCCCTGCAGATCCCTGCATGGTTCTGTGGGTTGCTGTCCCCTGCTCACACAACAAAACCTTCCCCTGTGCCCCAGAGTGCTGTACTAGCAGCGGTCACAGGCAGGGCTCTGCCAACCCCGTACTCACAGGAGTAGTGAGAGTGGCAGGAGGTGAGAGTGGCACATGACATTGTGCTGCCAGGCTTGGAGCAGGGCTGAACCTCCACCGTGACCCACCGGGACTCAGGACTCCTGAATGTGCCTGCCCTCTCCCCAGGAGACCTTGTTGGCTGCACAGCTGATCCTCCCCCTCTATCCTCAGCAGAGACCCTCCAGGTCACTGGGCTCTCAGACACAAACCTGGGCATGCTCTGCACCTGAGCAGCTGTTGAGTGCCAGCTGAGCTTGGCTGTGCTCAACAGGTTTTCTACCAGTAAAACAAACATTCCCTCCTGATTGTAGTGTGGGGAAGGTGAGCACAGCGGGAGCAGGAAAGGCAGGAAAGCCATAGGCTGGAAAGACCTGTGGGCACTTTGTCCCAGTGGCACAGGGGTTGGGGAACCCTCTCTGTTGGAGAGCTGAGCCGGGCTGTCCCCTGCCCACGGTGGCTGGGCAGGCAGGGAGCAGGGTCTGAGGGATCCACCAGCCACTGCCAGCTGCCAGCTCTGGGATGTACAGGGCAGGAAGGGAGAGGAGGCGAAGCCTTGTCAGTGCAGAGTCCCTGATTAATCACTAGCTGCCAGCCCTCCAGCCAGCAGCTCATTAGCAGTTTAATTCCCGGTGCCCGGTGTGCAGAGGGTCGTGTGGCTCTGATTGAGCTGGACGCACTCGCCTGGGCAGCTGCAATCAGGCAGTGCCCCCCCTCCCCAGTCACAGGCACAATCAGTGGCCGTGTCCCCCATGCCTGGGGTGGGCTGGGCAGCAGGTGCCACAGGTACCCAGGTGATGCGGGTGCACAAATGCTGCAGATGCTGTGGGTGCTGTGGTCAGGCACTGGTGAGACACATCAGTGACAGTGGCTGCAGAGAGCTGGCGGGCAGCCCCAGGGACAGGAGATGTGCCCATGTGCCCCGCTGTATCCGGCTGTACTCTGGCTGTGCCTGGATCATCATGGTCCCTTCCATGTCATGGGGCCAAGAGCAGCTGTCAGCAGTGTCAGCAGCCGTGGCGAGGTGCTGCGCTCGGCTGCACAGGGATATCTTAGCAGTCAGTTATCCCTGGGGTCAGTGGCACCTGCACATCCCCATCCCATCCAGTTTCTCCGCCACCTGCACCCACAGGGCAGAAAAGCGAGGGCTGTGGTGGCACCCATGTCCCTGCCTGCACCTTGTTGTTCCTGCCACCATCGCAGGCTCTTTTCTGCCCTGGGTCTTCTTCCTCCCAGGCCAGGGCTCAGTGTGGGGGACTCCTGCAGGGATAGGATGCTGGAGTTCACCTGGGGCATGGGAACGGGAGAGGGGCAAGAGGGAGCTGAGTATTCCAGGAGAGAGGCGCTGGATAGGTATTCTGCCCATGGGCCTAATACTCCATCTGGGCATGCAGAGGTGGGCACCACTGTGCCTCCCAGCTGCCAGGGGGTGTTTGCAGCTCAGCCACATCACTTTGCCCTCCAAACCCTGCTGTGCCCTTCACTCCCAAGCTGCCATCTCCACAATTTCTTCACTGCCTAAGGAGGGAGGGAGGGACCACAGCAGAGGGAAGCATCTCTATCTGTCTTCAATGCTCCAGTGGCTGCAGCAGGGCAGGGCACAGCCCTGTGGGTGTCCCCACTGCAGTGGGGCAAGGAGGGCTGGGGTGCATGTAGGGGCAAGTTGGGAGCCATGCTAAGGCTGTGACCCCTGCAAAGTAGGCAGGGTCAGCCCAGCATCTGATGCTGCTGCCCCCGGGAAAGGCATGGAGCAGCCTGCCTTCCCAAGCAGCACAGGACTGAGGGCACTATGCAAATCCAGCTGAGATTGATGCAAGTATTAATTATGTCCTGTCAGCTCAGCTCTTGCTCGGCAAGGCAGGGCACTAGGTGCCATGTCTGCTGGCACACGAAAGAAGGGTTTGCACTGGCAGCATGTCCCCTATGCCTGTCCCCTGTCCTCAGCCTGCTCCCAGAACCCTGCTGTGCACCAGGGTGTGCCATGCCAGGTCAGCCTGGCTCTCCCAGCCCCACAGCCCAGGGCTGAAGCCATCACTGAGCAGGGAGGTGAGCAGTCTGAGGCAGGAGCAGTGTGAGCACTGTCAAGCAGCCAGGCATGCCCAGCTCTAAGGTCCTGCTAATCAGAGAGTGTCTGCAATTACGTGTGCTAATTATGGGCAGAAGTTCACAGCAATTCCTGCCCTGTTGGCATGATGTTGGTCACACTGAGGTGCATTGCTTCTGTGTGAGGACAGGAGAGGATAACCAGTACTGTTCAGCTGGCTCTCCCTGCCCAGGAAACAGTGTGTCACAGCCAGACCACCTGCCCAGCCCCCTACCATCTCATCCCATGCCATCCCATCCCCATTCCATTCCACTTCATCCCATTCCTATTCCCATCCTATCCCTGTCTCCATCCCCATCCTGTCCCGTTTCATCCTACCTTCATCCCTATTCCATTCCACCCCATCCCATCCTATCCTGCACTAGACACAGTATAGCATGTATGGTGCCATCATTGGATGTGCAGCCTTGTGTGTGCAGCCATGACAGCTACTCTGTCCCTGAGCACCTGGTTGACTCCACATCTCAGTGGAGTTGCTTTTCAGAGGGAGTTTTTCAGGCTCTGACCCCCCTGTACTGCTGCTGCTCTGACATCCTGTTTCCTTATCGCCTGACATGACCTTAATTAACTCCCTGTGCTGATAATGCTCTGGGCTTCTCCTCCAGGAGCTGTATCTCAGCATCGTGTCCTGCCTCGCCCGCTCAGGGACCACTGCAGAGACTGCACAGCCAGCCTGGAACAAGGGGCAGAGGGGTCTGTGTGGTGGAGGCAGGGCAGGCCACTGATACTGGGGTTGCTGGGATGACGTGGAGTGGATGGGGCAGTGCTGGAGCTGCAGGGTTGGTGCTGCATTGAGGGTTTCAGGAGAGATGATGACCAAGTAGAGATGGCTGTCATGGTGCAGAGGTGAGGGTGCAGGAGGGGAGCTGTGCTGATGGTGCAGGGCAGGGTGGCAGAGGCAGTGCTGCCCATGGTGGCAGCATTCATCCCAGGCAGGCAGAGGTGCTGTGCAGCAGTGTGGAGTCCTGGATCTCCTTGCTCTGCTACAGGCAGGGCACAGGGACTGTTCAGTCAGGAGCTGGGGTTGGGGGCCCAAGGGGCTGAGGTGACCGGACCCTACACCCCCCAGGGGCTGCCTGCCTGCCTGGCTGCCCCTCTGCCGCCAGCCCGGTGGATTGAAATGCCAGCACTGATGACTTGTAGCCACTTTATCTCCGGTGCTTGGCAAATATTGGCAAAAGAGAGATGTTTCAATAGTGAGGTTTGCCGATGGGAATCTGTGTGTGATCCCGCCAGCTCCACACTGTGTGGCAGCCCAGCTGCCTCGGAAGCAGCTGCTCACCAGGGTTGAGTCTGGCATGGGCACAGCCTGGGGCCCATGGGGCTGCTCCCAGCATCTTCTCCCCATGGACTGGCTCCCAGCAAGGCACTCCTCTGTGCTTCACTGTGTTACAGCAGCTCATATCCCAACCTCTGGCACAGGTAGCTGGGGCCCCGGAGCAGGGTCCCTGCTCAGGGTTTCTGTCACCTGCAGGTAGCTTTGACCTGGCAGCAGCCAGGGCAATGCCATGAGCCCTGCAAAAAGCAAAGACTGTAAGATGCTCTCAGCTGGTCTCCCCCCAGCTTGCAGCCACACAACCCTCCTCCCCACAGCTCCTAATCCCAACAGCTCCTTCTCCCCATAACTGTAGTCCTGCCTGCCTCAGATGCTTAGCTCCCACCTCCAGGTCCACATCCCAGGCAGCGGGTAGGATGGAGGACCAGCTGTTCCTGGGGCACGCGTGGGCATGGTACAGTTTGTTCCCTCTGCTCATGCTGCCTGCAAACACGGTGGAAACTGCATTTTCCCAAAGCTGGGCACACAGTGGAGGCCACAGGCATTATGGAAAATGTACAGATACACCTGCTCACAGCATGTGATGTATGAAATGCTGCGGGCAGGATGTGGTCCTGGGAACGTGTCACTGCTCCAGGAAGGAGTAAGGGGAGATGACCTGGACAGAGAAGATGAGAGCTGCCAGTTCTGATCCCTTTGTTTGGGAGGAAAAGGAGTGTTGGAAGGGGAAAGAAGTCCTCCAGCTGCAGGAGCAGGTTGCCCGGTCCCATCCCTTTTAGGACATGTCCCTGCTTCCACAGCAAAGTTTGGTAGCTGGGACGACCTGGAGAGGACAACTGAGGAGCTCCTGCAGATGCCAAGGACCAGCACAAGGGCAGTGTGGCCCAAGCATCCAGGGGGAGCTGACACCTTGGGTGTCCTGAGTCCTCCAGCCCATCATCTCCTGCATGGGGAGCAGAGGATGGGGATAAATGGGTAGAAGGATATGGGCTGCAGGGTTGTCCCTGCCCACCAGTGCCTGCATTTCTTCCCCTGCTCGGCAACCCCAAGGAGGGGGCCCTTGTCAGTGCCAGGGCGTGGGGGCTCTCTTGATCAGCCCCTCTGCCCGGGAGCACACAGGCTGGGGAAAGCCAGCCCCTATCATGTTTGTTCCATTGATTTAGCGCCGCGGAGAGGGTTTAATCAGCCTTTAGCCTGCACGCTCCAGCATTAAGAACAAATCCATTAGCCACGAGATAACCACAAAGGGTTGCGCTGAGGCTGGATGAGGTCCCAGCGCCTTCAAGATGCAAATTGGCAATCAAAGATCAAAGCCGCGCAGCTCCCTAATCTCCGCTAAAAGGGCTCAGCTATTAACGAGCCCTTTCCCACTGGGCTGTGATCACCCCACTTCACTAGGGCTCCCGATGTGCTGTCGGGTTACATCATCATTCCGACTGGCCCGCTCGCCCCCAGGCTCCCTGAGCTGGCCCTGGGGAGGTGGGTGCAGCCAGGGCTCAGGCTGTTTGTTTGCATGTTGTTTCTTTCAGTTCTGACATGTTGGAGTCAAATTCGTGTTGTCGGAGAGAGCAGAGCCCCCAGCAATGTCGGGGGTCAGCAACTGGAGGGGAGGAGAAGAGGAAGAGGTGGGAGCCTGGATGGAATAGGGTGGTAGGAGAGCTGTGCTGGACTTATGCGGTGACTTTGGGGACAGGGGGGATCCTGGCAGGCGGCTATCCCTCCCGTTGCTCAGGGATTTAGCCTGGTTCAGCCCTGCCTGGCTGCACCAGGTGGCTCAGGACAATCCCTGCTGGCTCCAGGGAAATCAGTGATGGGAAGCGTGGAGTTGCGGGGCGGGGTGAGGGGGGACACGACAGGCAGCAGGTAGTGGGTGAGTGATCAGCGCATAGCAGGGTGCCTTAGAGCCAAACTCCCCTTTTGGGAGTATTTCTGCTCATCCCATGTCATCCTGGGGCAGGGGGTGCACAAGGCTCTGGCTCCCATAACCACCCTGCCAGCTCCCACATAGTGCTCAGTTCAGGCTGTAGGATGGGAGCTGCCCCCAACTCCCTGCCAAGGCCACCCTGCCTGTGGTGGCTCCACACACAGCTGCCCAGCAGCCCCACAAGTCCCAGTCACCCCACAACATGTAGATGAGTCGCAAAGCCACCGGGCTGTGACAGAAGCTGCTCTGCCAGCACAGTCAGCAAATCTGTGGCAGCCCACATGTGTGCTCTGCTCAGCATGGTCCAGCTCAGGGACCAGTACCTCCCCACATCCTGCTGAAATGGTGAGAGTGTGTGTGAGGTACTCTGCAACAGGTGGGCAGGGGACTCATCAACCCTGGCAGTGGTGAGCAGAGGTCATGCCTGGCTGTCCTTTCATGTGGGGACCTGCTCTGCTGGAACCACTCATTGAGGTGCTCATGCGCCTCACAACATCTCCAGGCAGGCAGCACAACCTTGCAAGAGGAGCAGGCAATGAGGTGCTGGCAGCACCTCAGCCAGGGTGACAATAAATCTTATCGGTGGAAACCCATCCGTAGGCAGGAGGATAACGCCTGTGACAACCCAGCAAGTGCGAGGCTTCATCTGCACGGTGTCAGTGCTGTGGATTTACAGATAAATGCCACGGCTGGAGGGACCGTGTGCTGGCTCCTGGGAAACGGGTCTCTCTCCCCTCCTGCCTAACCCTGTCCTGAGGCTTCAGGATCTGCCAGGTCCATGCCAGTGTGTCCTAGCAACAATGGCCATCGTGTGCCTGGTGGGAGGAGTAGACAGAGCAGAGCTGGTATGGTACCTGGATAGGTGAGCATGGAGGGAGGGGGACATGCAGGACGAGTTGGCACTGCTTTGCCTGCTAGCCTGGCCCTACTATGTCCTATACGCACCGTCCCACGGAGCTCTGCATCCTTCAACAGCCCATGGGGGCTTGGGCATCGCGCAGGCTGGACCGCCAGAGCTCAATGACGGGGAAACGTGTGACTGAGTGTGACACTGTCAGTGTGACCCCGAGGCTGTGTGACAGCGCCAGCCGTGAGCCAGCACGCTCTGTGGGTTCAGACTATGCGCCCACCCTTGTGTGTGTCCCCCCGCTTCGGCCGGGCAACGAGGGATGCGGTGGTGCCAGGCGCGGGGGCTGCCGAGCGGAGCGCCAGGCGGCATCCCTGCCCCGGGCCCCGCTCCTCGGCTCAGCTCCCCCATCTCCCGGCAGCCGTGGGAGCAGTAATGAGATGGAGCAGCAGAAGGACGGCGAGATAAGGCTGCCTGCGCTGCCCCAGCAGATTAAACGCTGGGATTAAGCAGGCGGTGCCAGCTCTGCTGCCTTTTTATCTCGCTGCTTCTCCCCTCTTATTCTCCCGCAGTCGATAGTGAGCGGTCTCCGAGCTGTCAGCAAAGGAAATTGCTTGTTAACCCTTTGGGAATGGCCGGCAGCGCTCCCTGTACGACTGCGTTCAAAGAGAAGCGGTCCCCGAGGGATGCACTGCCCGCGGAGCGCTGCGGGGATGGGAGGATGAGGGGATACCTTCCTGCAGCGCCCCGCATGCGAAGGGAAGCAAGGCAGGGCTGAGGGCGCCCAAGATCTGCTGCCAAAAGCCACTAACGCCCAACCAGCACCATGCAGAGGCACTGATGTACTGGGGTCCCTGCGGGGTGACAACTGCCAGAGAGCAGAGGCTGCGTTATCTCCACAAAGGAGCCCCGGAGACACGGCATACTCCAGTTTCGGGTATCCTTGATGTTCCCTGCTTCCTCCAGCCTGCAGGACCTGTGGGCTCAATGCTACATCTGTGCGTGAAACCACAGGGCTGTGGATCCTTGCCTGGTCCTGGGGACAAGAGGCACGAACCAGCTGTGCCTGCGCAGCACCGCGTATGGTGCTGGGTTTCCTACGGCTGCCAAGGGGAGCCCACTACCCAAACCCATCCTTATTGCTCTCTGTGTATGCGAGTGTTTTGTTGGGTTTGCAGCAGCGAGGCTGAGCTGCAGCCCATCCCAGCATTTATCCCTGGCGTGCTGCGCTGTGTGCCCAGGGGCGGCGTGCCCGGCGCGGGGATGTCTGAGGTTGGGAAGCCGGCTGGAGAGCGCCGGAGGATACACAGAGTAATGACAGGATTGCTGCTCAGCACAGTCCAAACCCAAGCTAGGGAGTGTGTTAGCAGATCGGCAGGCTCGCTGTGGCATCTTTGGTGGTGCAGCTTTGATGCGTCTTTCCCATGGAGACCCTGTGCACCTCCTGAAGCAGAAGGCAGAAACATGGGGCAGAAACCTGCAGCTCCAGCACCCCATGTACTAAGGGAGAGATCGGGGTTAGGCAGGCAGCATGGTCAGCATCTCAGAGAGGTTTGCTCACTGCCAACATGATGCATTTCCCCAGCTCCTGATCCCCCA
>VXBX01005181.1:1084-65819 GCA_013400415.1 Scytalopus superciliaris
GATGGAGACAAAGTCCCGGTAATACATCTGAGAGGTATGTTAGGGAAAACAGTTTGGGTTAACCCGGCCTCAGGCAAAGGAATTGTTACTAAGAGTATCAATACAAAGATCGGGCGTAGAACCATGTTTATATTTATGTGTTCCCAAGCTAGCAAAACAAAAAGATAAACAAAGCAGTATTTATATAAACTGCCTCCTTTGGCAGTCTTCCTGGATTTGGCAGCATTCCTGGGTTTTGGCACCAAAAACTGTTTTGGTTTGACCTTGGCTGAATGTCAGGTGTCCACTCAAACTGTTCCAGCCCCACTTACCCCTCCTCCCCCCCCTCCTATTTACCAGAGGGAAAGGAAAGGAAAAAATAAGTGAAACTGAGACTTACTAAAAAAGGCAGTTTGTATTTACACAGAAAAGAAAAAACACCTAAAAGCAATGCACACACTCACATAGACACACATGCACACCATTAAAAACTAACAGCAAATTGCTACTTCCCCACAAAAGCAGGATCCCAATACAGTGACCGTCCAGTAGGCAGCAGCCATTACGAGACAGATGAGCTTTTCCTTCCCTCCCTCTTTATATCTAGCTTGATGCAATATGGTATGAAATACCTCTTTGGTCAGTATAAATCAGGTGGCCTAGGCTATGACCCCTTCCAGGAAGAGGAAATGCTACTCAGCTGTTCCAGGGAGGGTTCGAAAGGGTGTTGAAAACTGAAACTCAAACACCACTGTAAAATTAATTTTATTACAAGAGGTAGCCAAGTATGATGGGACCCCAAGAGAGAGCTAGAGAGAGAACCAAGCCCCGCGTAAGGACCCATTGGGTGTTACACAGGTTGTCCTACCAACTTTAGAATGCCCAAACTTGCCATAGCAGAGGCAGAATCCTTGAGGGCCAGCAGGCTCACTGGCGGGTGTCCCCACCTAGGCAACATGGTTCTTTTGTGTATAGCGAGCCCCCTCCAAGGATGAGCCATCCACCTTTTATCTATTTGCCAGAAATGACATCTACCTGGTCAGGTGTTGCTATCACCGCCCAAGTAGAGGTCCCTGGCCCCTACCCCTGGTTATGTAAGTGATCCTTCTCTGCGCATGTGCGAGAGCATTGGAATTTCCCTGCACCTGCGTGGTCTGTTCCAGAGGGTCTTAATGAAATGGGTCTGGGGGTGTACTTCATCCCTGTCTTCCTCCCTTTCTCCTTCATGTGCCCTTGGACACTTGTTAACCAATCTTGTGAGCCCAATTAATTTTAGTTTACACTAAATGTTTCCCTCAAGGATGAAGTCCTTGCTTATCAGCATGCATTTTCCCATAACTTGGCACGGAAAGAATAATTTCTCACAGGTGGCTGGCCCAAACACAGACCAAAACCACCAGTATTTACACCGACATGGATACGTCAGCTAAACAAACCCACTACAAATACTTTGAATAGCCCCCGTATAACTAGAAAGCTTATCTGCAAGTGTGGGTTTTTTTCTATCTTGCCTCTGTGTTCTCCAGCTCCTTAGAGTGAAGGAGGCTCACAGAGCCTGACTCTGTTCAGTGTCTGAGTTTCAAGAGTTATAGCATATATAGAAAATTCCATCATTGGGACTTCACAGAGTTACCTTAATAATAGCATCTTCAGCAAAAAAATAACAATTAATATGGAAATCTGAGTGTTTATAGTCTGTCAGTCTCTGAGCTGATCTGGTAGTCTGGAACTGGGCTCAGCTCTCCTGTGCATTTCAGTGTGGACCAGTGGTTCTTCTCCATGGTGTCAGGAATGCTGTGGTTCAGGAGATGGTGAGTACCTCACTCAGGTGGTACTGCTGTCCAATGATCAGCTCATTCAGTTCTTCATCTGCTTTTGCCTCTGGATCTTTCTTCAACAAAACTGACAACTCTGTGTTGTTAGTTTTTGAGTAGTGGAGGATCTGTCCTACTTTTCCATAGCATATGTCTGTTGGTGGCAGCCTCCTATGAACACAGAGTTGCTACTTTGTGCCTGTAACAGTTATAAATAAAGTGTATTTCTCAAAAAGAATTGGCAGCATCTGGAATCAGAAACTCCTATTGTTTGTTTTAAATTTCTGTGTGTTTCTGTGATTACACTGTTCTGAGTTCTCCATCACTTCCTATTTTATTTATTTGAAGTATGAATTCCGTTAGGTTTGCTGATGCATCTGCACACACATCTGAATAGGCTTGCTCTTTGTATATACTAACAACTAAACACCACCAGGTGTCCTCTGTTTCTCTTTCAGCTCTGAACTACCTCCTGGAGATCCTCCTCTGGATTTGAAAATATTGATTTTAAACAAACGCCAGGGGTGGGGGGGGGTAACACAGTAACCTTTCTGCTTAGCTTTGAAGAGGTTGAGGTGTAAAACCACTTGGAAGTGTTAGGGGATGTGCACTATTTATTACATTTTGTTAGTATAGCTTTCTCCCTCACCACCACAAGATTATTTGTGACTCTGTGACTCATCAGTATCCAAGGGATTATTTTCCAACAAGGACAGAGAAGCAGCTGGATATTTTTAGTTGCCTCTTCCAGACTTGTTGCTGAAACCAGTTCAGCCATCACCACACACAGACTTACCCTTCTCTTGCAGAGAGATTATTAGCAGGCAGCAGTTAGAATCAATCAACAAATAGATTTTTAGTAGGTGACAGTAACAGTCAAGAGAATTGAAATAAAAATGAGCATAAAATTTGGTTAAATACTGAAATTTTTGGGTTTTCTTCTTGCCTTGGTGCTGTCTCCTTACTTTTTCTGGTCAGGAAGGGATTTCTGTGACAGACTGGCAATGTGTGAGAACATATTTTTACACAGCAACACATCACTGTGGAATGCAGTGAAACGCTGTGAGAAGGAAATCGTGCTGCGTCCTTGCAGGTGGGTGCACTGCAGGCTGCTTCACTCTGGGTCAGGAAATTATTTTGTCCCCAGCAACTTCTGAGCTGAGGGGAACTGATCTCTTTTAGACCAGGTATCCCATATTGCCAGTTGAAAAACCATGGGAGCTGGGAGCTTCTGTTTTCGAAAAGTGATCAATAGCACTGTCATTCTTCTTCCTTTGAACTCATATCCCAGCTTAAAGCTTTTAGGGAAGTTGCAGGCTATTTTATGTACTTGGATAGGAGATAAGACAAAGCCACATTTTATGTTTGTACTTTTTTCCATCTGTTGAGGCATCAAATAGCAACAAATTAAGGTGTTCCCTTGTGCCATTATTAGATGGAACAAATAGAAGCTGTAGGTTATCCCCAGTTCAATACTTTCTATTTCAGCTGTGTACTCCTGAATTATTAACAGCCTTGGCTCTGGTGTGGTAACAGAACTACAGCTCTATTTGCAGCAGTATTAACCTAGAGCCATACCAGATGGTGGCTTTCCAATGGCTCTTTTGGGCAAGTGATGAAACACCAACTGAAGGTGACTTCAGAAACAAGTAATTCCAGTGGTGGTAATGCTTCCAAGGGCAGTGACTGTGATAGGATGTTTCCTTATCACCCTTATTTTTATCTCCATTTTGTAAGTATTTCTTGTTGTAATTGGGCTATTAACCACAATGTTTGTTTATAATATGTGTAGACAGTAATAAGTCATGTCAAGTGTGTTAGGCTAAGGGTGTGATGATTTGAATTGCTGAATGTTCACCATGTGTTCTGCAGTGATTCTTTGGTATTTCCATGTACTTTAGTCGACCAGCTGTTAATTACAGATTAGACACATTTGATTACGTAGTAGCTTGTGAATGTGAGTGAGATCTTGTGGTTTACTTGTACAATTTGTGTGTTGGATGGACTTTATTGAATTCCATGGTATTTAGCTGCCTATATCATTACTAATATACTAATATCTCTAAATCTATTCATAAGGAAGGCAGTTTTAGCTTCAGTACAGGACATTATTTATTGGCCTAATAATTGTAGCCACCAGACTGCATATTCTCATCATCATCAGTTACTGAAGCAGCATTGAAATTCTGTGCAGGCACAAGAGAAAATGAAAAGGATCATTAAGCGGAATAAACAGCAAGTGACACTGAAAAATACATTACAGTGATATTTTAAGCTAATGCTTGTGTGGGCTGTGTGGAAGCACAAAGAGTTTATCTCCTACAATCCTTTTTGCAGTTCTGCTACTAAACAAGTAGTTTGTACTCCTGCTTTCCCTTACCTGGCCAGGCTGGGTAAGGCCCTTTAGGTCCTGAAGCAAGAGAGGAAGGAGAGCAAGGTGACAGGACTACAAAGTGGAATAAAGATGAGTGAAGGTGTTGACCTAGAAAATGACTGACACACCATTAATGACCATTTCTTCAGAATGCCATTTTAAGACAATTTCTCTAATTTTCATAAAGAGGTTGATCTTAGGAGGAATTTTTTGTCCTTCAGAAAGTCTTAATTTATATTCTTTATCCTTTCTAGGTTCTAGTCCGGCTGAAGGCTTTGTGTCCATATCAACACCCCATTCCATAGATGAAAGAGCAAATGGTCATTCTGGTTCCTTGTTTATGAAAATATTCACTTGTATTATATTGTTGTCAGTGAAATCCTAGATGCCCTTCCATTACTTGAGCTGATTTATTTGGAATTGTTATAGTGGGAGATACAATCAATGAAATTCATATTCTGTGAAAACTGTAGCTTTTGAGTATAGTTTATAATGTTACGGCAATAATGCATCACGTTCATGAAAACTAAAAATGTGTAATTTTTTTATTTGGATGGTCTATTTTGATTGTATTGATCTATTTTTTGTATAACAATTTCGAAATGACCATGCATTTCACGTGGACTTTGATATCTGTACTGGAAATGAAAAATATTTAGAAGGGCATTTTTGTGCAGCTAGTCAGTCCTATAGGATTAATGTTTCATTTCTTTCACCTAAATGCTGCTCCTTGAAGTGCCTAAGTAGTTCTGCTTGAAATTTCTGCGGTTCACATTTGTAGTTCACCTGAGTTGTGGTTATATTTACTTTCCTAGTCTGCCTTTAATTCCACAAGGCTTTGTTTTCCTTATTTAGAATAATCTCAGATGATTTGAACTACATTGCAGAGCAACAATTCTACGCTAGATCTTTTTTGTGGTGACTATTTTACTTTTGGTCTCTCTTGCAGTTATAAAATCTTTAAGATATTGTGTTCAGCAAACGTCTTCAAACTTCAGTGCACTCATATTTGGATAAGTGCAAAAGAGAAAGTTGAATTTTGACTTCTGTTGAAAAGATGCTTCTCTTTCCTTTCACTTACAGGTTTGAAACTGTTGCAAAAATCCCCACAATGAACATATTTTGCCACAGCATTACAAGCTGCTTTGTTGGTTTGCTACCTTATTTGTGTATCTTATCTGATATTTTATATGATGCATAGTTAATACAGTTATGCAAGAAAATAGTTTAAATTTTGTCTGTGTGTGGGGTGTGGTGGAGCTTGCGGACTGTAAATGTTACAAATTACATCAATCTCACAGTTAATTTGACTCATAAAAAAGCATGATATAGAATGAACTTAATTAGCTATTCATAAGTTTGTTCCATATTTTGTGTATGTTGAAAATAGTTAAATTCCCTTGAATTGCCACAACATCTTTGTAAACAAACTGATAAGAGAGGGACTGGTTCAGAGCTGGAAAACTGAAATGCCAGGCTCAAAAGGTAGTAGTTACCATGTCTAAACTGAACTGGCAGCAGGTCACAGGCACAGTTTTCATCAGTTTAATAAACAATTGAGTTAGACTGCTGTGTGAACACCCTCTCTCCTTGATCCTCGAGTAATGCACAGTCTGTTTTACCCAGGTGTATTATCTGTGCCTGACTTTGCTCGCTCAATCAATCCAGGTTAATTATCTGCAATTAGGTGGAACTTCAGTTATCAAGGTTGAATCAGACTATTGCTATTTTCCCTGGAGTATGAAGCTTCTCTTACTGGAATTTGTTTACCTTTTAAATATTTTGGTAGCTTCTGGATATAGACGGGTGAATGTCTCAGTGCAGCTGATAAAACAGTTTTGACTTCATGTGTAAGATTTGTTGGTGCCAGAGGATGAGTTATTAGATGTTGTTTGCCATGTTAGTTCTTTGACATTCTCAATAACTGCTTTCTTGTATGTCTCTGTTTATGCATATGTTTGGTGGAAAACATTCTTTTCATTTCAAGACTGTTTTAGATTCCAAACCAAAATACGATGCCATTGTTGAATTTCTTTGAAGAATTTGTGATAACCTTATGAAACCAGTCTTGCAATAAATTAATAGCATAGATATATAAAATACATCTTATATATTAGTGTCATGTCCAAAATAATATTAATAACAGACAGTTAAATCTGGAGAAATCTTTTTATTACAGTAAAAATGATAATTCCATAGAAATCTTAATTTTAAGAATTCATCCTTTATCTTTGAGATGCTCTAGATGGGAGTGTTAAACTATCTGGCACAATGTTTTAAAATGAGAATGTTTCACAAAATCTCATTAGCGTTTTATGAAGGAAATGGTATGAAATTATATGGACAGATGTAATCTTAATTCACGTAGGTGGCTGGGTGATTTAGCAATGGTGAATTGAAATTAGGAAAAGAGAGATGAATGTATTTCAGGATAAATTATTTATTATAAGCCTACTCAAGGAAACAGTAAAAGGAGTATTCCTTTGCACATTTGGAATTATCTTAGACAAGGCAGTAGATGAGCAGCAGGCGGCAAAGATTCCTTGGGAGAGAAATGTACCTTCTACATGAAGATCTGAATTTGGCCTGATAGCACAGCCCTTGTGTATAAATCACAGGCCTGTTTTCCTAAGATCAATCTGTTTGAATGCAAATATGCAGCTGTGGAGAAAGCAACAGGAAATATATTCTTTTTTAGTATTAAAACTGAGAAAAGTAGTTCCTGATCATCAAAGTTTCTCTAAATTGAAGGACTATCATTATTCTTTTCCCACTGTGACATGACCATGATCAATGTGCAAACTCCACTGAGCTACAGTACAGTTGAAGGCACATAAAGATGAACAGTTCATTATCAGCAGTGTTTCGCTTACTTTTAGTTCTTAAGCTCTTGCTTATTTTGCAAAAATTCTATGTTCCAATGCTGAGAACTACATAATGAAATCCAGTAAAATGAAGCAAATTGTAGATAAACAATTAATTTCAAAACAAAATAAAAGATTATTAAAGCAGCTTGAAGTAGTTTTAATTTTTTTCTCAGCTCTAAAGCCACAGATTTTAACTGGATAACTTGAGTTTGAGTATCACTTGCATGATGCTCTATTGCTCCTCACCTGCCCTCTGTTTATGTTTAGTAGGAAACTGTACTTCTACTTGTCATCAGAAAGTTGGGACTTTTGAAAAGTAGGAAGGATAAGGATGCACATCACCTTGGTCTATTCAGATGCACATAAAATGCTTTTTGTAACATTTTCTGTAGCAATACATATTCACTTAAATACACTTAAATACAAGTGTATTATAGTTACAGCTTTTAATGACTATATGCTGTATTACTTAGACTTTTTTTGTCCTAGATATAGTTTGTATTATCTATTCCTGTGCTTCATTTTTAGGACTACTCTTGTTAGCTAAAAAAATAACAGATTTAGAAGACATTTTTCATAAGATTATAATCCACCTTTTCCTGCTGGAGTGGTACTTTAAATAGTTTTGTCCAGTAACTTGTAATTAATTCTTTTTCTAATGCATCTCTTTATTGTAACTATGTATTTGAATGTCTAAAAATTGTTCAGTAAGTTGGAATGTTCTGGATTCCCTCCTTTTATGAGTTAGTAAAAATTGGGGAAATAGTATCATACTATTCTAACAAATCTCCCTCTGTCAGAAATGAAAAGGGATAGTTTGCTCCTATTTATCTCCAGAATTTTCTCTTGATGGAGATTTTTTGTTAATGTCTGTGAGTGTAGGTGGTTGTAGAATAAGACAAAACTAGAGAATAATTAAATTATACAGGCATATAAATCCTGTGTCCAATGAAACCTCTGAAGTCTTGGGATAATATTTCAGTTTAGTCTCAAGTAACAACAATAGTGAAGTGTTGTATAATGCAGAGAGCAGAAGGTTCCGTGGTTTCTGAGCTCGTAGTGTTCATGAAATTTTATGGGGTTTATTTCTTTCATTTGCTGTTTTGTCAGAGCAAAGCCACAGACTTTTTACCAGAAGCCTGGAAACACTAAAAAGCTTTTGCTTAAAAAATCACTTACAGTTGATGGACCTAGAATACAAATCAGGAGTTATTTTTTCCCAGCAACTACTGCCTTCTGGATATATTAAGTTTCAGATGTTTGCTCTGATCATTGAATGCCTGAATTACTTACTTATTACTTGTCTTCAGGAGGGGAAAGACCATCTTCTAATCTTAGTTATCCATCTATTTGTGAAAAAGTAGTTCTTTTATATGACAGTGTTCATGGAAGAGCACACACTGAAGGCAGTTGTGTTAGTCACTGCTCTAGGTTAGCACAGAAGGTTCTCATGTTGAATCAGGGAGATGACAGCTGCATGTCTGGGTATTTTTAGTGCTTTACTTAGGTTCTAATCAGTGATGTCTTAAAACACAGTGAAAATTCGGATGATTCCTGTGCTAGCTGTTTATCTTCATAGTAAATGAGAATAAGATATCTTGCTTAGTAGAAAAATACTGTATTTTACTTCTGTGTTAGACACAGTCTCTACTCCTAATGATGTAGGTCAGATTCTATAAAGCTGAACAGATTTGTGACAGCAGTTCTTGACATGGTCACTTTGTGCCCTAATGATGGCGTGATTAAGATGTGTATTGGTCTATGAGGAAACTGAGGCTGCTCCTGTAGCCTTTGGAAAAGGATGTACAGGTCTGCTGGCCCCTCACCACTGAATTCAAGTGTATTCATTAACATTGTGTGACCTAATTATTCTATGCATATGTGAGTTGTAGACCTTGGGTACTTTCTTTTGAGCCCAACCTGTGGGATGTTACTGTTAACCCTTGTTTCAGTATAAGTGATAATATAATCAACATGTGCCCAAATTTAATGTTATATTCTGATATTCTTCTTGAATTTTGGGCAGTAGTTTTTAAAGACTTGGTCAGGACTAGATTCCTTTAAACTTATTTTAGCCTGCTTATGGGTAAGTGTTTTGTTTAAAGTTTTTATTTCACTACACTGCTAACAATTTCATAGGCTGGTTATTTTTTGCAGACTTAATTACATACTACTGAGGAGAAAAAGTTTTTTTTTGTTATCTAAGTAAGACATCTTCCACCTTTACAGGTACCCTGAATTTAGGAAATAGAACAAGGAGAATCCTGTACATATATGTATATTGTACACTGGATCATTAAAGGGGACTGACGCCACTACTGTTTATCCAGTGGCTGGAACATATTTCACATGGAAGGTGACTGTAGGAGCTGTCCAGTTCATAACTAGTTCCTCATGCTTGTATATATCCAAAGAAACAATATCCCTGTAAAATGTGTAGATTTTTACTATTACTATTCCAAATAATTAAGAGCTTCTGATAATAGGCCATCATGGGAGGCATTTCTCAAGGTGAGGGCTGCAGTTCATTGGCATAAGTACAGAAGAAGTTGGTGCACATACTTCGTGCATTCTGCTGCTGGTCTCTGGCCATGTAGGAGGCTTAATTCTCAGATCTGTTTTTCTGGAGTCTTCCAGGAGAATTGAAATGTCACCGCTTAAAACTCATGTTTTCAGAATAAAATGCACAGCCTCCCAAAATACTGTATTGACTGAGTACTTCACCCACTTGAAGACAGATTTGTAAAGAATCCAAGCCAATTAGGCTAGCTCAGATCTCATTGCTTTAAGACTCCTCCATTCCAGAGCTAGAATCAATGTCAAGAGTTTCTGCTGACTTTCTGTGAACTATAAACCCCCCCCCCCCAAACTCCTTCCTTCACCAATAGCAACAGACTGATACTTACGATGATCTTAGGGTTGGATTTTAAAGCCATTGTAAATGCATTTTTGAGTCTTAAAAAATACTATGTAACTCAAGTAACCAAATAAAAAAAATACTGGTAATGCAGGATACTTCACAGCTTGGCACTGAGTGCTTTCTTTTACTTGGTGACATGTGCAGAGCTTCTCAGACAAAAATGAGTCATGAGCAGATGATTTTTTTCTTTTACAGAGAGCACTGGGGAAAAATAGAGCTGAAAAATACCAAAAGGTGTTTCCCACTGGACAAGTAGAAGGCAGTATATTAGCATCTTGTTTAGCAGAAGACTCTTAATGGATTGTGGAAATTTTGGCTGGCACACAGGCTGGCTTTTCTTGAGGTCTGCTCTGGGCAGATGCATGCCATCAGTTCCATGGAGCCAAGAGCTTGTCCCATCTGCAGTAATACCTGCTGAGGAGCAGAGTGTGAGAATTCAAGTGTTTACACTGCCTCTGGGTGTGCAAAGGAAACTTCCTCTACCCTGTGGACATATAGGTGAAGTCTAATCTGCCAGAAAATCACTAAAATGTGAGAAACCACTCAGTATTAAGTGAATCATATCCTTAATACAGGTCTTCGATGAAGAACAATAAAATTATATGTAAGAAAGTGCAAGTAAATTAGTCAAAGAGCTGCAGAAGAATGTATGTGCAGCATAACTAGAATTTAAAATGCAGACACAGATTGACATTTTAGTCATGCATCAAAAATTCAAGTCTTGTGTATTCTGCAGGTAGCAAGAACTGATTTTGGATTCAGATAGGCATAAACACTTTCTCTGTCAAATGTACTCACAGAAGATGGCCCATCTTTATTCCAATCAAATGTCCAAAATTGTTCATGTACCTATTTTTCTTGGGGCACTTCTCATTATGTCAGGTTCCTAGTGTTTCAGTTCAGCATCTTGCTTTAGTTCTCTTCTCCTCTTTTTCATCCTCTTCCTTCAATGTACCATCACCCACTGGTCATCTCTAGTTTATCGCAAACTTCAGTTTCTCCTTCAGAATATAACACTCATATTTTTTCCTTTAATTTTCTCCAAGTTCTGACAAAACCAGCCTGAGCTCCCACTCTCACATCTCACACCATACATTTTGGTAATTTTCACCTCATGCTGCTCCAGTTGCCTTGAGGGCCTCCTGCCCTTTGCAAGGCAACCCAGAGACTCCATGCAGAGTGGTGAGTCTGGCATTTCCTGGGATGAAGCATCTCTGCTCCATCCGTTGGTCCAATCCCCACTGGTCAGTTTGCAAATACAGAAGGTAAGGCAAAGGAAATGGTCAGCTGCTGTTATGTGCATGAAAACAATTCTTGGCTCTTCTCCACCTTCTCATTTGTCTGAAGTAATTATTACACTCTTCTTTCTAGTCGCAGTGGTCATTTTCAGAAAGGTGAGATACGAAGTCCAGATGGAATATTCCTGAGGTTTCTCATGTCTTTGTTCAGGATAGTTGTCAAGAATAGGACTTGGAAATGACAGTAGGTTACGTAAGATTCCTAGTGACCTAAATGTATGAATAATTCTTGCACTATCTTGCACAGAAACGCAGAGATCTTTAGGCAAAAAAATATCACATAGATAACATAAAGTAATTAAAACGTATGAGGACAGTTGAGGTGGTATGTTAACCACCATGTAACACCATGTGTTACAGTAACATACCCTTTTTTATTGGTTTTTTTTTTTTTTTTAGTTCCAGGTTGTAATCCTGACCTTATGGATCTTATCCATGAAACAATGTCTATAATCTTTATCATCACAAGAAAACAAAAGTTTTCTGTGGAATTCCAGATTGCTGTAACTTTCTGCCCATGGAATAATGACAGCAATTCTCCCTCCCCTCCTCCTCTGTTTAAGTGTCAATACTGTATTTACTATATTTTAACAGTATCACATACAGTGACTACCTGAAGTTTTATTGTTAACTAAGACAGAAATTTCATTCGGGCCTTTTTCTTTGTGGTCAGTCCACATAACCCTTATCATAGCACATGCTTTAGTAATTAAAAAGGTTCTCCTCCTAAAGTTTCCTTTTGTCACAGAATTTTAACAGGAAATTGGTGGTGATCAAATATATTGAGCACTAGGAAGGGGTAGGAAATGTATATTCTCTCAGTCTGGATTTATACAAACAGTCCTATGTTTTGTTTTGAAAAACAAACCAAACCAAACCAAACCAAAAAATCCCAAATGGCTCAAATTCACAATCTGATATTATTTTTCTTTTCACTAAGACTCTACGTTTCATTGACATGTGTAGCCCATGTGACAATGGCTGTACAGCCTGTGAAAAACAGCTCTTGATTGAAATTTTGGATATGGCATAAAGCTGTGGAGCAAAGAACTTTATTAACAGCACATGCTGGAGTATCAGCCTGTGCGAGAGTCTGACCACACACCAGGGCTGGGGATCACACCTCCTCTGGTCTGTGATATTTCCATGACCACACCTTCCTGAAAGCCAACCTCTCCCAGGTCAGGCTTCACTCCCTTTCCTTAAAAGGTGAAAATTCATGGATAATTTGATTTTATTGGCTGCCACAGGCCCAGGGAAGACCCCTCCTCTCTGGGGAGTGTGCCCTATCTTGGAGGCAAACTCCTCCCTGAGCCTGCCCCACATCTTAAAGATGGGAGATGTGGGTGCTTGAGCCTTACTGATCAGTTTTAGGCAGGAAAAACCATTATGGGTTACTTGAACTTTCCTTCCCTAAAAGAATACTGTGTGAACGCCCACCTCCCATTGGCTGCCTTAAGGTGGGAAAGGCAGTTCTGTCTTGTTCAAATTTACTACATGTTGCAAGGCAAACTTGGAAATTCAAAGTTTTAAACAACTGTCGTGGCCACCAAGGTCCTTTCGCAAGGGGGCCAGACTGGACCCTTTGCCCTATATGCTTTCTGTCTTGCCCATTTTATACCCTCAGCACCCCACAGACTCCCCATACACAGAACGGCCTCCAGGCAGCCCAGTTCAAACTGGCTCCCTGGTGTCTGTCTGTCCATCTTTCACCTGCTAGTTACAAAACCATTTTCTTATTCCTCACATTGCCCAAACTCAGTGTGAGCCTGGAATGGGAGCTGTGCTGCTGTGCCTGCATGGCAAGGCATCACCACAAGACTTTCATGGACACATGCATTCACTTCCCTTTGTCTGTCTTGACTGACATGAAAATAGACTGTTCTCATGCTAATGTGTTGTATAGTGTTAGTGAAGTACTGGCAATTTTTCTTCAATAATTGCAAAATACAGCCTTGCCCTGTAAGATTATTTTCTTGTGAGCAATCACTCCAGAAACAAGGATATACTGAGTAGCAACCAGATTTCAATTTTAAGGTTATATGTTGTATATTTTATTCAAAGAGATTATTTAAGATATGCATTAAAGTTGTCCTCAGATCTGACTGCCTTCAGTTGCCAAATGTCTTGCTGATTAATTTATCTTAAAATCTGAAGTGCTCAGAATGAACTTGAAAGGAGTAATCAGTTCAGTTCTGCAGTTGTTCATTTCTGCATTTACCAAATCTGACCATTTAAAAGAACAGTGTAAGTGAAATAATCTGTTCCTATAGTAACATACAGAGTCTGGAAGAGCTTCCATGGTGTACAGATTATATTTAAGCCTTATAAAAACCCAGAAGTTAAAACTGGTATGGGCTCTGAGGCAGCCCACATATGGGCAAAAAGAGGACTTACGTGCTATTAGGTATTAGAATGCCCTTTATTAAGGTGCTCTTCCTCGTTTCTTGGCAGAGGTTTCCAGAACTGCAACACTTGTCTGACCTCACTGCTGAGTTTGCCAAGCAGCTGAGGTTACAGCAGTGGCAGTGTGTCTGACTCAGGGAGGCTACAGCATGAATCATGTATTTAAATAGTGAGGAGTTGGCAAGAGGTGTTCTGTAGAGAATTAGAAAATGATTGGTTGTATTGTTGGTTGTCCTTTTTTCTCTTGAAAAGTCAGACTTATCCTTTTCATTTATTTGTTGGAGATCAAGCCTTGAATTCCAAAGGAATAGTAAGGTGATCACTTTGTTTTCTACTTACACTCATGCTTTCTTAGTTGAGGGAAGAAACAAGTCCTTGTTGAAAGATGGACTCAAAGTGCTTGAGTAGTTAGCTGTTCTGGTGAACAATGCTGTTTGTCTGCCAGCCTCTCACAACAAAACACACAAGAAAAATCTCAGTCTTTTCTCATGTGCGTTGGTACAGAAAAACACCAATAGAGAATGAATCTGGTGAAGCCAAAAAGCTTGGAAGGGCTCTTGCTTGAAAAAAGCATGAAGTCAGAACTTGAAATAGAAGTAAGTGGAAACACAGGAACATCTAATAAATGAAGAACTACATTTTTGTGTTAATACCATTTTTAATGTTTACTATAAATGCTGCAGTACAATTCACAAGTGACAAACTATAGTTTGTGCTGAAAGTCCATATTAACTTCAGTAGTACAGTATGTCCAAGATAAGAAAAAAATTACGTATGATTAACCTTTCAAAAGCTGAGAGAAGACAACGTTTCTAGCATTTAATATCCAGTTAGTTACATACACATAATATAAATTATATATAATAGGATCCAAATTTCAGGAGGAAAAAGCTGAAGTTTAATACTTGACAAAGGCTTGAATGATGGAGATGCACTGGATTAACAGTTCTCTGCTTAATGAAGGAAGAAAGTCTTGTGATTTGCTCGTCTTCATTTGTTCCCCTCCATAATCCCAGACCTCTCCATCCATCTCCAGACCAGCTGTTGGGGTTGCCTGCAGGCAAAGTATGCTGAGTCAGCTCTGTCACCTTGCAAACGCATGCTCTGAATTTGGCTGTCACTGCTTCCATCAGCAGAGAAGTTCCAGACAGCCCTCAGGCAAGCAATAGCTGAATGTGTAGAGATGACAGAGAACAGTAGTCTTCCTTTTCATGTCAGCAATGAGGGTTTTATGCTTAATCTAGGAGAAGAGAGTTACAAATTGGTCTAGGACTTCATTTATGCCTGCAACAGTCCTGATTTTATAGAGCTGCTGATGTTTGTAAATAAATGTATAGATGATTTCTTATTTAGAACCTTTAAAAAAGAAATATGTAAATCTGTATATATCTATATAACTCAATAAAAATCCACTATTTTTTCTTCTGAGCTCTTGCATGGCTCTCTAATAGTTACACAGAGGAATTCACCGAGTTTGAAATTTGTTCTTGTCTGTTTTTAAAGTTGTCCTGCAAGTTAAATTATTTGCTTCTGTGTAGCACTTATAAGGACCATAATTTATGACTCCTGCGGTAGCTGAATAACATATGTTAATACTAAACCAGACTTTGTTTGGGTCTTCTTCCCATTTATGAGTGGTGTGGGTAGACAACTTTGGATAATGGAAATATGAAATCTGTAAGTATGAAAGTTGTAACTATTTGTTACAGTGCAGCTTTTTCTTCTGTCTCCTTTTTACTTTCATTACTTTGTGTATCTTGCTTTTCCCAGCTCAATGTCAATCTGCGTTTTAATGAAATTTGTGATTAAGTCAGTACTGAGAGTAAAACTAGTGTTACCTGTCTTAAAACAATTAATTTTTAACTTGCATGTTAAAATTTATAAAATGCAATTCAAAAATTGTGGTGCAACTTTAAATTTTGAGTTTAAATTAGGGGGAAGTTACATGCCTTGTGTTGGTTAACCAAGAAGTTCTAGTTTTCTCTCTTTTTTCTCCTTAGAATGTGAAAATGAAATTATATTTTCTAATAAAAATATTTTTCATTCTTTTATTTGTATTTTAATATTATTATATTAGTAACAGTGAGTTTATTTTAAAAAGTATTTGAAGAGTACTTTCTGATTATTCATCCTGGTGCCATATCCAGCTTATACAGATATAGGCTTCTCTGTCCACACTAGAATTTCCAGGAAAGAACAGTCTAAATACAAAGCTAAACCTTAAAACCTATGTATTTTTAACAACTAGAAACATGTATCTGTTACAGGATATGCCTCGGGGATAAGTTAGAAAATTGCTTGGGTCAGGAAATTTTGGATTTTCTAAGTGTATTTCATCTACAATGTTATTTTAAATTGCTAGCATGTAAGTTCCTCTAAATGGGACAAATGTTACAGTATATTAGAAGAAGACTTGGAGATCCACGAGGACAACAACATCTTGGATGACCATGGCAACAGTGATGACTTGGACATCAACAGTGATGACACGGATGCTGATGACAGCACTGACTTGGACGTTGACTTGGATGATGACAACAGCTCAGACAGTGATGAGAACTGGGACAATGGTGATGTCGACTTCAATTTGGATGACTTTGGCTTGGATGGCATCACCTTGGACACTGCTGACTTGGATGATTTTGATTTGGGTCTCAGTGAATGCTGGGCAATATCTGTAACACAGGGCTTTGGTTTGTCCCAGATATGAAGGGCAGTGGAACTACTTGCTTTGCTTACCTGTGTCGTTACTCCAAACAAGGAGTTGCAACACAACACACTTTCACTAGAGAATGTGTTCTCCTAACTCTTGATGTAAACAGAACTGACCTGTAATCAGTGCTTTGTTTTGCATGGTATGGCACGGAAATATTTGGAAAAAGACAAGTTCCTTTGTACAGAATTCAACAAAGGCACGTGAAAGCTTCTTAGCATGAATAGAGCTGTTGGTTTAATAAATTCATCAAAGTAGTAGTTTGTCTAAAAACCCACAGCCATATCCTTGAAACCCATGCTTTTTCCATCCTCTTCTCCTGTGTTTGTCACTTGTACTTTTATTCTGCTGATGCTTGGCATGTATTTAACTGATCTCATTTGATATGTCAGGCAGTAAAAGAATTAAAAATGCCTTGCATGCTAGAGTAATAGTATTTTCCAGTGTAGCAATGCTCTCGTTATTTTTCCAAGTATTCTGTGACAAGAGAGCACTGTAAGGCAAAATAGGAAAAAAGGAATGTTCTTTTGAAATATTTCAAATAACTTGCACTTCTGATTTCCGTAGGAATTTTGGGTTTTGCATTCTTGTGCAGGTTTGCAGAAGATAATTTATTAAGATATTAAGATAATACAGATTACAAACCTCTATCCTGGACAGCACAGATCTGTAGGCAACAGTAAATATTTTGGTATGCGGGTGTTATTCAATGACTCATCAGCAATGGGAAACAAAAGCCAATGCGGTAGAATTTCAGTCAGAACTCTGGGCACTCTACAAAATCCAGGGAGTAAGACCATGAAGACTGTACCTAGTAAATGTGAATCCTAAGGTGTCGTAAGAGAGTATAGAGACACAAAACATTATGGATATGAATGTAAAACTGAGTGTGTGAAGATGAGCACACTGAAAGTTAGTAAACAGACAATGTAGTGGGAACAGTGTTTTGCATACTTGCTGCAAGCTCTAGGTAAATATTGTAGTTTCTCTGGAGAACATAAGAATAGACTACAAACTACTGCAAAATAAGGAATTAAAGGAAGGTCTCTTTGCCTTAGCTTTTTCTGAGTAAAATAAGAGTCTGATTTCTCTGTCAGCTCTTTCTAAATGCATCAAACTTGATTGAAATGTCTGCGTGAGAAAGATCTTGGATTAGATCCAAAGATTTTGAGTCATTGCAATTAAAGATGATTAGTTCATATAATATGATCTGGTTTGTTTAGGTAAGTTATGGGGTATCTTTCATTCTTATTTACACTGTCTGTAGCATCTAGCAGTTATAATATTTTCACTACCACATATCTTTGTGAGCCATCAAAAGATTCTTGCATGTGCATAACCAGAAATTGAGAATGTGTTAAAAGTTAGTCACAGAAGCATTCCTCCATTCTACAAAATTTTAGGCAGATCTATATCCCTGTTCTTCACTGTGATGATCTAAAGACTTTTGAAAACTGTTCTGTGAACAGTAATAAAATAAGAATACAGTAAATATCCTAAAATCTCAAGGTATTTTATCTCTCCAGAAATAGCAGTCTCCCATTATATCAAGTGCCTTTATGACTGAGATTCTGTCTAGTTTTCCTAGTTGTCCTTTTTGGAGATGTAGAACTATGTGTAACTATTCATATTGCCAAGATTATAAGTATCTGAAATCCATGCTTGGAAAATTTTTTTCTGAATTGTGAATATTTACACAAGATGAAATACATGCATTAAGAGAGCTGGCCACAGAGCATGTTGTTGGCTAGGCCTTTTCCTTGTAATATGGGAGAAGGACAGAAAAAGGACTTAAAGTTACAGTTTTCACACTGTAGCCAATTGTCACAGTTAATACACTAATGAGTTTGTTTTGGCAAATTTCCAACCATATCTTTCTCTGAGCAGTGGGTGTCATTGTTGACACAAATTAAATAGGTTTAGAAGTTTCCTCATAAGCATTTTCAAGGGATTGACTGCCCTCTTCTTGTTTCAGGTCGTGCATGCAGCCTCTGCTGGATCACTGACCTGCAGGAGTGAGAACACTGGATTTCCTCCTCAAACAGGCTGCTCAGAGTTCCTGCTTGTCACGTGAAAGGTGGGAGTTTAGATTTTTGCCTGTTGGTACCAGCAGGAAAGTCGACCCCCTGGTGTCTGATGGTCTCTCGGCATCTCATAATGAGACCCTTCATGAGCAGATTCACCAGATCAGAGGGTACCTCAGCCACCCTTTTAGGGAGGACTCAACACAGCCAAGACTGTTCAGCAGGCCCTGCCAAGGTGTTTTCTGCTGCCAGCAACTGCAAGAACTCACTTTAACAGTTTACAGAATAATACTCTTTATTAATACAAACTGTGACAGATTATTAAGGTTCAAAGGTTATCGGTGATAGTGCCTACTGCAAAAATATGTTTACAAGTGACCTACTGATACATGTATTAAGCAAGCACAAGCTCTTATAGGAAGCAATCTACTTATATGCTATGGGGTAAGCATAAGCAAAACCTCTAGTCCTAAAAGCAGCATTTACCTGCGTAGAGTATATTTCTCACCCAAGGTGTCCCTCAGTGGGGAAAGAACTCAACCTATTGACTCCTCACAGCAGTTTTGTGGAGGTCTTCTCCCACTTTCCTCCTATGCTCAACTTACTTTTATACTATTTTGCTTATGTTTGGGTGGAGTTTGAGTGTCTATAGTCATAAATATCTTTTATTTCTGATTGGTGCACCTAACAGGGTGGGGGGTGGTCGTGGCTTGGCACCTGAGGAGGGAGTTCAATATTGTTGTTCGCTTCAGTAGCAGAACATCTTGATTCTCCCTTGGCAGACAGAAACTGTAGGGCCTAAGTGCCACAATGTTGCCCTATTCTGCTGGGATTAGAATGGAGAAGGGCCACATAGTCTTTACTTTGTTCCACACTCTGTTCTGTTTTCTTGAGCAGATGTTTATCATTGTATTGGGGAGCATGTCAATCTCAGTCCATCAGGGAGCTGCATCTGCTTTTTACACTGGAATTCTGAATCTCCTCTATATTTAACCCTGTCCACCATCCCACACTGCTGCTCTTGAGTGAGCTGTCTGCCTGCACCCCCTGCTCCCCTTTTGCCCATCCCCACCATAAGCACCTCATTTCTCATGCACTTTGTGCATATAACTTGCAGCAATAGTGAATACACCCATGTGGAGACACTGAATCTTTTTCTCTCTATATGAAGTAACTGAACCTTTGATATGCAAAAAGCCTTGTAAATACGCATGTGAGTATTTCACTGTTGAATTAAGGTGAAGTGCAGAGCTCCTGAGTAAATTTTGTAATCAATACTCAGAGCACTGAGCATAGTAATCACCTGTCATTATTTCTGTATAGTTAAAAATATGAGACAAACCTGTGTTTTGATTGCTTCCTAGTACTTATTCACTTGTTTTAGCGAACTAAAGAAATAACGTCTTCTGCCTGCATGTTGAATCCATGATAGAAATATGTTTGTTAGCATTTGCAATCCTGTAGCAATGTGTCCTGGAGAAACACACAGCATGATGCAGCACTCTCCTGGTTTTGTTTTGGTTTGTTTTCTTTTTTCCCTCAAGTGACAGACATAATCACATCAAAAAGTGGAAGTGGTGATAAAATTAGAGGTACTTCATTTTGGCTCTAAATAGCTATGCTTTTAAACTATGTCTTCCAAAGAAAATTAAGTAAGATGAATGCTAAGATTTAGTTGACTGAGGTACAAGAAATACTGTGAAATAGCAAAAATAAATGTCACTCTAGATATTTAAGATCAATTTATGAGAAATCTCTGGGGGGAGGTCTGGGTGGACTGCATGCCTGGTCTTGCCTGAGCAGCACATTCTGCAGGGTACCACCCAAACCTCCACTCTTCTTTTCAAGTGTTCCTTTTTCTCATTTAATGAACAGTAAACAGAAGTTAATTTCCCTCTCTTCCTGTTCAAATCTCTTCTGCTTATTTACTGGACTATCCAGAAACACTCTCCCATGGAGCCAAAGAGATGCATCTGATTCAATAGCCATATGAGCCAGTTATCCCTTTATTTCTGGAGACAGCCCTAGTGCCTGGCTTATGCTCCCATTTTTTGCTTCAGGACATAAATTGATTAGTGCTGAAATGAGAAAGGAAGGCTGTCTTCTGAACATCTGCTTGCTGCTAAGGGAAATGGACTGGACAGAGGTAATTGGCAGACTATTTTTCTGTTGCTAGATTCTAATTTTTCTGTTAACGTAAAGTTTGTTCTGAATGTAATTACAAATTAACAAGTCCATATTTATTCTAATTGCATTTAATAGGACTACTTAATCTTCATGAAGACAGTAAGTCTGCACAATGTCTGTGTCACGAGCAGTGACTCATCAAGAGAAGGAGGAAAATAGAGAACTTTACATCCTTCTGATGCTCTGCAAAAAACTGAATGGGTCTAACAAGCTATTGTATTTTTAATGTCAAAATGAGTCTCCTCTGCAGGACACTTTCAGAACCTGCTGTTTCATTGTGACATTAGATGGGGAAATAAAATATAATATGTATTCATAAAAATACCTGGAAATCTTTTGTTTGTCATTTTGTGGCTGAAGATCAGGGGGTTTCCCAGCAGTCCAACAGTATTATTGTCTGTTCGTACAATTGAATTATTCTGGAGAGAAGAAGACATGCATAAGGGGAAAGAAGAAAGAACTCAGTGCAGGTAGTATAGCAAAATTTCTAACAAATCAGTTTTGATGATTTCTTCATGTTTCCTTTCACTAAGATGATGCAACAGAGAAATGTCATGCAGATTAAAATGATCCTCCTACATCCATTGATCACTTATGCACTTAGTTATTGCTCAGCTTTAATAAGATAGAACATTTTTGGGGACACATTGCAGATCCTTGGTGAGGAAATGTAGTTTTGGGAGATGGGTATTTTGTTACCACACTGAAGGTGATAGTCACTGTCAGGGATAGTTCTTGCAGAGAAACAAGATGCTGTGCTAAGTCAGCGTTCCCTTAGTTGCTTAGTTCTTATGTGCTTGCAATATTTAGGCAGCCTGTCTAGGGATTTTCTGTTACCTCAGGGAGTGGGATAGTGAATAACAGTATGAAAGCTGAGAAAACTGTTGAACAGTGGTTCCAAATGCACTTGAACATGGTTCTTTTGGGCCTGATTCTTACTTTTACCTAGTTACTTCTGGTGTTTTCTATCCTTCTGGAACTGATACTTAGGAATATTCTTATACAGTGCTAGGACCTTGAGTGGGAACTGAGAAGGTGCTTACCACCATGGTAAGAGCTAATACACCCTTTTTAGCAAAGCGTATGGACACCTTAGATGTTGAACAAACAAAACCTCTTTATAATGAATTAAGGCAGAAGTTTTGCCTAGACCTCAGCCCACAAACTGAATTTTTTTTCCCACCTAGAATGAGGAAAACAGATATGCATTTCAAGACAGACACTTTTCTAAACAGGTTGATTGTCCCCTGGATGGAGTGGGTGTTTCTTACATTGACAGAAGGGTGCTGCTGCCTGGACAAAATGTAAGTAGAGGCTTTAAATAAAATGTGTTGTTTGGGCTGACTCCCACTGGCATGTATTTACCACATGCACCCTAAGAGACATTCCTCCAGTGGCTGGGCTATTCTCCCTGCATTGGCAGAAGACAAGACCTGCTTTTAGAGAATTTATTTTCAGAGAATCATTCAGTTTTGGCACTATGGAAACCGCAGTTTCAGAGCTTCCACCAGCTTGAGTGGCAGGCAGAGATTACCACTTAACCATAATACTAAGATATCAAGGCAACAGATTAAACTGGAGTCAGAAATACAGGCTCTGCTATTTCACCATTCCCATGAGTAGCACAGGAATAAGTGTTCTCCTAAGTTACAGCATTTCTTCAAATCTGTAAGAGTGAAAAAATCTTAAGTGGTCATGTAGGGTGTTTTTGAAAAGTACTGGGTAAATACAGTAAATACAGGCTGTATGGCCTTTTCCAGAAATCCTTATCACAGCAGTTAGTCACTAGAGCATTATTTAATTGAAGTACTAATACTATTTCATTAGCCATAATTTGTTTGTGGCTCAAAGTTAGCATACCGCAGTAAAAATAAGGATCGATTTGTAAATTGAAATCCTATTTAATGACTTAGTGTTTCTGAAATTAGGCAGATTGTTACTTGGAAGTTGAGCTACTTACCTGGCTTCACCAAGTTAATTATTTGTCTGGAATGAAATATGAAAGTTTTTCTTCATAGTCTATATTCAGCACTCATCTGTTCTGTGATGCAAATAGTCTGCTATCCATCCATCCATCATCTACAGCACTGAAAGGAGAGCTAAATGGCAGCCTTTTGCAATGAACTGGATGAGACAGGATAGAAATTATATTCTCACTTCCATATGACAAGCTCTGTGACTGACAGTGAAAAATTAGTTCAGAAGACTGAGCCAATACTCTATGCAGGGCAGAGATGTTTGCAAGAGCTTTACAGAATTCCTTATATAAGTTAACCTTAGGAGACAAATCCCTGTTAGTTTTTGCAGGGGACAAGTCACGCTTCTGAAGGAAAGTATCACAAACCCCTTTTAGCCCAGTTTCTGTGTAGATGCACTGACTGCTGTGAAGGGTATTGGTACACAGGAAACAATGTATTTGGATTTAAGGGTGTTTCAAGAGGCACAAGCATACACTTACATTTTTATCTTCTAGATAGAATAAAATAAATTCTCTCAAGATTTCAAGCAGAACAAAAGAGTAATATAGGTAGCTGTGATTTTTGTGTCATATTTTGAAACATAAATATGGTGCTTACAGACAGGCCTGAGAGGAGATGCGGAGGGAGTATTTTTCTTCCTATCTCAGTGATGCTGTTTTACATTTGCACAGTTTCTTTACAACTTACCAATTCGAATGTCAGCACATGGTTTTGCACTTTGAACATGGAAGATATAACAGTTAACACAGGGGATTTTAGATCCTAATTCAGTTCCCTGTTGTGTATCATTTAGAATGCAGTCTCTGCATGACATGATCACTTTAGCTTTCTCTTGCTCTCTCGCACACACTGTTTTATTTTTGTTTTTCTTCTCCCCCCCCTCCACCTCACAGAGAGTACAGACAGCTTGGACAAGATGAATCAGAGCTGTTCAGTAAACAGAGACTGTTAAATTTCCCCTTACTATGCTAAAAAAAGTTACATTACCTATGTCTAAACAGTCATCTCTTTGAAATTTTAACCTGGCTATAGTAGACCAGTTGCTAGAAAATGTGGGAGCTTAAAAAAAAAGCCTCAAAGACTGTCTGGATAGACTGACAAAAACAGTAGGAAAATGGTGAGTCATATAGGCCATTAATTAAAAAAACCCCAAAAACACAAAAAACAAAACAAAGCAAAACCAAAAAAACCCACCAAACAAACAAACAAACAAGAACATCAAGGGAATATTTTTAAGATGCAAGTGCCTTTTCATGGGTAGAAAAAAAAAAATCAGGCTAAAATTACATAGGAGTTGAAGTAAATGATGGTGAAAAGAGATAGAGAAAAACACCTTTTTGTGATCATAGGTGTTTTGATTTACAAGAGAATGAAAATATTTGTTTAGCTTAGTCTAAACACTTGTATGACACATCTGTCTTTTAAAATGCTTGAGTCTCTTTGGCATTCTCTTACACTGGCACATGGAGCAATAAATGCGTCACAGTTTCTCAATTCTGCCCTTTACATTCTAATTAAAGGAGAAACAACCCACTTTTCTGACTGTTTCCCAGAAGGAGGAATAATGAAATCTATGCTAGTTTGTGAGTTGGAGCCTTCTCCCACTCTCCCTTTGTAAGACCTTACAGAACAGAATCTATTTCATAACTGCTATAGGTAGGAATCTTTTCATGAGACAATCTTCACATAAAAATACCATAGTTTACGTCATCCTGAGAGAGGGTAAACAATGAAAACTTTCTTATGTTCTCTAGTAATGATGGTATTTTGAATGTTCAAAAATCAGACTTTCATCAAGTGCTAATTTGTGATGTGAATGTTCATTCTAAATGAAACAAAATTAATTTTTCAGTATTGTTCCAGACATTTATATGGAAAAAGATTTAATATTTTCAAAGGAAGTTCTTAATGTATCTCTTCAGTTTATCATTCGCTCCCAGAATCATAGAGTGGAAGGGACCCCTAAATGTTCCTAAATGCTGTTGCTGCCTGGTAACTGTAATTAATGGGATTAAATTCCCGTAGTCTGTCCTCTGAGTGTTGCTTCTATTTGTATGAGCTCTGTTCCTGTCCAGGTACAGCAGAATGTACAGAGGCCTAAAGCAGTGCTAAACAAAATAGTGCCAGACCAAAGGCAGCACAAGCAGCTCTAGCAAGGCAAAGGAAGTCCTGTCTGATGGAAGTGGGCCTTCTCACTAGGGAGAGGGACTGGCACAAGGAACTTCAAACCAGGCTTCATTTGAAGTATTTTTCCAACTGAAAGAGAGTATAAAATCATTCATTTAAGTAATACCAAAAATTATCATTTAACTTAATTTTCTGTAGTGATCATCCAGGCAAAAGCCAGTAGGAACAGAATTTTTGTAGAGTGAGCCATCAGGAGCACTGGCTGGGAAGATTCTCTGGAGACTACCTGTTGTAAGCTCCTGTTGGAAGCAAGCTTGTTCCTGGTGTGCAGCTGGCCTGGGGACAAGAGAGCCCACATTCTTCTGGGTCGCTACCCCAGTGCGGCAGTGCCTACTGAGCAAATTCCTGTTCACATCCAAGAGGAACAACCCCATCTCAGAGTGTGGCTGCTGCCCCTCGTTTTGCTCCCTTACAGGTTTTGTCCAGTTGTGTTTTAAGCTGTCCCACAGAGAAATGTAAGCTTATATCAGATGTCACTGTGCCCTCCTATTTGCCAGAGGGATCACTGTATTTCACAGCCACCAACTGATGTATCATCTATTAAGTCATTTAATTAAAGACAAATGTATTTTTACTCTGTTTTCCACAGCAAGTATTTTCTTTTGGTTTTGAATCTAGCTACTTCTCATTTACATTATAGGACTCTCTCAAATTTCTCATCTGTTACCATTGCTATTTGTGTGTGGGGAATCCCTGTTTGCTTTCTCAGTCCTTCCCACAACTCTGCATTCCTTACTGGTTCTTTCTCCCTTCTGTTTATCATTTCCAATCCCTCTGTAATTTTTGAGGTGGAACAGTGTGAAGTCACAGTTCCCCAAAGTATTAATCACAAGGGTGTTATATTCTTTTCCTATTGCTTTCTTACATTTTGAGTGTCTTTTCATGTTAAACTTACATTCTTAGAGAGCTACCAGAATATCTTCCGTATATTATCCGAGAGGCAACAGCTAATTTTAAAGCTGTAATTGGGTAAGCAAAAGCAATTTTTCCTGACTATGCATTGCTTTGTACTTCTTGACATTGTATCTTCAATTTCATCCTCATCTGCAGCGGCTGAGTGGGGATGTGGTCCCCCCATGGTCCCCCACCACGTGGTCTCCAAGGACCCCAAAAAAAGCCACACAGAGACCACAGGAGATGAACGAGAGAGAGAGTATTGATCATGGGTAGGGATATATATATATAGGTTTTAGAGGGATCAAAATACCACCAATAAGGAGCCAGAGGGAATTTGGAATATTACCAGTAGAAATCTAGGGTTAACAACCAACAGAAAAGACCAAATAAGGACCAATAAGAAAACTCCCTGAAGCTTCTTCCAGGACACTGCATGCATTCCTGAGTGGTGAGATAACGGTTATCTGGGGGATTTTGAGAAGGGGACAGTGATTAAGCAAAAAGAACAAGGAATCCATTTTGTAGCATGCATTATACAACAGTAAAGATTTCTGGTTTTAAGGCATTTGGGCTAGTTTTTTCATTTTCTTCACAAGTCCATTTCTGACAGGACTTTTTCCATTCTAAAGACTGCAGGTCCATTGCCATACTCATCCCTCAGCAAGATCCTTGAAGCCTGCTCAGATTTTAGTACACTGGAAAACTCAATGGTTTTCACCATTCCAAAACTCAGTGGTTTTCACCATTTCTTGCAGAACATTTCTGCAAGTGTTAAACAGTACCACTCCCACTAAACGTTCTTGGTGACCTCATTATTAATATTGTTGCTTGGTGAAAACTGCCCACCTATTCCTAACATTTTTTCATTTACTGAGTGTTAGTCCATGTAAAGACTTGTCTTTTGTTCTAGGACATTTTATTTTCATGAAGAGACTCTGGTGAGATGTCAGAGGTTTGGAAAATGCCATTATAGTACACTTATGTAATTTTAGCAGAAGCAGTGACTGATTTAAGAGCTCTAGAAGATTCCACTAAGCTTTTCTGTAATGGTTGTATCTTCCATTTTTGCTTTAACTTACTAACATTTTCCAGAAAATTTTCTCCTCTCCTAAAGTATGTATCTGGTTTGGGGGTTTTGGTGTTTTTTTTCCCACTTGCTACTATACCTAATAAAATGCCTTAGATTATTTTAAGGAAATATGGGATGCACAAAATGAGCTAAATGGTGGAACCTGTCATTGTAGCTTTTAAAGAGAGGCCAATTAATAAATGAAGCTTCCAAAACAATACCTGAAATTATTACAGAAACTGACTGAAACTCAAAGCAGCAGAAAGTGGTTTAGATCTGGTTCATTAAACAGAAGCACTAGGTTCTCTGGATATGTCTATGCACAATCTTACAGTGGAGGTGACAAGTCTTCATATTTGTATTTATTCTGTCTTTTGTAGCTCCTCACTACTGCTTCAAATAGGCTTTTGCACCTGGAACAGATACTGTTACATAATTGACTTTGGCACTGTATATGGATGGAATTTCCACACAAGAGTGGTGAAAGGGTGAGTCACTGTGAAGAATTTCCTGAACTTTCTGCAGGTGAATTAAATTTCTGAGCCATGCATCCCAAAGGTATCGGCTTGCCATGTGTTGAAGTGATGCTTGTGATGCAGGTTGGCTACTCCTGGAAATGTGAAAATGAAAGTACTGCACATAGCTTCTGTCTTTTCTCAAGATGCAAATCCCTGACATTAGTAGTGACTGAAACATCCACATGATGAGGAAGATAGGAGCTACAAAAGGCATGATATTATTTCTATTTTCTACCTCTCTATTTTTCTTCTAAGACCTGAGTGATAAGGGCCATGTTTCCCATGGTAAACCAAATATTTGCCTGATCATTTGCAGTCACCATAGCCTTGGAGGTGGGGGAGTTTTAGCAAAGCCCTGATTTCTATTTATGATCAATTACAATTGTGAAAGTATTGCTGACCAGTATGGAAAAATCCTACCACAGTGTTCTATTTTATGCATAATCCCCAATTTTATTTTTATCCAAGAGCGTTAGATACTGTGCAGTAGAAATATTTTTTACAACAAGGCAATTGTGAGGAAGTTTAATAAGCTGTGGATGTGAAAGGCAAGAAAGAACTCACACATGGGTAACTTATACATCTAGGGAAGCTGCTGTTCTGTGCAGCAGACACCTCCAGCTGTACACTCCAGCTAATAAAAAAAAAAATCCTCTTCTTTGAGTTATGCACAATCACAATTACAGCATCTAACGATTTTTAAGTTAGTTTTTTTTTTTTACTAAGAGACAGATTTCTGTCAATAGCCTCTAATTTTGCAATCCCTGTTGGATTTCACAGAATCAGAGAATAGGCCAAGATGGAAGGAACCCACAAGGATAATCAATTCCAACCCTCAGCCCTGCACAGGCCCATCCCCAAGAGTCACACCCTGTGCCCCAGAGCATCATCCAAACCCTCCTGGAGCTCTGGCAGCCTTGGGGCTGTGCCCACTGCCCTGGGGAGCCTGGGCAGTGCCCACCACCCTCTGGGGGAAGAGCCTTTCCCTGAGATCCAACCTGAGCCTGCCCTGACACAACTCCAGCCATTCCCTGGGTCTGTCCCTGGTCCCTACAGAGCAGAGATCAGTGCCTGCCCCTCCTCTGCCCTCCCCCCCAGGGAGTTGTCCCTGCAGTGAGGTCTCCCCTCAGTCTCCTCTTCTCCAGCTGAACACCCCAAGTGCCCTCAGTGCCCTCACACGCTGCCCCTCTAGGCCCTGAACCATCATCATTGGCCTCCTTTGGATTTGCCAGATCATAGAATCACAAGATGGTTTGGGTTAGGAGGGAACTTAAAGCTCATCTTCTTCCACCCACTGCCATGGGCCACTAGCCCAAGTTGCTCCAAGTCTCATCCAACCTGGACTTGGACACTTGCAGGTATGGGGCAGCCACAGCTGCTCTGGGCAACCCATGCCTGGGCCTCCTGACCCTCACAGTTAGGAAATTTTTCCTAATATTCAATCTAAACCCAGTCTCTTGCAGTTTGAAGCCATCCTCCCTTGTCCTGTCACTCCAGGACCTGTAAATAGTCTCTCTTCATCTTTCCTATAGCCCCTTCAGGTCCTGGAAGGCCACAATTAGGTCACCCCGGAACCTTTTCTTCTTCAGGCTGAACAATCCCAACTCTCCAAGCCTTTCCTCCCAGCAGAGCTGCTCCATCCCTCTGATCATCCTGGTGCCTCCTCTGGACTGGCTCTAACGGGTCAATGTCCTTCCTGTGCTGGCCCCCAGGGCTGGGGCATCTCTGCAGGGGGGTCTCATCTGAGCAGGACAGAGGGGCAAAATCCGCCCCCCCCTTCCCTGATGCCCGTGCTGTGGGATCAGCCCAGGGCATGGCAGGTTTCTGGACTGGGGCAAGTTCAGCCTCTNAGCCATGCATCCCAAAGGTATCGGCTTGCCATGTGTTGAAGTGATGCTTGTGATGCAGGTTGGCTACTCCTGGAAATGTGAAAATGAAAGTACTGCACATAGCTTCTGTCTTTTCTCAAGATGCAAATCCCTGACATTAGTAGTGACTGAAACATCCACATGATGAGGAAGATAGGAGCTACAAAAGGCATGATATTATTTCTATTTTCTACCTCTCTATTTTTCTTCTAAGACCTGAGTGATAAGGGCCATGTTTCCCATGGTAAACCAAATATTTGCCTGATCATTTGCAGTCACCATAGCCTTGGAGGTGGGGGAGTTTTAGCAAAGCCCTGATTTCTATTTATGATCAATTACAATTGTGAAAGTATTGCTGACCAGTATGGAAAAATCCTACCACAGTGTTCTATTTTATGCATAATCCCCAATTTTATTTTTATCCAAGAGCGTTAGATACTGTGCAGTAGAAATATTTTTTACAACAAGGCAATTGTGAGGAAGTTTAATAAGCTGTGGATGTGAAAGGCAAGAAAGAACTCACACATGGGTAACTTATACATCTAGGGAAGCTGCTGTTCTGTGCAGCAGACACCTCCAGCTGTACACTCCAGCTAATAAAAAAAAAAATCCTCTTCTTTGAGTTATGCACAATCACAATTACAGCATCTAACGATTTTTAAGTTAGTTTTTTTTTTTTACTAAGAGACAGATTTCTGTCAATAGCCTCTAATTTTGCAATCCCTGTTGGATTTCACAGAATCAGAGAATAGGCCAAGATGGAAGGAACCCACAAGGATAATCAATTCCAACCCTCAGCCCTGCACAGGCCCATCCCCAAGAGTCACACCCTGTGCCCCAGAGCATCATCCAAACCCTCCTGGAGCTCTGGCAGCCTTGGGGCTGTGCCCACTGCCCTGGGGAGCCTGGGCAGTGCCCACCACCCTCTGGGGGAAGAGCCTTTCCCTGAGATCCAACCTGAGCCTGCCCTGACACAACTCCAGCCATTCCCTGGGTCTGTCCCTGGTCCCTACAGAGCAGAGATCAGTGCCTGCCCCTCCTCTGCCCTCCCCCCCAGGGAGTTGTCCCTGCAGTGAGGTCTCCCCTCAGTCTCCTCTTCTCCAGCTGAACACCCCAAGTGCCCTCAGTGCCCTCACACGCTGCCCCTCTAGGCCCTGAACCATCATCATTGGCCTCCTTTGGATTTGCCAGATCATAGAATCACAAGATGGTTTGGGTTAGGAGGGAACTTAAAGCTCATCTTCTTCCACCCACTGCCATGGGCCACTAGCCCAGGTTGCTCCAAGTCTCATCCAACCTGGACTTGGACACTTGCAGGTATGGGGCAGCCACAGCTGCTCTGGGCAACCCATGCCTGGGCCTCCTGACCCTCACAGTTAGGAAATTTTTCCTAATATTCAATCTAAACCCAGTCTCTTGCAGTTTGAAGCCATCCTCCCTTGTCCTGTCACTCCAGGACCTGTAAATAGTCTCTCTTCATCTTTCCTATAGCCCCTTCAGGTCCTGGAAGGCCACAATTAGGTCACCCCGGAACCTTTTCTTCTTCAGGCTGAACAATCCCAACTCTCCAAGCCTTTCCTCCCAGCAGAGCTGCTCCATCCCTCTGATCATCCTGGTGCCTCCTCTGGACTGGCTCTAACAGGTCAATGTCCTTCCTGTGCTGGCCCCCAGGGCTGGGGCATCTCTGCAGGGGGGTCTCATCTGAGCAGGACAGAGGGGCAAAATCCGCCCCCCCCTTCCCTGATGCCCGTGCTGTGGGATCAGCCCAGGGCAAGCAGGTTTCTGGACTGGGGCAAGTTCAGCCTCTTATGGACCAGCCCCCCAGGTCCTTCTCCCAGGGTTGCTCTTAAGCTGGTAATCCCTCAGCCTGGACTGATACAGCAGATGTAGCAGCAGAAGCTTGATTTATAGGTGGCATTTGTAATGCACAATCTCTATAACTGAAAGGTTCCTAAATATTGTTTTCACTAGGCTTTGTTCTTACAAATCACTGCCTCTTCAAGTGGCACGCAGTGTGGGAAGGCATCTAGCAATATCATGTGAATCAGAATGTGACTGCTGGCAAAACAGTCCAAAAACAGTGTCCACTGGAGCCCTATAGATTGAGGATTTCTTCCATGAGGTTTCTCAACTTTTTCTGTAGAGCTGTGTTATAGTTCTTTACACTATTACAAAAAATAAAATACTAAAAAAAAAGTTTAGTACTCATCTGTATTAACATGGAGTGCTTTTAATTAAGTGCTCTATGTAACCTGCTTTTCCCACATGTTCAAGTGAGCATCCCTGTGGTCCTACCTGCCAGTCCTCCACCAGACAATGTGTACCTTGGCTGTTTAAGCAGCCCAGATCCTTGGCAATGCTGCTGTTCTATAGTCATTTATCTTTCAATTATCTTAAAATCAAGTTCTGTTCTTTTCTTTGAATACCAGAAATTTCATTGTAGAATTTGATTCCAGCTTCGCCTGAAGACATGGGGCCTCCTCCTGTTTTATCAGTGGTCAAAAGAGATGCTCTAATATAGAAGTTAAACTAGTTATAAGTTTGGCTATTTCCCATTAATGGCTACACAATACTGTTAGGTAAGTGCCGTCTGTTCTTTTCAATAGATAACTTGAATAAAAAGACTCTTTTGGTGACTGCTTTGAGGCAAAACAACAGCATGCAATGAAAAATTAGTGTCTATGTTTGTCACAGATGTAGTTTCTAGCACCTGCCTTATGTAGTAGTTGTTTTAAATAAACCCAAAGCTTAAAGAAATTCGAAAGAGGCTGTAGAGAAGATTTATGGAAAATGTTTCTTGTTAGGATGGAATATATCAATTTTTCTTCATCCAGGGGAAAAGAGAGTACAGAACAGGTGAGTAGAAAGCAGCAACCCTAAGGTGAGTGCACTATGTCCTGCCTCCAGTGACACTTTGGACACAGCATCATCTAATTAATGAGCATCTACTGCTCTCATCTCTCTGAGAACAGCACGTTCTTGGGTTGTGGAGTTACCTTGACCTAGCAATTTTCTATTATTTGTTTTGTTCCAACAGGCCTTTTAACAGAATACACATACCTGGAACATAAGATTAGAGTTTGGCTGTTTTGGAGGCTCCGGTTTTGTTGCAGGGGTAATTTGTTTTTAAGTCTAAACCAGAATCAGCTGTTTCTACATTTTGCTTGCATTGTTTTGGGGGTTTTTTTCCTTTTACACATAACTGGTGTTGGATCTTTTCCACTGAAAAAGGTAAACAGAATTGATTTTTCTCTTCATGCATATTTATCTTCAGTAAAGCATTTATACATTCTCTAGTTTGTGTTAATAATGGAAGTCTCCAAATGTATTCTATAAATCTCTTTGAAGATATAAAATTTCTATTAGGGAAGTCTAGAAGGAATGTAAAATAGACTTTTTGAATATTTTTTAACTAAATGAATAGATAGATATAGCTATGTAAGATTCAGAACTTGTCGCTGAAAAAACCCCCAAAGTAATACAAAACTATATTGATTTGGATTGAATGCCAATTTTTCTTAAACCAAAAACCTGCTCATTAAAGACTGAGTGGTTTCTCTGAAATAAAAGGAACAGAGTTGTTAAGTGTATTTTTACCTGTTTCTCTGTCCATCTCCCCACTCATGCTCTCCTATTCTGTGGTTCATCTCCACTTGTTTCTCCTCATGAGGAGGCACTGTGCCCGCCTAAATCCTGAATTTCCAGTACAAAACCTTGGTCTGCAGCCCAATATGCTCCTCAGCTGAATGTCTTTCTCTTCCCTGTGGGACACCTGACTCTGTACACAGCAATACTGGGGAGCTTAGCAGCTTGGGGGTCCCCCAGACTGATAGAACAGCATGAACACAACCAGCCCAACACCTCCAGGCAACGTTGGCTGTGGTCTGTGTGCAGGATATCTTGACACTACAAGTGCTTTTTTCTTTTCTTTGACATACCAGGTTTGTTGTCGATGGAATGCTTTGGGTCTGGATATACCTGTATATATCTCAAAGGAAATCACAGAGCACTGTCAGCCCTTGATCTGTGAACTGACTCTGGTTAAGGATCTTTAATCTTATAAATATTATGTTTCAGATCTTGCTTTGATTGTTTTTGTGTCTAAGGAATTGAATAATGAGAGTTTAAATATAAGCTTATTTAAAGGGGAATGGAGTGAACATATGGTTTACTGTCTTCCCCTCTCTAACCACCTATTCTGTTGGGCCAATCATTAGAACTGTGCTCAGCCAAGTCAGTTAAACACTGTTTCTGTTTTGTAACTGAAGGTCCAGACCAAATTCCAAGATTGCACTTGGAGGTTGTTGTGTGAAACAGCTCAGATGTGAAATGAGCAGTGGTGTTTCCATGACGTCTTCTTCAATTAGAAGTGAATCTGTTGCTGAGTATTGTTGTGTCTTGCTATATGCTGAATGTGACAGTGTATCAAGAAATAGTTAAGAAGAAATAATACATTTGTGCTTTCAAAAAAATCAGCAGCTGTTCAAAACTGGTTTTGCTTTAAAATATGTTAGCTATCAATATTTTTTTCCTATATGTTTTTATTTACATTATGGGATTTTGTAACCAGTTACATGTGGTTTTGTTTGGTAACCAAAGAAATGTGTCATAACTTGTTCCGATAGTATGAGCTGCCTTATACAATTTAAATAATTATTTTAAAAAACCCCACAAGCACTTTCTCTCTCTAATAGGAAAATTTAGATAGACAGAAGAACGTTTGCCTAGGATACTGATCTCACTGATATGAATAGAGTGAAACAAGAAATAAGACTGAGAAAACAGAATTGTGCAATCCAGTTTTATCAAGAGAACATTGAATATTGCTGGTATTATAGATCTAATTAATGGTAATTATTTAAGGCTTTTGGATACAAATAGCCATAGGCAAGCCTTTGGGTAGTATGTAAATACTTGAGAAGCATTCATGAAAGCTTATTCATGAAAGCTTATCAAGGATATGGCAGTGCTGACAAACATTTGTTAAGCAGTTGGCACACTCTTAAATTTTATCTGAGTTTTGAATCCTTGGGCAAACCACAGAATGTGTTCTCTCTCTTTCTTTGGTTATCTTGATTGTACAGTATTTCTTATGCTGACCTCTGTAGAAATTCAGTAGAATAGAAGTAAAAATCAAATTTCCTTTCTCTTTCAAACTTCTTGACATCCATTTAGTCATCTTTTGAAATGATGAAAGGAAACAAAAATACCTAGTATTTTTGTAAATCCCTTTCTGAGCACTGCTGGTCTTCAGTGACATTGTGTTAGAGCAGGTGGAAAAGACATCCATAGCTCTGGCAAAGTGCAGAAGCATTTCCCCCAGCAAACTATGTATTTCTGTTTGAATTTTGCTGGGGAAAGTGTTCTATGTGAGCTCTGGGTACCAACACCAGTTTGCCAGATCTCACAGACTGGGTGCTGTGTTAATTTGTCTAGATGCATCCAGATGTATTTGGCACCGTGGTGACAATCCTGTAACTATGGAATGGTTAAATAACCAGGAAAATGTGCCATCTAGCTAATGATCCACTAGCAGAAGATCCTGGAGATAACTGAGGCATTGTTGGTACAAATAGTCCCATTTGCTACCTGGCTTAGTATAAGCAACTGGATGTGAAGTCTGAGGGCATGGGGACATGCGAACAACTGACAGTGTTTCCCTGTCTTGAATCTGGTGTTCCATGGACATGTGGAATTGTGTTTGTTAGCTTAAGGGATGGGGTGGCTCTGGTTTGCAAATGTTGGCAGTTGCAGACCATGTCACCTGCTCTAATAATATTCATACTGCAGCCTAGAGACATGTTTTCATTTCCATGGAACTGTCAGAAGTTCTGTCAAGTTGGGTTGAAGTTGGCCAACAGTTCCAGAAGCTAAGAGGGGGAAGGAGGCACTCCAATGCACACACTATGTGATTGCACAAGCTGCTGTTCTAGGAAGCTGGATTAAAAATATTTGCATTTAATTTTGACTTGATAGGATGCTTGCAGGCTATTTAAAATGCTGCTTTACCAATAACTTCTATTTCCTGGTGTTGTATGACAGAGCATGCCCATGTTTTGTCACCATCTGTTCATTGCTAGTTCGGGAGTGCACATGTGCAGGTACCTTCCCACAGGAAGAGGCTTTGAAGTGGGGTCAAAACCAAAGAAAATTATTTACTTGCTTCTATCTTTTGGTGTTCAGGTACAGAAAGCCAGCCTAAACGCATGACTGCTGCTGCGGTAATTATAGGGCCAGTTGGATTTGTCTTTTTGGCCAAGTAGATAAGATTTCCATAAACAACCTGCAAGTGGGAAATACTACAGTAGTTCTAAGTGTTAAACTCAGAGGAGGAAAATCAAAGAATTCCTAAAAAAAATAGTGCATGCATTTGAGTAGTATGAGCAGCTTTAACTACATCCATGTTAGGATTTGGACTCATAAAGGCAACATGCAGTCTGGAGAGGGAAGAGATGTTTCTGAGTATCTGGTACCCACACATCTGTCTGCAATACACAGAAGGTCTCTTCAAGGTGAACAGCACTTCCACAGGTTGTACAAAATCAACAATTTTGGTGGTGTTGTTTGATTGTTTTGTTATTTGTTGGGATTTCTGGGGAGATTGTTTGGTTTTTTGGGGTTTTTTTTGGGGGGGAGGAGACTTCAGTTGCAGCATTCCAAGAGAAGTTGTTGCTGTTTGGGATTCATGTCAAGTCACATCTCAAATGGATCTTTTCAGATAATACCATTATTGTTTGTTTGTTTTTTCATAAAGACAAAAACCCCAACCAATTTGTTTAGAAATTTTCTAGCAATAAAATTATTAATAATGCTAATAGTAAAAATCATCTTTATTTTTACTTGTGTAGAACCAGAATTCTACCTGTCACTTTTCTGATTTTTTTAATGTAAAAAGAGCCAAGATTCATGCAGAGATATGAAATTATTTATTACATCAGCTGATAAAGGTTGGAGGACATAGTTCAGAAAATAAAGGCTTCTCCACCTGTATTCTGACTTGGTTTTGTCCTGCTTAACTCAACTATATTTATCAATTAAAATTTCTAGAAAGATATGCAGGTTGATCACCCTTATTGCCATCATGGACACCTTTTGTTGTTTTACACAGTCCTTTACAAAGTATGTGATTTAGATAATAACCAGTAACAGAAGTAACAGTAGGATTCTGGTAAATAAGAGTTTGTATCACACTTCTTCAACTCCAAAATAAGAATAAAATCCTCCTGAAAAGTTCATTATTCTTGTCATGTTTCTCCAATTTTCACTGGCTGGAAGAGCTACATACAAATGGTGATCTAGGAACTGAACCTGTTGACTCTAATGACCTATCAGTCAACTCTGAACTGTAAGAAATAATGAAATAACGCTTTTAAAAGGAAATTAAAAACATTTCTTTTACATTTTTAGAAAACATGCAAAATATTTTAGCCAATTTTTCTTTTGTTGTTGTTATTGTCTCCTGTTTCAAAATCCTCTTTCCTGTGAGATCTCTCTGGCTTCTGAATTCATATTTGTGGATTTTTCTTGGATTTTTTTTTTTGATTGCACATGACAGTTTATGAAGTTTCGGTTGGTATTCTGCACCCTGCCATGATTCCTTGTTTGTCTTGAGTGTTGCTTAGACATAAACATACACTGTTAATTCCATGGTCAGAATTCATGAACAGTTGCCTCAGGTCTTGATGACAGTTTGCAAAAAGAATGTGTAAGAAATTACCTTTGCTACTTGGGCTCATAGATGAGACTTCCCAAGTTCATCACTTCTAATATTTTGCTACAAGAAAATAAACAGAAACACATCACAGTTTTTGATGGTGTAAGGTAGGTTCAAATGTATTAGAGTATAATATGTACTAAGTACAAATATTTATTAAGAGATTGTTTTATTCTTCCTTGCATCATACCGTAAGATAACTTGATTTTTCTACAGGTGGATTCAGTATAGTTCCACATGGATTTGTGCTTGTAGCGTCAAAACACATGAAACAAAACAAGCTGAAGGCAAAAGTGATTCAGCAAGTTAGAGCATCAAAGGAATTAGGTGTTTGTTAGCACAGCAAGCCTCACAGAAGATAAATACTATGCAAACCATCAACAATTTTTATTTTCAATTTTCCTGCCTTCTTGGGAGGCCACATTGACTCATATAGAAATTAGAATAGTATTAGCATAAGCTTTTAGGATCACTTAACTTCCTCAAGTAATTTATCTAAGCATAATATATTGTATTTTAAAGTGTAATTTTAGGCCATTATGGAAAATTGTACTTATGGAACCCGTGTAATGCAGAAAAGATAAAACTGAAAGCACGCAACAGTTACACAGGTCCTCTCTCTTTTACCAAGTTTCTTGCCACATATTCATGCACCACGTGTATCATGGTTGTTTCCCAAAATGCATGGAGAACCTCATCCAAGCACTGCCAGACCTCAGTCCAGTGGGAAGTGCACTCTTCCCTGTGGTGGTGATTGTGTCAAGCATGCAATCCTGTATCCCAATGCAAAGAAAAAGCAAATGCGAATCCCCTTTTACAGTATATCAGCTATATTTCAGCCCAAAGCATGTACTGTTCTCAAAAAAGTCTGGAAGTTTAGAAACAGTTTTGAAAACTATTTATGTAGAATTTGATTTTAAGAACCTACTAATTTATGGCAAATCAATAGAAGATACTTCCCACAGTTAAGGAATTTGTGGTCATGTATCAGGTTTACAGAATTTTCCCAATCAATTGAAAATGGAAATGCATTTAGTTGGTAATTTCTTAGAGAGGAAAGGAAATCTTGATATTGAATACTGCTTGGAATCCTGCATGTCCATTGAATAATGGCCGTGGAAAATCCATTTGCTGCTTAAACTTTGGCTTTCCATTTTTAAAGGGAAGTACTGACCCCATTCTCTACCTCTTAATCATTTGATTTCAAGTCAGGAGCTGCTTTTATGTTTTGGGCCATGCCCAGTACAGAAGATTCCCTACCAGCTGAAGTCACTCCATACAGGACAAACATTTAATTTGAGAAGATATGCTTATTCCATCGACAGTTTTGGAGACAGCATTGGCAGCCAGTGTTTTTGTATCTGTCTTTAGGAACAGATGTGTCATTACTGATGTGAAGACTCTTCTTGGTGTGTTTGAACCATGAATTAAGGCTGTAAGTGCTCTCAGGCTCGCAGTGACACAAGAGCATTCAGCATACTGCATTTATTTGGGCCCCCGTATTGCTCAGCCACAAGCTGCAGGTGTCCAGAAACATTCCAAGGAATGTGTGGCTGTTTGTCTTGGAGACATCTGTTAACAAATCACTGAAATCTGCTCATATGATGTGTGCTTTATGTGGGTTCATTTCTAACAGATCTGACTGAAATAAACTAAACCCAAAAGTGTTTCTACAAGTATGACACCTCTTCTTTTGCCTTGCTCTCAGGTCTTTCCATAAGTCTAGCTTAGCCCTTTTCTGCATAATAGGTGTTCTGAGATTACCGTCACTGTGCTGTTTTAAATCCTGTAATTACCAGGCTACTTGTCTTTCACTAATTTTTATCGTGTGAAATATTTTTATCAAAGTATGTGTCTTTTGCTTATCAGCTATTTGGGGTTTTTAATTGAAATGTGAGGTAATTTCTATGTTTTACAGAGACACTCTGGAATTACATGGGGGGGGTGAAAGGAACAGTTTTAATGTTCTTAGTGTAATACAACACAGTAGGAGGTATGAGGAACTGCTAGAAATGGAAAAGGTGGAATAATCCCTCTGAAATACTTAGCCTGTGGTTTTCATGTTATTTTAGTGTTTGGACAACAGGAAAGATCAATCTATAGCAAGCAACACTTAGAGTCATGTCACAGAAAATTTCCCTACAAATCTCTTTCTCTCTCTCTCTCTCTCTCTCTCTCTCAATCGGTGTGTGTGACAGAGGTTAGTCAAGCTATTTAATACATACAGTGGAGGGAGTTTAAACAGATTTTACTGACTTCCTGACTGAAATAGAACAGAACAATGAAGGATGTATTTGCTTTGATGACAGATAGGTTTGGGTGAATAAATCTTGATTACTGGTTATGCATAAAATGAAATCTATAGCTATTTTTTAGTACTGACAGGAATATTTAAAGATTATTCTGTATCTTAAACTATATTCATATCATTGTTTAGAGTTTCCTGCAGTGATAAAATGCTTTTCCTCTCTCAGCATTGATATGCTGGCATAACCTTCATCTTTTTAGAGATTTACTGTTGCAATACAATCTGATTTGGGTAAGAGCCCCTGGATGATTGGGTGATAAGCATTGGGAAAAACTGCATGTGATAGCACTCAACAAAGTAGTTTCATATGTGATTATTCCAATCAAATACACAAGTAACTTTTGGACCCAACTTCTTCTAGTGTTTAGCATAAAAGGTGCCAGTTACCAAGATACCAATGTTTTTAATAGTTATTGTACTTTATTTCACTGGCTAAACTGCAGGTATTTCAGTACTTTTCTCTGTTGTGAGCAAAACGGCATCTGTAAAACATGTTCTGTACTACTAGGAAGTGACTATTATCCATCAACACTCTGTCATAACTCAGTCTTTCTACTTCCATTGAAAACAATAGTCTGCTAGATCATCTTTTGCTAATGAATGCAAGAAATGCTCAAAATAATAAATAGAACCTATGATTCTTAAAGCACAGTGCTAGACTGACTGAAACAGAGTAAAGGGCCATGAGCAATGGTCACAGGATGTGCCTATAAGGAAAATCAGAACACCAGCAAAGAGCTTTTTTGCTTAGTGGATCATTGCTAATGTCAGAATGCCTCTGGCTTGGAGAAAATGCAAGTGCCATCATTAGCTTTCAGGAGAGTGCTGGAACAGTATGTGTGCTGTTGATTTTGAGAGTATTTGCTTCCCTTCTGACACACACACTAAGAACTAAGAGTAAATACTCAGATATCTTAATTATCTTGCTGCCTTTACTATGGTATGCTTGGTTTTCATCCTGGGAATCCATATGTGAAACACTTGTGGGAACAGCCAGACAGAATGTTTGTGTTTTCTTCCTAGGAATGAAATAGTAATCACTTCTTAAAATAGAGATTGACCCAAAGTGTGATTCCAGTGTAGTTAGTCTTTGATAATACTGATATTGTGCAGCATTCATTTGTAGTGCTTGCAGCTTTTATTTATAGTTAGCAAATATGTGTGCCCTTGAGATTCATCTAACCTTTTAAGAATACATTAAAATTAGAAGTCACTGGTAGAGAGCTCATCTACTAAAAAGCAAAAAGCTAAACTGCATTTGGATTTGCTGTCCTTTCTCTGCAGGCAGTAAGGTACCAGCTTCTTACTTTACCAACACAAATCCCATTGGCATTAATAATGCCATATTCAATGTGGTGAAGGAAAAGATGCAATTAAATTTCCCTCAATAGATACAGAGCAGGTTGTAAAGCACTAAGAAGGAAATATGGTAAATAATGAGCACAGACTAGCAAACTAAACCTTGAAGCAGAGAGATGATTCCTGACAAAATCAGGTTTCCCTTGTGATAATTCAACATCTGATTTAGATCTTTTCTGTACAATAGTTGGCTAAAGTATATATATATATATATTTCATATAGGTAACAAGAAAGACAATATTGTAATAAGGATCTTTCCTTAGCAAGTCTTAAATGATTTCTCATGCTCTGAGCCTTCCTATATCTAGATTTCGACTTTATCTCCTTTCACAGAATCTTTCAAGACAAAAAAAACCCAACAAACCAAAAGTCCCTTTAGTCTAGAAAGGATGAGTTTTGCCTTATTAACAGTAAACTGATTTTTAATCAGCATAACAAAAAAAATTGTAACAGAACTTTAATATAAACTAATACTGCCCCAGATGTAATAGTTTTCAAGTCTCAATAGTAAAAGACCGCTATTTCATTGATAAGATGCTAATTTGTGAAGATTTCATTAATAATCTCAAAAAGTCATTAAGTTAATTTTAAAGAAGAATAGAATGGAATAGGAAAATATAATGTCTGTGTTTTACAGGTTTGACTTATCTCTCACTCCTAAAATTAGAGAGGGGATTTTAATTAATTTTGATGTTACTTTAGTTTCTTTTACTTGTAGGTACATGGAATAAAATGTGTCTTATACAGGAAATTAACTTCTCAGACTTCGCAAGGAAACTGTCTATTGACATCTGACACACCCTTGAACTTTATGTCACTATTCAGTCTGGAAGTCGATTCAAATTTGAATATGCAACATCTCCAAATTCCAGACATCACACAGCACAGCAGAATTCACTTCTACTTGAACGAAAATAGTTCCCTCTATGTATTTCTGACCACGTTGGACATACCAGAACCTTTCTCAGTGTTGTTTAACTCTTTGTTTCTTCTTTGTTCTCTTTGCAGAGGTGATGCTGAAGCTGAAAGTGAGCTAAGGAGGAATAGGATTATTCTACAATAGCAGGCTCTGTGTTCATCTAGAGCTACGCTGACACCTGGCAGGAAGAACACTAAGCTTCCAATTCTGTGCGTTAGTCCTTGCTCTTCTTTTCCCTCAAAGCTCATGTGCATTTAATTCCCTTCATTTAATGATAAAGATATAAACCAAACTTTATATGTAGTTTTGCATACAGAACTTATAAACTGATAATTAAGCACCATTTAATTTGCGATGAGTGGTTTGTCTGCCAGAAAAGACAAAGCAAGAAAGCCTTGTTTTGTTCATGACATTGTCTCACTGTTGGGTTTTGTTGCTGTTTTGTTCCATCACTTTTCTTAATAGGCAACAATGGAACTGAATGTAAGTTGCTCCTGGTGTTCAGGGAGCATTTGGGACAGGATCCATTTAAGGCTTTGCATTTTAATCTATCTTATGTTTGCAGAAAAGACTGAAGAATTTTCTGAGGTTCCATAATCTTTTCTACTGCTGCATATTTTGCTGTACCATTTACATGTTGAGCATTTTCAGACCATCTGGAGCAAATCTGTGTGCAAAAGAAAAATCAAAAAAACGCTTCATGTTCTTTATGGAAATCTATTCCGTGAGCCCCTCCTCTCAGTAAGGCAGGTTTTCATCGTGTTTTTCTCAGGATGGATGCAACACTGCTGCTTATGTAGTAACGCAAGGAGTTTTCTCTTTTAGAATAAAAAGTAGGGTAACTAAGCAACAAAAATAATCTTTGTTCTGAACAAAAATTTCTTTCTGATCATTAGGATACTAACACCAATACTTTCAAGAATTGAACACTCAAGGTTTCAGTGTAAGCAAGTAGCTTTCAGTTTTCTCATTCTTACTATGTTGTTTTAGCAATGCTCAGAATGTTTTTAAACCCTTTTTTTGCAGGGGGAAAAAAAAATCTATGGTCCACCTCTTACTCTAACTCACACAACTTCCAATAAATTGTTGTTTTCATCATCAGGATCCTCTCTTGGTGTGTTTACCTCCATGTGTAAATCAGAACAGAGGATGAAGGTACTTAAATTTCTGGTTGGGTAGAATTTTTTCCCATTAATTTGTCTTTGTTGACAGCATACTAGTGCTAGTATTTAAAAATTTAATGTGAAGTTTTTACCCAGGGTTTGCTGATGCTGCAACTAAACTGTAAGCTGCTTAATCTGGTGATCATCTCTGTCTGCTCACAGGGCACTGGGGGGCTGTGCTGCTGAGCTTCCTGCCTGCTGCTGTCACTGCTGAGATGGATCCAATTCCTGGTGACCAAATTCAGTGCCTTGATAGGAAAGTGAAGAGGATCTAAGTGGTGGCTTTACCTGAGCTTTACTCAGGTGTCTCTCTGTGACCATGCAGGCTTTGTACCTGCCTGCCATGCCTGCAATGGTGACAGCAGTGCTTTGCTGCTTGGGACATTGTGGTCAAGCTCCAGGAGATACCATAAAAAGCGTTTGGCAGGGCATTAAGAAGTTGACAGCTCTCATAAAGCATAATGTGATTATCCACACAAAGAACACAGGACACAGCAAGCCTTAGCTGGAAATAACATCTTGGGAGACACAAACATAATGATACTTTCTTACATACGAATGTATGCCATATATGATTAAGGAATTCAGTTTAAAGATACCATTCACCATTCGAAAAGGAAAAAAATAAAAAGAAAAGAATGAAGGCAACCTTAACCTGGCAAAGAAACCAATGCCTGCGACACTGAGCAGGGTTGAGAGAAGGTGACCTGAGTATAGACCAGAGATTACTTGTCTCATTGAAATGAATAGTTTTGGGATTTATAACTTCCTTCTATGGGTGCTTTGTCTCAGTTTGTGCTTTTTATATGTCACTTGACATATGCGCGTTTGTTGCTGACCAAAGTACTTTCACTGTATCCTTTTATCTGATAAGAGCTGCAGAACCTTGCTGTGTGATGGCAATTCAAAATATCCTGAGAAATAGTAAGAAATGGAATTTGACTCAGTGGGATGAAAGCAAATAGTTTAACTATGTTACTGTGTCAATATTGCACTGAATTTGTAGTACACTGTGTTTTAAAATTGCGGTCTCTACCAGTTTTGAGTCCATGCAAAGTCACTAGAGGCTACTAAGGCAGAACTTCCCAAACTACCAGGAAGATGGCAAAATAAAAATTCAAAGCATAGTCATGCTTTAACCTCTTGGTGCCTCAGTGAAAGTGGTGGCAGTTTCGCCTCCCAGGGACACTGAATTCCTTAATTAATTCTCAGAGTCCTGAGTGATTTGGGCAGGCTTACTATGCAATTAAAACATATGAATTTAGTATTACTGTGGCCCCTGGAACATCACAGGGTTTGGTTTTTTTCTAATTTTTCTTACCATCTTTCATTATACTCTGGCTGCACTGCACTCATTTCCCCAGTTAGGCTTGTTTTTCCCCTGTTGTGCTTCTGAAAACCTACTCAAGACCTCTTTCTTTGCATCTCACAAAGAAATTGATTAATTGATTTACTGAGACGAACAAAAACATTCTTTCAGTAGATTAAAATAAATTCATAGTTCTCAAGTTGAAGTAAAGGCACTTCTATTTGTTGTTTCCTTATGGCAAACACTCCATATTTCTTTTCCATTTCATAAATTCATTGTGTGAAGATGTGAGAAAAGGGTAGATAAGGATCCCTGTAAGAGTTCTCAGGTGTTTTCCTTTTCCCCCTCACAAATAAAGTACCTTTGAGAGCCTTCATTTGCAGAGAGATCCTTCATACAGCTTGTGTTTTCTAAGAGTAAACTGGATTACTTTTAAATGCAGTATGTGTAAATATTCAGCAGCTTTTGTGATTCTGTTTCACAAGCTCCCCAGAGACCTGAATTCTTGTGGGACATGGTTTCTCCAAGCTGGTACTGCCCAGCTGTCTGGGATGGGAGCAGAGAGAGGAGAAACAGGTGATAGTTCTAATGCTTCTGAAGTCACACTGTGCTCCTCTCACTGCCTCTAAAGGAAGAAGGGATAGGATTGTGTTTGTTAATGATTTCCTATTCTCAGTCTTCCCTAGGTCATTTTTAATCTATAACTTTCCTTTTTGCAGGTTCTCCTTTGGTTCTGTTGGTTTTTACAGCTCTCTGGGCCAGGGGCTGACTCGCAGCTGTGCACACCTTCACTGAGTTATATCAACAGTAATATCAGTTATACCATGGATTTTTAGAGTATTTCATCTTTCATTCACTTTTTATAAATAAACTTTGTGGATTGAGAGGAAAACTGTTATGAAATAGATGGGAGTGAAACTGGTAGATATTGAATAGGATTTCCTGGAAATTAAATATTTACAGAGACTTGATATCTGCACAGTCCCAGGGACAGAAATCCTCTCCTGGATGGCCTTGATCCAGCAGAGCGCTTAAGGCACAAGGGTAGTTCCCTGAGTTAATTTAAGTACTTTACTGGACCTCAAACTTGCAAACACTGTGCTTTTATTTACATTCCTTTTTTAGTTTTTGGTTTTGTGTAAGGATATGAAGCTCCACTGGTTCATTGCTTTACATTATGACACCAGTGAGAGACAATATCAATCTGTACGTATCAATCAATACCTACAAATTGAAATGAAGGCTAATTTTAAAAAAATAAATATTTAATAACTGCCTTTAAGAACCACTCGATCTCTTCCATTTGTAATAAATAACTTACAAAGGCAAATTTACTTTTGAGCTAATAGGAACAAGTGTGTTCTGTTCTGTGAACAGTTTTATGAAGAAAAAAATTAATTTAAAAGCTTGCCTGAGCCCCTTTCAGCTACTGGAGTCCCTAGATCTGCTTCCAGGGGAAATTATTTCTGAAATGAGCTATTTATTTAAAAGACCACTTACAAGACAAAAGGCAAGAGATGTGAGTAAAGTATGTTTGTGTCACCCACTCCTTCTCTGTCCATGCTTGGATGTCACTTTAAAACAGACTTTCTTTCTCTAGCCCCTTTGGTGGAGACAGTAATTCAGTATTTCAAAGTACTGATTAACACTAAGTAATTTTCTGTCAAAGCTTAATTGAATCAAAATTATTAGATTTAGTAAAACTATCATTCAATTAATAATTTCTTTCAAGCAATGACCAAAATATGAATTATTAATTTACACAATTAATTGAAATGCTGAAAATTTGAATTTTCTTTTAAAAAACCCACTACCACCACCACCACTAAACATCCAAACAGGAGTATGAAAATCAGTGTGTGACAAAAGACTCAGATACTCAAAGAGATAAAATCATGAGACAGTTGAAAGGGCAATATTTACAGTTATGAAACCTTGATGATAAAGAGAAATAACAAGTTAATATAAAATCCTTGTAGTGAGACTAAACAGATGCATGGCAGTAAGTGCCTATTTCTGGTTTTCTCAGTTAAATTTACAGAAAGTTTTCCTCCAATTAAAATGGGGGGAAACCCCCAGTGAAATAAATTCAGGATGTTTTTGTCTTAAAGATGGCATTTGATGGTTTTTGTTTGGTACTCTGGCAAGAATAACCTCTAGTTCAATTGCTCAAACCCATCCCCAGTATTTATTTTGACAATGTGATTATGAGGAGTAGGATATGACATTCCAGTGATAATGCACCTGCTGACATTGGATTTGCGTCACCACCTTCTGGGCTGAATATAGAATGCATTCCAGATAATTAATTTAGAGAACTGCAGCCTGTCTGTCACTCTGTATTTCCTAGGCAGTGTTTCTCGTACACTGTATATTTGATCTGCAGAATCTGATAAGGGAGACAGTGTGCAATTTTTTGGGTTGGGTGGTTTGGGGTTGGTGTTTTTGCTTGTGTGGGGTTTGGAGAGGGAGTTTGAAACTTAAGAACCTTACTTTTTTATTTATTTGTTTTTTTTTTTTAAATGCTTAAACATGTTCAAATACCACTTTCCCCCCTTACATACATCCATGTTACTAAGTCCTAATTTTGCATACTCATAATATTGAACAATCTTGGTGTCAGTAACCTCCCTGTGTTTTTCTTCCCTGGCAGTAGTTGACAAAACTTTTAAACTGTTTTAAGCATAGCCCTAATTCTGCAAACCTTCAGTGGAGCAAAGCCTTCTTTCATCATTTAAGTTCTGGGTAAATACTTTATACTTACTCTAAATCACCTATGTTAAAATGATTTTATTTAATAAAACAGTCAATTTAGTAATCCAGCAGGGGAGTCAAAAACGAGAGTATAATAAAATAATAAAAATAATAAAGCAATTTGGACTAGAATTTCTTTCAAGGGAGTTCTAAGAAGTGGCGAAAAGATAGAACTATTCCCCTTAGAAGTAAATTGATGGGTGGTGGGAAGAGTGACTAGTGAGGTCACAGTGTTTTGTGCTTTGATGTACAGAGGGATGATGGATATCCCAGGTTTATCACAACTGGACCAGTTCAGAAGTTAGATGTGTTATATTAGGGACCAGAGAACTTTCACAAGCGATGACTTCTTTATTAATTGTACCCAGTTCTTACTATCCTGAATTGAAGGGTGCTCTTAGATTAGCATTGGTACTGAAGCTCATTTTGAATCAAAGCTCAAATATAAACAGAGAAGTTGACTGTAAGAACACAAGAACTCAGTGTCAGCTGGAATGTTTTCTTGAGTCTAAAACGAAGTTGTTGCATGATGTGCTAAATTCAATTCTGCATTCTCTACACTTGCCTTTTATAGTAGCAAAGTTGAAAAATTATAAAATTTTTAAAGATCTGTGACTTTGTTTCACTTGTCTTGACAGCAGGGAAAGGACATGACTGTAGAGAATGTGCAGGTTTACTCAGTTGTGACTACAAAATTTCCAAGTTATATTACCAAAGCTTAAATCATCCTCAGGTAAGGGAATGAAGCGAAATGCTTGTACAATAGAGATGTGTTTAAGCCTTGAGCATGGACTGCTTTCATTATACATGCCAGGAAAATTGCCAACACTTTTTGTTCAGTAGGGAGGACCATTTCCACAGTCATGAAATATTGAAAATGGAGACAGGATAAAAATTAACAGGATAGCTATTACAAAGGTAGCTGTTAATGTTTAGATAGTTTACTTATTTACTTTCCCTATTTCTTATGAAAAGAAAAATTGGAAGTAAAAACTCTGAAAGACTAATATTTACTTGGCTTGAAAGAACACAGGAACTTAACATAATTTAAACAATGCTTTCTGAAAGAGTAAATGATAACATGAAAATGAACTGCAGAGTAATTCATGATATTGAAAACCTCCTTTCATTTGAAAATTATGGCAATAAATTTTTTCCAACAAGGATTGCATACCAAAGATGAATGCTAATTTACAGAATTTAACCTTAATTGAAGTCTCAATGCCTCATTTCTTTCAGTGGCTTTTCTTTTGGCAGAACATATGTCCAACAGAAATAATAACACCATTTGTTTATTTTGGGATTATCGTGGACAATAGTGAAGAAAGTGACCAACTGAGCAAAATCCTAAAAGAAGTTTTTTACTTTAAGGTTGAAGTTATGAGTATTACTGACTCAGGTACCTGCATCTCGAGGATTCCTTAGGTATTTGGAACAGCCGTAATTTGGAATGCAGTCTCACAGCTGTCTGTGTTTGCCTGAGATGTACGCAATATCCATAGTTTATAATTAAATGGATGGGGTTTTTAAAACAGGCTGATAATTGCATTTTCAGTGGAACTGGTTTCCATAGGGTGCATTCTTGAAATGGGAGTAAGACTCCAAGGCGTTAACTGCAAAAACTGTTCAACACCTTGTAGGATTGCTCTGTACAAATGCAGTGTTTCAAGATGTAGTTAGACTATAGATGACAACACATGGTGTTTATTCAAGATATGCTGCTACTAGCTGAGAAAGGCCAAAAAGGCCAAGGGAACCGTGATAAGCTCAGGATAAGAAAGTAAAAATAATGAGATAGACAATTAGCAATAACAAGACATAGTGAGTGAAGCTGCCAACCAATCATGGTCTGAATAGGAATGTGTGAACAGCTCGTGTTGGTAACATGCAACCTATAGTAGCAAACTATTGCTCGTGGACAGATATGGGAAGAGTATTAATATGGGAACTTTCTTTAATAAAATGGCTTCTCTGATAATCATATTGGTGCATGTGGAGTTGTCCAGGCTCGCAAGGAGATTTGGAAACCCCGCAACACCTGATTTGCTTGGGTGGTTTGTTCTGTTCAATTCACTGAACCTGATCTCATGGTCATAAATTAGGACAATGCAGACATTTGAATAGAGCAGAATGGCATTAGGCCAGTAGTTTTTGTAAGCTTCACAGACCAAGTCATGAACAAAGAAAGTTGAAGAGGTCAGGGTGAAGAAGAGTTAAAGACCCCTGTGGCAAGACTGAAGGTTGGAAACAACCACTCAAAACTGAAGCCAAGATAAAATTCTGGAAAGCTCTGCCCCAAGTCCTGCCTGGACTCCCCCTTTCATTAACATGTATAAGTAAATGTAGTAACCACATGAATATGCATGTAAGAATGTTGTAATCACGTATGTAGATGGATAAAACACCTGGTTTGCACTGATGATTCGAGCTAGTTTGTCCAGTGTGAGCTGGCTGGCTTCCCAAGGTTGGCAATAAAAACCTTGCTGCTTAAAGACACATTGTTTCTGAGCAGCTCCTCTTTTATTCCGAAGGTTTTTGGCATCATTCTTACCTTCTGTGCAATGCACTTAAAGCCTCTCAGCATTCTCAGTTTTATAGTTATGCCTGTGTACTCACTACATGTGTCTCTACAAACCCACTGTCTTATAAAGGATTTTCCACATAAGAGCTGATGTGAAACTCCATAAACATGCCTGAAAATGAAAGAGAAAGGCATGGATTATAGATTTTTATAGCATTTTCACTGCTCCTCTGGGTTTTTAGAGAGAAAGCAGACTATGAACTGAGGACACAGGTTAAGATTCAAGACACTGAGAACTCAGCCGAGGAGGAAAGTATCCTTCTCCCTGCATCACAGGAGCAGGCACACTCTAAGTATGTTACAGCTTTCACCTGTTCTGTTCCTTTATCTCAGCCAGTGACTCATACTGCAGTGCAACCAGAGGCATCACATTTGCATCACCTATCAGCTTATTATTTAGGGCAAAGTAATTGTTGGCATCTTAAAATACCCGAGTCCTTCAGACTTCGTTTATGAAATATTAGAATTTTTCTTTGAACCAAATCTCTTCAGCCTAAATCAGCTTAATATGTCCATGAAATCCCCCTGGCTCTCTTATTAATGTTATTTCTAATACTATATGTTTTTGTTCTGCTGGTTTTGTAACATCTGGCAGGGTGTGTGCTTGCAAACCCAAATCTTGTCTGAGGAACATGTCTGCAACATCAGAAGATGAAGATAAACAGCACCTGAACCTTGTAGAGCTTCCCAACCTACCTTCAGTCTGAGATTTGTTAATGGAATATTTTGCCAGAAGTACAACAAGGTTTTAATCAGGACTGGCAGGCTAAAAGCAGAAGCTGGGATATTTAGGCCAAGGGTAACAGTGAGTTTCCTAAGGAAACTAGAAAATGCCTCTTTTCCCATCTTGATTTCTATGTGTCATTCTTGATATTTAAATTGAACTAATTTTTCTTCTATTTTTGCTTGAAAACTAAGCTTTGGGAATCTTCTCTTCACTGAATGTATGAAAACTGATTTTCTTCTGAAATACATATTTTCAAAGTGACTTAGCCTTGTTTTCAGCAAGCTTAATCTAGTTATTCCCAGTCTATTTGATTAGTTTTATTATGTTAGTGTCTGCAGGCTATAATTAAAGGTACTTCAGAACTGATAATTTTTCCAGATATTTTGCTTTCTTAATGAATAACAGGAAAGCAAGGCCAGCGAATGGAAGAGAGTAAGAGACAGAGCAGACACAGCAGCAGATTTCATGATGTGTTCACATGAGTTGTCATGTCCAACATGTTTCTACAACATTTCAGAAATGTTCTGCCTTCAAATATGTTCATTCATCAGTATCCAGTTAAGTTAAATCCATCTCTCAGGATGTGCTACTCTTCGGCAGGGTTTGGATTTCAGGATGCGTAGCTTTGTCACAGTAAAATTCTGTGGCAGCTCTGAGCCTTTTTATTTTAGTTTCATTATCTTCCACTGAACCCCTGTGACTGGCCTAGTAATATTCTGTCAGTCTGCAGGTTTTATTTCATTATCTCTTAAATTCTCTTTGATACAAATGGAGCCATTGCCATAAGACCCACTCGTACTTTTGTATTAGTGAAGCTTATCAGTTTTAATATGTTTCTTCCCTAAGATAAGCTGTTGGCTGGAGAAACCTTATAAGACTTCTGTTTGAATTCGGTAAATTAGCATGTTTAACATGTCAGTGACAATTAGTTGGTCAGAAAAAAAAAATCAGGCAAAACTTATAACAAAATATTCTGCCTTTTTTTTTTTTTTTTAAATGGCCTGGAAAGGTTGATTTCACAGTGACTGAAAGGGATATATTATAAAGCTGCAGGGTGTTGTTTTTTTCTTTTTTTTTTTATGTATTGACTTCCCACATCCATTGACTTTAAGAAATTAACTTGAACCAAGGTAAAATAATTGTTTAAATGAGAGTTTCCATTAAATCCTATCAATGTTTCTTCAGTTTTAGGCATGAAGCAACTGTGACAGTATACTGAAACTGAGGCAGGATTTCTTAGGGCCATTCTATCTTGAATGACTGAAATGTTTCTGTTATTTCACTTAGTTTACCTGTTGTAATTAAAAAAAATATATTCATTTTACATATTTTTTTAAACTTGATCATTTTACATATTTATGATTTTAAGTTTCTCCATTCCTCTCTGTTCATAGTCAGTCCATACTGTTGACTGACTGTAGAAGTCAACTGTAAACTTCCTACAGTTCTGTGGTGAGAAGACAGTCTTGGCTATGTTTGCTTGGTTGATAAATCAAGTTTTGTCAGCACTGAAGCATGGAGCGAAAAATCTAGAAATGAAACACACCTCTTTTTATTTCAATGGATTGGCAGGGCTGGCAGGTATTTCCTGTGGTTGCAGGCAGTCTCTAGAACTGGTCTGTTACCAGCTAAGAACTAGGGAACTTCTGAAAAGGTCAGACTTCAGCTTGGGTTTTGTTAGCATTTTGAACTGACAGGCTCCCCCAGTTCTACCTCCCTCGGTTTTTCAATCTATTACTGGATTTCTGCAGTTACATAATTTTTGTTCTCTCTTCTTTCCTGTTTCTCCCATTTCACAGACCCACAGCACTGCTGCTCTTTTCTTACTGAGCCCTCTGTCCAGGCCTAACTTGGACACTGTCATTCCTCACCAGCTGGGAAATGCAATGGCAGAGTAGAGAGTTAAAATGTAGACTCTTCGAGTTTCTAGCCTACCTGTCATTAATACTGTAATTTGGAGCATTTTTTATCTTTAAATGTGCATTTTGGATACAATTTTTATTGGAAATTTACTGAAAGTAAGCATAATTTTAAGTAAAACAGTTTAGTCTTAACTGCCAGTAAACTTCTGCATGAAAAGCTTTTTGTTTCTGTTTTGTGGGTTTTGTGTTCCCCTCATCTGCTTGTATGAACAGGTATCCTGGGGACACCAGTTACTGAGGGCAACTTCGAGATGCTGTAAAATTGTAAAATGAATTGCAGGAATTCTTTTCAATTACCTTAATGTACTGGTTGTTAGTGTGTTTGTTTACATTTCCTAAGTTTTTTGCAACTGAGGTTTTGGACTATCAGTTTGATAATAAATTTTAACTGCACTTAAGTTTATTATCAAACTGATTTTTGATCTTTCTCAGGCATTCTCTTTCTCTCAGTGCCAAGAATACAATAGCTATGATCAGATAAATAAGGATGGTTGTAAGTGAGTGACACCTGGTGAAGGCATTCCAGAAAACAAATCCTTGGGGAATAACCTAGAGCTGGAGCTAGGCACTCTGTTGATTGCTAATTTTTTCCTTTCCTAATTCGTGAATTTTAATTTAAAGGCTGATGTAGGCTTTTCTGTTTCCTAATTATATGTATTTCCAAGGCCAAAAGCAAAAATTCTATATCACCCTCCTGTTCCCAAGTTTGGGAAAACAAAAGAGCCATTCTCAGTACACTGGTGTTAACACGCCCATCTTTTTAACAAGCAGCAGCACAATGAGCCATCTGGTTTTTAAGAATTTCAGTGCATGTTTCTGACCCAGACTTTAAATTGCTTTACTAGAGAGCACAGTTAGTATCATATCCTAAACTATAGTCTACTAACGTTTTTGTAGATATAGTAACATAATCTGTTTTGACTAAGATACATTAGTTACTTAGTAAAACAGAACTGCAACCTCAAGACATGTACAAAATAGATCCCTGAAAATCTAGGCATTAACACTGTTACATTGGAGGCAGCATTTAATAGCTGTGGAAAGCTCAACCCAATTAATTCTATTAACCTGGAAAAGTTGTGTCCATGTATATCTTCCCTTTGTGACATGGATCATATCTTCAGGATCTAAAAATATTATTAGTAATATTAACAGGGAAGGTATCATGGCTGATATGAATAATGTCTATAGAAATAATTGAATACTTTTTATGATCAGTTGATTCAGATTTTTTAAAAACTCAAGCACAGTTACTGACATCTTTTTCACTGTGTTCCTGACTTGCAGAGCTCTTCATGGCCTTGACACTCAGCAGGATTTTTCTTGCAAGAAAGAAAGCCTGGACTCTGCAGTACAATTAAGGTGTACCTGTATTCTGTCTCCCAGGTAACACTCATGTCTGAAAACAATGTAAAGCTGTCCATTCTGTACTCATCAGCCTTATGTTATAAAATGAAAACTGTCACACTGTACTTTGTCACAAATCTGAAAATCACTTATCTGACATAAAGAATTGTCTTTTCATCTCTGTGGTGTTCTAGGAAAAGATTTACAAGTATAAGTTATGTGGTAATTATTGACTGAATGCCCAACTTGCAGACTTGTACTTTTGTACCCATATGCCATTATGTCTTTTCATGTAAACTGCCACTGTAGTGTAGCTGCCTTTTCAAGTTCTAGTTGCATCATATCAGCAAGCTGAAGTGGACTCAAAAGAGACCTTGTCTTTTGTTTTTCAAAAAAACTTTTATTCAAATGAAATTTAAAAAATTGTTATTTGACTTCAGTAAGATTTCTCAAGTGATGAAACATGACTCTCTGTGGTAAGGGTATTGACATTTTTTAAGTCTTTACTTGCTTTTTACCCAAGGGTATTGGACTGTACTGTAAAAAACAGTAAGCAGTAGTATCCACAATTTATATCGGTGGATACAAAAATAAATGATGGACAGGGAAGCAGTGGCAGTATCAGCAGTGGAACCAAGCCCTTTTCTGCTCTCTCAACTCCACCACCATTTTCCTTTTCAAGCAAGATTAATGTTAAAAGTGCTTTTCTGTCATCTTGTAATTGTCATTCCCTCCCCCCAATAAAATACAATAAATCTTTGCAAAGCTGTGATTCAAGTGCAATTAAAAATTGCATGTGCAGTGGCAGCCAATGTAGCGCTGACCCTGAGTAGGGTCTGTCAGTACAGCAGAGAGCAATTAAAATAAGAAAAAGAGGGACTTCACATAAACATCTATCTAGGTATCTTTCTTCTAAAAGGTCCTATGCAGCTTAACACTCTTAACCCTCAGAGATAATTTGAGATTTGTGTTTTCTTCACTAGTGTTTGATATGCAGCCTGGGAAATTATTTGGGAATTTAGAGAAATGCAGTGAGTAAAAGAGAAGCCCTCCCCTGTAGCATGAGTCAGGACACAAAGATCTGTCTCCCAGCTATTTACTTTTACCAGAGCTAAATTGTTTCAAATCACAGAACTCTGAGTACACTAAAAGGTCTCTTGGTGAATTTGTCATCCATCTAACACAAGAGAGAGCTGCTTGGCTGGGAGATATTGCAGGTGTTGTGTGTTTAACTGCATTCAAAGTACTCCCTACATGTTGCAGCTGCCACATGACATCGTTTCAGTGTTAAAAATGATACAGTGCTACAGTGATGCAACCATCTCAAACACACATGCATGCAAAATGACAACACATCCTCTGAGATCCAGAGCTCTTACAAAACATGAGGGAACCATAGAGAAACAGCTGCTAAGAACACAGATATTGGTTAATAGTCCTAGTGGATTAGTCCTGTAATAATGATAACATAAAACATCTTGGAAGCTTACTGTGTGTTGCAGGGTGCTAACACTCAAACCAGATAGCTCAGATGACCAAATTCATCATCATACTTTCTCTTTTTTTTCCCCACGGGCTCTAATCAGACCTATCTGACTGATTAGGCCTTCAGACTCATTACTGGATAAAACACAAGGCTCTGCTACCTCGTTAATGAATTGAGGCCTGTAAAGAATATCCCAGTAAAGGATTCTTGGAAACAGAGACATCAGATGTAAGGGTTAACTTAATGCATAACTCCAGCATTGACTGAAACTCTCACAGTGTGTTGCAAACTGGTCTATTTTTATAACTAAACCTTTACAGATCTGCATTTGTTAATCAGCTCTGTATTATGCAGATTCTATTTATGTTTATAGAGATATAACTGAATGACCTCAGTGCTAACACTGCAAGATTTCTGGATTCTGTTTTCAGTCATATTCCTTGATGGTGACAGCCTCACCTCCTGGATGACACTCACTGATGTATTTGCTTCCTACTATGATAGGACTGTTGCTATAATACAGTGACTCAGCTAAGCTAAATTATTTTGCCTGTACAGGGAACCAAAACATAGGCTATTCTGTAAAAATATACAGATTCAAAAGAAAATCCATATTAATTACCCATACAATTAGCTAATTAATTTCAATTAATTCTTCTAAATCTGTGATAAATCTCCATTTCTTGTAAAATGTAAGCACCTGACTTTCCCTGTCACTCTCACTGCCTAATATTTAGTATTACTAGTTATCCATGAAATGTGAAGAAGCAGCTTATGGAAAGCACCTTGAGTCCTTGACAGAAAGTTAAAATTGCCTTGCATATTTAAGCATTGAAATAAAACTCTCCCCCATAGGTTTCATAGTTGGCAAAAATGAGGCTCAAAACTAATCATCAATCAGGATTCCTGCTGCAGAGGAACCCACCCATGTTTGCATGACCAGTGTTCGCTACAGAGACAACAGCTACTTTTGGAGGAGCCAGTTCTCTTATTTAAATGCTCTCCTGAAAGTTGTCCTGCCAGCTGTCAAAATTATTTATTTACTTATTTACTGAGGGAGGGAAAATTAGTATAACTTGAGCATCTCTTCTGGTCCTAACAGATGCCAGAGAAGGGTTCACCCTTGGAGAGATGCCCATGTTTCTAGATCAGAGCCAACATCAGTGAAATGAGACAAATGCACTTTGAGTAAGTACTAATATTTTAAGATAAATTCTTCTTTAAGTGTTCTTATCTCAGCTGTAATTTCCCATCTCACAGCATTTCATATGTCTTTCTTCCATGCTCTGGTTTGATTTTCACTCACAAGCTGTAACAAAGGGGCTGGTAAAATTAGGGTTTTCATCCCAAACCATTGCAAAGTACTTTGAGTTAAAATCTAAACACAAGGTATGAAAGTGAACAGCTTTAAAAGGAATTCTAGCCAAGCAAAAGTCATGGCTGATTGTGGAACTTCTAGATAGGTTTGGGGAATTCCAAAATCTATTATATTACTTTAAAAAGCTCTAATTTTAATCTTGATGAGAAAAGAAGTATTGTGTAAGCAGGAACAATTTAACTTAGTTTATGTATTTTACATAGTAGTTTTATTTTATGTCAGACTGAAAATAATAGGAATATGAATGTTTTAGCATAACAGTTTTGTAAAGGGTGGGAAAGGTGATTATTACACAACTTTTTAAAAATCTAGTAACATTTCTGAGTGTCAAATGTCTGAGATCATCTCTCATTCCTAAAAGAAACATCCCTCAGTTCTCTAAAAGAAACAGAATTAATCTTTAAACCTGAAAATGGTTCTAAGAAATTGAGTGCTTAAAGCACAGTTACCCCTAGAGTGATTTGAACACAGGATTAGTGCAGTGCAACTGCATGATGAAATACTTATAACATACCAAAAATTTGAAAGTCTTTCCACTTTTCTAAGGCTTTCAAATCTTGATAAAGACCTCAACCTATTGTTCTGTCTTGCACCTTCATCCTTTAGACCTATTGATTTCAAAGACCATATTGGAAAGGAAATTTCTTTCTAATTTTCATTCATTATTGGTCTCTGAAAGGAATACAGCACTTAATGAAACAGATACAATTTAAAAATTGATGTGACAGTTTTAAGAGTATGTATCCAGAACATTAGCAACCATTACTTTATGATATCAATTCACAACATCATATAAACATGTCACTGTGATGCACTAGTCTTCATGACAATAGCAAAATATATTGGGTAGATTGATATCATATTTTGTATAGCTGTTTCCAGATATTTTTAACTGGGAACATCATGAAGATTTGCTTTTGGAAGCACTCAGGCTTATATTTTACGTCCAACTGATTATTAGTTGGGCTCTACATCAAAGAGTAGAATAGAACAAACATGCTTAAGATTGTGCTGCAATATTGCTTAATCTGTGATTAATACAGGAAGTCTGGGATGAAACAGAGGTTTTTCTCAATTATCTTGTGAAATTAGGACCCTCAAAAATAATCTGTTTCCTCATTAGTGGGCAACTAATGCAGCTGCACTGCTTCAGATGGTCATGTATTGACAGTGGTGTATCCGGAGGAGCATTTCAGGGCACAAGTGGTCCTTACACAGATGATGACAGAGTGCTTCAGTCAGTACAGAACTAACTACAGAACAGGTTTTACAGGATTAAATTTCCTTATCTGGTACTGAACTTATTCTGGTTAAAGAAAAAATGCAAATTACCTGACAACAGCCAATACACTGCACTGCCATTTATTGTGTACTCTATTGCACAGATTCAGTCAAGGATGTAGCCCAAAGTTAGCAGATACACAGTCAACTTCAGTGCAAAAGCAGTGTCCCTGCTCTCATGGCCTTACTCTGTGGCTATATGTGAGGACATTCAGGCTTTTAAATCTCTGTGAGAAAGAATCTCTGTAAATTCGATGTATTTGTAAAAGTAGAAGAGGATTGTTTTTTGACTATTCATTAAAAAATAGTTTGTCTGATTCACATGGTTTTAATGGGCACCAAGGCAAACTCTTTCACAGTACAATATACAATAGTAAACTCATTCTTTGGACTTTTCAAATCTCTTACCCTCTGCATTTTTTTTTCTTCTTTTCTAGGCTAAAAATTCTTAGGCAGAATTTTCACTGTGTAACAAATGGATGACATTAATTACTAGCAGAAAAGTGGAAATAATTTTCTGCATAAATCCCTGAACAGAGAAGAGGTAACACCTGTGTAAAAGTAGTGTATTTGTCAGCACTACAAGGAGGAGAACAGAGCTCTAAATGAGGGGCTGGCTGCTTTTAGTTGCAGTGAGAAAGACCAAAGGTATGTGCATATCAGTAATGCTTGCGGGCACACAATCCAGTCTCTGTATTTCAAAAATACTTATCAGAAATTAGTAACTCTTAACTACTTATAAAAAAAAAGTTTAAAATTTCTAAATACGTTACAGTAACATTACATCTTCAGTGCTGTGGTACAAAGGTATCTGAGACAGATTTCTGGTAAAAAAAGCAGCTTATATACTGACAGATAAGAATTTGTTATCCTACATTTGACTTGCCAGAAGTGTTGAATTATTTCCTGCAGTTGTTTCTACAAACTTTCACAGGAACAGAATTCATAGGTGCACATTTCCACACTTTTTCTAAGAATCTCTCTTCTCAATCTTGCAACTGAATTGAAGTTCTGCTGTTACCATGTATTTGTCAATAAATTATATATTTTACTGTGGTCTTTTGTCTTCCATAGAATAGTGGCCTTCATGTTTTAAAAGTGAATTTTAGAGTTAACAAGTGCATGTCAAATGGGATGCTCTAGATTTTGATCTGCTGTGCCAAGGGAAGGACAACAGTATTTTGTCAGCAGAGTAGAACCACCTGATGGCTAATCACAAATTCCAGTTTTGCTATAAAAGTGCAAAATGCAGTGATAGCTAAAGGGTTTGTGAAAGAAGTAATCCTGAAATAATTTTTTTATTTTTCTGAGTTTCCCTCCTATTTTTGTCTGGAGGATATTTGAGTCCTTCAGCTTTTAGGATATGGCAACTTGAGGGATGCTGTATGCATGCGTTTAGATTGTGATGACTTGTGCTTCATCAGGTGGTCTTTAATTAGAGCTCTGCATCCAAATTATTCTTAATTCTTCAAGAACTGTTTGGGACAGGCCAGACTAAAGACATAGGTTACACAACTCAATAACTTGAGCACTATTTTACTTTGCACCATTTTTCCTAATTTTACTGCTTACTGGACTGAGGTTTTGATATTGCAATATAGAAAACTATACAGTGACCCAAACTTCTTCTAAATAGTCAACTCTGCTTTTAAAATATTTGAACGTGTGCTTGTTTCCAAGCTATTCCTCAATTGCCAACTTGTGCAAGGATACAGGAGAACTAAAACTATTTCTGGTACTTTCTCACGTAAGCAATATAGGAGACGAGTAGAATTGCCAGTAAAACCAAAGATACATTTAGCTTTCTCAAGAGCCTTGAAAAATTGCAGTCTCTTGAAAACATAACACTTGAGGAGTAAAAGTATTTCAGCTTTTGGTACTAAGGAAGCAGCTTCTGGGAAAACAAACTCTACAGTCTTCCTCAAATTGAACAAACAACATAATAGAACCCTAAGAAAATGACACACATTGTACAACTTTTGGATGGGATTTGATGGCCAAGAAAATCTTGATTGGAAGGGACCTCAAAGCTCATCCAGGCCCAGTCCCTGCCATCGGTAGGGACACCTCCCACCAGCCCAGGTTGCTCCAAGCCCCGTCCAACCTGGCCTTGGACACTCCCAGGGATGGGGCAGCCACAGCTTCTCTGCCCAACCTGTGCCAGGGCCTGCCCGCCCTCACAGGGAAGGATTCCTTCCTAATATCTTGAACTTTCTTCAAAATAAAAACCTGTATGTAAGATATATTGTAGATTGGTTATCGCAGCCTCTGTATTCCTTCCATGCTTTTAGCTAATGATCCTGAAGAAAATATTGGGAATCCAATTCTGCAAGTATGTATAATAAGTATCTGTATCACATACATGCAACAATGTAGAATTTTTACGCAGTATAGTTTACCTGTTACTGAGAAAGTAGTTTTTCTTTTAACTCTTTATATTGACCCTTTTTAATGTCTTATTTCATAGATCAGATAGGTATTACCTGACAATGGTGTGATGGAAAGTAATTGAATCCTACACATGTTGCATAGTACTGGCTTTTGATTCATTTGAGAAAAATAATGAGTAACAAAACAGAATTGTATTGTTCAGCTCCTTTGCTGTCATCCCTTCAATTCTCTGCTCAGTTTGTATGTTCCACATTAATGGCTTATCAGGTTTTCACATACATGGTGTTCAAACTTATTTGTGGTAACTAAAACAGGAAATTAATTAAGTAAATGTGCATTCATCTTAACCACTTGATTAGTTATTTTAAAATAAAATTACAGTTTTATTGTGAAGGCCAATTTGGATGTAAATGTCATATTTTGTTTGCTGCATTTCATCCAGAATTGTGGTTTAGAGTGCTTTGTTTATTTTAATAGAAGCCAGTCCTGTGTTCATTTTTCACTACAGAACTGTGCTGCAGTTGATCTCACATTCATCTATTCAATCAATTAGAATATGACTCAGAATTGTAGGACACTCACTCTAAATTTCATAACATAAATTCAAGTCTGAAGAAGAAAAATGTTAAAAGAACAAACTGAACCATTTTTGTTGATTAAATTGACAGTGCTTGATTTACCTGGCAGACTTTTTTCATCTTCAGAGGATGTTTATATGCTGTTTAGCCTCTTACTAGAAAGATGAAAATTTTATTTATATATCATGGGATTTGCTCTGATCAGAGAGGCGTCAGGTTTTACAGGTCAAGAATGCAAGCCTGTGTAGGCTGTACGTTGGGTGTACACACACATGCAGCTGCTGTAACTCCAACCCCCAGCTTTGTTGTTTTCAGCAGATGAACATTTTTTGTCTTCTATACTTTTTCTATGGCCTTTGTATAGTATTTCTTGTTAGTTTTATTTTTTGGATATCAAGCAAAGCCCTAATTATCCAACTGGCAGCTATACATTGACTAGAGCTTATGAGGTATTTATATTTTTCTGCTTTTTAAAAATATGCTTACTCTGCTGTCTTGGTCACATTCCAGTGTAACAGTCACTGTGACTATATGTCTAATTTTTGTTGCTCAGAATGTCTGCTATTTGTTTCTTTTCATAACAGTGTCTCTTCTCCACAGCAAGTTTTGTTGGTAGGATTTTCCCTACATAATACCTGTAGTTTGTAAACAGTTTCTTTAAAAATACCTGTATTTACTCATCTGCAAAATACTGAATATGTCTTACTAACTGGGGTTTCTGAATCTGTTCATTTAATGATTTTCTGTAGTACAGAACATGGATTTTAAGAGAAGGGACTCTTCACTGACATGCAAAGAAATAAATCAGTTGTTTCTGAGATTAGTAATATAATAAAGGTTGTGGTCTCAAACCCAAAGAGCAGAAAAGACAAGAAACACAGGACATTATATGGGCATACCAGATTTATTGCTGCATTGCTCTAGATGTACGATGCCAGTAAACACTATTTTATATATACTTTAATATATATATTATCTCATAAAGTTAAGATATATATTAAAAAACCTCTTATTAATGTAGTCAATTTGTCAGTCCATGTATATAATTCTTGTATTTTTGTTGTATTTAAAGATTAATTATTTAGATTTCTGAGGCTTGAGTTCTGAGATACTTGCAAGATTGCCTTCATCCTTTGCAAAAGATAAGTCTGAGTAAGGGCAGCACTATTTGAGCCTTAATTACATGGTAGAAACTGCTTTAAGTTCCTTTGTATCAAGGTATTTAAAAATAGAATAAAATTTTAAAAATAACAATCAATAAAATACAGAATATAGTGAACCAAAAAATCAGATAACAGATGTATTTCTTAGTAGGAAATGGAAAGACAGTATGACTTCAGGTTTTGGAACAGTGAGATAGTATTTTAACAGACTTTTATTGTCTGTAATTATTTATGTGACCTGTAGTTACCACTCATATAGATTGTAATCTATTTGTTTCTATTACAGGTTATTCTCATGTCACATACTGAATTTGTTTTGAACTCCTGCTCACATCTCAGCATTATTCATGAGACTACAAAGCCCTCTCCTGCAGTATGAATTCATCGATGTTCAAAGCTTGCAAAGGTAAAAGTCTAGTCTCTAATAAATTATGATCTATTAAACACATTGTCATGGGGTTTCTAGATAAGATTTAATGGACTGTTCAGCACAGAGGATGTATAATACAGTACAATTTTTGTTGTTGTTCCTTTCAGGATCATGATCATCTTTCAGGAAATGACCATGTGAACAAAACCAATTCTGGTTAATTTGTGTGCACTGATACTGTTCATAAATCAAAGCATGAGAGCCTAGATTTTGGAGGGGAGGATGAGGCTGACTCTGTGTCCTGTCTAAAGCAATAACCAAGGCAGTTACTCACCAGTGTGCCTATTTCTGTCACATCTTCATATGGTTTAACTACACTTCTGCCACCTTGGACAACCAAATGCAAGGAAGATCAGAAATAGAAAGCTGACATGTTTTTGCTTCAGGGACATTGTAACAGCAGGAGTTCTGGAAGAATACAGTGAAGCCATCTAAGAAAACTCAGTGAAAGTGTGATAGTTAGGTTGCTTCATCCTTTCTTTTTATTTTCCTCTGAGTTTGCCAACACAACTAATCCCCACTAATTTGATGTCTTTTGGCATTTTGTTTTTGGTGTTAAGAAACAAAACTGGATTTAAAATTGCTGTTGTGTTCTCTGCTTTGATATTGAGTCCTTTTGTCATTTAACATACTGGCAATTCAGTATTAGCACTTCGTAAGAGATATAAGCATGCTGAATACATGAAAACATAAATGTGTTGAGAGATGTTGAAGTGTCATAAATAGGAGGTTGGACAAAAAATGCCATTAGTTCATTTTCAGGCACAGTTTTATGTACTATTAAATTCAGCAAGCTCCCTACTGATACTCTTTGAACAAAGTTTTTCATCACAGAAACAACAATGCTACATGGAGAGTTCTGCTTTTTGCTTTGTTCTGATAGATAGATATCAAGTTTTTGAGACTTTGACCAAATTCAGCTGCCAGTTGCCTTAGTGCAGTTTTGGATTTATAAGTTTGCTACAATATTGTTTCACAAACCTCTGTCTCTAGCAGCTGAGGACAACTGATACTTTTAAAAAAAAATTGTAAGCCTAGTGGTAACCATGTAGTGAGGTAAAAACCAACTAGCAAACAACCCACACAAAAGAGCTCAAGTAGAGATTTCCAAGAAGATGCTTATAGAGAAGAGCCAGTGCATTAAAAGTGAATAAAGTGCGTAAATTGGGAAATACCTTCTGTTCTAACATTCCACTTAGCCACAACATATTCAGAGTGCACAGGGTAAGTAAAAAGGCTCCTGCTACTTGTCCAAACACTGAATAGCTTGTGAAACCAGAAAGGGCAACTATTTTGGAGAGTTTGTTACCCAGTTTGAATCAGTCCTTAGAATCTGAAAGTAGCTGTTTGGCTGGACAGAGAACATACAAGGAAGTACCATGGTTAGGAATCAGATTTCATCAGTCAGAAAACAAGTTGTCCACACAGATATGTTAACAAGGATAGATCTTGCATCACTGACATTTGAGCAGCCTAACCATGCAGCTTAATATTTTTTTTATTTTGTTTTAATTATTCTCTCTAGATCCTACTAGACCTAAATTTATCTAGATGTAAGTCCAGGTCTACAACATCTCTGGCAGCGTCGCCCCAGAGTGGTGAAGTGACAGGAATACTAACTGCAGTTTCAGCTTGGGGTGGTTCCACTTGTTTACATTTTCTGTGCCCTACATGCAACAAGCTGTACCCGTCTATACATATTATGGCTTGGCAGAGGCAACATTTTCTCCCAGTGTGTCCATTGTGTTTACAAAGTAGCCATCCTGTTTTAGTAGTTTTTGTCATTATATATCACATGAACATTTATAAATTCAGCCATTCATTAAAGAATCCTGTGCAGTTCTACCTGTAAATTTCAAACTGTTACAGTGCTAGCACCAGGGACTTTATTGAATCTCTAAAAGAAATTACTGGATGCATTTACTGTATTCTTCATATTAGAGCATCTGTTACACACAGTATGGCCTGGAAAGATCAACTGTAAAATGGCTTATGATTATGCATATCTTGTATAAAAGGATAAAGGCTAAGTTATGTATTTTATGTTAAATGTATAGTAATTATCCCAAAACTCGGAGGAAAGAGAATTCAAATTACTCTTAAAGAAGGGCTTTTTTAGGGATGGAAAAGTACCCATAATTCTCACGACAGTGTAGAATTGATGGAAGATGCACAGCACTTCATTACCTAGCTTTTAAAAATAAACAGTGGTGTGTGTGTGTGTTTGTGTGTGCGTGTGTGTGTTTGTGTGTTATAATAGAGGTTGCATTAATATTTCAGAGGATGCCGGGTGGCAGTGCCTGCTCGCAGACGCAGCGCAACGTGAAGCTGGGACTGCTGCCCTCTCACACTGCAGTGGTTGCACTGGGGGCAGCAGGACCGTGCCCTCCTCCGGCTGGAGGTGCCCACACATCCCCGCCGGTGACTCCGGCCACGGCGGTGCTGCTCCCAGAGCCCCCTCCTTCCCTCTCCGCCCGCCACACATTGATGCGCTGAACGCCGGGGCAGCGGTTCGGGCGCGAGCTATGGCCCCGGCCCCGGGCAGAGGATAAACCCGGCGGGCCCCGGGCTGGGCACACACACAGAGACACACACTGACAAACACACACACACTCATACACACAGACACACTCATACACTCGCACAGACACATATTCACACACACACACACCCACACACACACAGAGTCACACACACCCTCTCACACACACACAGTCACAGTCACACACACACACTCACACACACTCACAGTCACACAAACACACACATACACACACACGCACATACACAGTCACACAGTCACACCCCATACCCCCCGCGGCCC
>VXBX01005181.1:65938-91309 GCA_013400415.1 Scytalopus superciliaris
GGCCTCGGCGGGGCTGGTGGACGCGACCTCCGCCGTCTCCGCGGCTGTCGGCAGAAAGTTCAAGCTGCTCCTGGTCATCGACGAGTCGCACACGGACTGGTAGGTGCCTCTCCGCGCCCGCCTCCTCATCCTCGGCCCTCTCCGTCCTTCCCCCATCGTCACTCCTGTCCCTTCTCCCGCGGATCCCTTCCCTGGCAGGTGTGGGCTCCCCTACTGCGGTGGGACGCGCCTCGGGCCCCGGGCCATGAAGCTGCGGGTGCAGAGGCCCGGGGTGCCCGGCAGAGCCCCCCCATCTGCAGGGCAGAACATCCCTTGCCGGGCAGAGCCTCTCCCTCGCCGGTCAGACCCTTCCACTTGCTGAGCAGAGCAACCCCTGCCCGGCCTCGCTGAGGGGCTGGAGCGCAGCGTTACACGCTGGAAGATGGAACAAAAACCAGCAAAGCCCGGAGTGCCTGAAATCTGTTTTCCATCACAGCCCTAAATAAAACGTATTTACGGCCCTGACAAAGCATATCCTGTGTTTTCTGGCGAAATAAAGCACTCGCGTGTAGTGGCAGGTAGGATTTAGATGTGCTGGGCACGAATTTCTGTGTGGAACTGCGTGTGGTTGTAGCGTTACGTGTGCTAATTCATGTTTACGAGCTGATTTGTTTTTACGCAGACCCTGCTGCTCCTGTTGCAGCGTCTCAAATGTGCGTTCGGGTGAAGGTCCTTCAGGATACTGAGGACTAGCCCTCGGTTCTACCGTAGTGCTTGGAATTCGTGTGCTTCGGTTAATTAACCTGGTAGGTTTTATTTGGGCTGAGTGCTTCGCTTCCACTAGCAGTATTAAAAATGTGATATTTATAAAACGTAGAACTTGTACATCTGTTCTGTCTCCTGTGCCTGGCTGGTACCAGCAGGAGAGGTTATGGCTGTTTCAGACCTGTTTATCACGGACGGCTCTGGTGGATGCTGTGGCTTACAGGAAGAATGTATTCCTATTAATCCTTCTTTATCTTGTTTTCCTGTGTGTTTATACAGCAAGCTGTGAATCGTCTCATTCGCTGTTGCTAGTTACAGCACAGAAGGTCTTAACAGTGCCTTAAAATAATATGGAGTAAAACAAGTATGTTTTTATAACACATCATTCAGTAATGGATTGTGGGTTTGTGATTTTATTGTCATCTTCTCAAATTTGCAGCCTTACTGTCTTGATAGGCTTGTGCAATTCTATGATGCAATCCAATTTGCTTTAAAATGCTACTTTAATCAAATACCTGAAACGAAAATGTAAGCTTTTATCTGTAGCAAATACGTTAACGTGAAGAGAACATTTACCTGTTACATTTTTCAGGTTTTTCTTCAGTGCTTGGTTTTGTGGTTGGCTCTGTGTGTTGTAGTGGGGTTTTTGTTTGTTTTTGTTTTGGGTTTTGTTGTTGTTGTTTAAAAATAAAAATAATAAGAAAAAAAGGTTGTTGTATCTGCCAGACTGAGGCGGCCTCTGTATCTACGTCATGGAGATGCATCCATGGACACTGCTCACTGCCTTGCAGAGACATCTATTTATTTCATGTTCTACAGTGCACAGATTCCTGCTTGGGAAATTCAGTAACTCTGTATGTTCATAACATATGTTTCTGAGAGAATTTTTCTATGCCTATGGAAGCCATCCTGTGTATTACGAACAGGGCATTTTTTACATACTTGATAAACACCCCCCAAATCAATACAATCTGTTGATAGTGGCAGAGTTTTTAAAGCTCTGCCTGGTGAGTGTCACCAAGAGCATTCCAGGTAGGAGACTGGATGCAGTGACAAATGTACACAAGCTTGCTCCTGCCTACTTGCTTTAATTTTTTTCCCCCTTGCGTGGTGTGTGACTACATAGTACTTCTAGAAAGAACAGTTTGTTATACTGGCTCTTTCCTCTCCAAGAAACTAGTAATTTTGTAACTGAAGATTTTAAAATAAATTTTGAAAAATATATATATGATCCTCGTGGGTCCCTTCCAACTCCAGATATGTATGTATTCTCATAAAACATGCAGGAGAGTTTGTTCCATACCTTTGGAAGTGTGGATGTCTGTATGGATATCTGTACAGATATGCATTGATCTGCTATAGAATTTGACTATATGGTCTAAAATGGAATATGTATTATAATTTTTTTGGGAAAAAAGGCAGATTGGAACTGGCAGCAAGTGAGTGTCAGTGTCTGCTGGCCACCCCTATTCCTGCCTGCTGTGCTGCACTGCTGTGCAGTTTAGCAAGAGGAGGTTCGTAGAGCTGCTGTCATGTGATGCACTGAGCAAATCCTGTCAATAACAAGAAAAACAGCACAAAATCATCTCTTAGAGCCTCCTAAGAAACCATTTCAGCTGATGTACACTAATCCTGAGAGGAAGATGATATGCTGGGCTTTTTTTTTTTGGTGACCTTTTGAGCTTCATTGTGTATGTTTTAAATTAAAAATTTATGTATTGCTTTTAGATTGAGTTTCAATAGAAATCAAAGGATTTTGGTCTGGATCATGCTGAAATCCTGCTGATTCAGCATCCTTTTAATCCAGGGCCAGAGGAAGCATAAGCATCTTCTTCTGTCAGCAAAGGATATTTCCTCTTACTCTGGCATCAAAGGAACATTTTGTTTCTAATATATTTTAATGCTATGAAATACTGACTCATACTTGAAGTGTGAGATTTAGTAACCCAACATTGTTATTGTGGCTAACAGAATAGGCGGGATATTCTATATAGAAACAAATGCTCAGTTGTTGCTTTCATTTTATAATCTTGATCTCAGTGACATCTTTCCTCAGTTTCTTGCCCTAAGAAGTTTGTCCTAATGCAAGCCTTGAAAATTACTTTACTTTTATGAGCTAGGACAGGGTAAAAAGTGGGAGAATTGGCTTATCTATATTAATTTGTCTATTTTTTTACCGTGTTATCTGAGTTCTTAAGGGAAGAGATACTGCAGTTGTTGTGTCAAACTATGCTCCTTTCTCAATCCAAGACTTGTTAGAGCTGTGAAAGATAATTATTTTCCCACAGGTTCTTTGAAACTTGCAGCCACATAGATGAGAGAGACCTCTAGGGGCTTCTTCTAAAGGCAGGACTGCAAAATAAGCTGATGTCAAAGACGTTCTACCACCTGTAGCTTTACACATACCTCTGTGGCAAGTGCAGGGAACAACAGGAAAACAGGCTGAAGGTTGTAATTAGCTGTCAGAGGCAGATCTAGGGCAAGCAGTCTTTGTTGGTTCTGGTTCTCATGGACGACTTTGTTTGGGTCATTTATACAATAAATGATCCTTTGGTCCTAAGGTGGACGCAAATAGTCAGCAACCGTTTTCACCAATTATCGCTGAAACTTCCTATCATTCCAGAGCAGCACCATAAGAAAGAGGTGATCTGTAATGCAAACACTCCTTCCAATGGAACACTACTATTAATTTACACAATGGCACTGGAAAAACTGATTTTATTCTCAGGCCTATTCTTTATGAATTTGAATATGTCATCCTTTTCATCTGCAGGTGTGTACTGAACAGACCTTTTCAGTACCATGATGTTCAGAACACTTTGCCAAGTTAACATATTTGGTTGAGGACCCTACAAAGTATTTAAAGATGTAGTGATGTACAGATGCTCCATGAATCTGTTGGGAGTGGGGGAAAGCTTCAAGAATCACTTGTTTGGTTTAATGATGATTTGATGTGACAGACTACAATGGCTGTTTTACAGCTTTAGGGATTTTTGTTGGTATCTTTACAAATGGAGGAAACTAAGAAGTGAAATAATTTGTTCAAGGTCACCCAAGAGACTAGTGACAGAGCTGTATTAAAACCTAGGCTTAACCTTTTCCTTTAATTCTGGTTTCCTAGTTGCTGCTTTGCATTAAGTGTCCAAATTTTTCGGCTAGATAAGTTTATTTTAAGATGTTTTTCATTTCCTCAGGAAATAAGCATTTTGTTCTGTACACAAAAAGTACTGAATCTTCAGTGCTGAACAAGCAATTGATTAGACGCCATACATCAGTGGCAAAGTGCCAAAACACTGTGTAGAGATTATTATCTTTATTAAAAGCTTATGTGGACTATTTAGAAAGCTGTTTTAATAGTGAAAGCTAATCATTGCTTAGTCTGTCTTGTGTTTTAAAGCTTGAATATAAAAATTGTTGGCAGTAATGATGAAACTATAAAAAGAATCAAGTTGGAAAATTTTGTTCTTCTATTTTTAAGCACAAATCTGGTTAAAAGTATCAGTATCCCTTTTTTTTTTTCCTCTCCAGAGAATCAGGCATTTCTTTTAATGTTTACTGCCTTAGTAGTTAGTTATCTTGTGATAGGCCCAAAAGATAACCCCCAAATGGCTGGGACAAATGCTACATGAGAGCAAACTTTCTGTTTAAAATTCATCATCATGGTTGGGCTTCACGAACGAAAATTTGAGAAGGGCTCTACCCACGTTTGCTACAAGCGCGCTGGTGGCTAAAAAGGCCAATGCGNGTAGTCTGTCCAGTGGGTGTTTAGTATTGTCCGGAGGCAGCGCTGATGGAAGCGCTCGAGGAGTCGCAGGGGGTGACGATAGATAACCCAGGATTCAGAGCCATAAAGAAGAGTGGACAGTACAATGGCTTTGTAGACCTTGATCTTTGTACTTTTCTTCAGGTGTTTATTGTGCCAGACTCTTCTATGGAGTTTTCAAAAAAATTACTTTAAAATTACTGAATAATTTATGGGCAAACATTGCTCATCATAAATGTTTTTAATAAGAACACTCCTGTCATAGTGCAGAAAAACACTGGTTTATGATACAGAGATATAATAAAGTGAGCAGCATGAGTTTCTGAGGTTTTGGTTTGGTTTTATGGTTTTATGGTTTTTTGTTTGTTTGTTCGTTTATTTTTTGGGTTATTTTTGCAATTACTAGAAGGTGGAACAGTTGAAATTAAAAATACATGTATGATTGTTTTATGTAGGATAACTACCAAACGATTTGCATGAATGCACTACCATGAGAATTCACTGCAGTCTTTCTGTTCAGTAGGGATTGCTTAATTGTATATAACTTATTAGTATTTCCTTATTCCAGTTGAACTCGAATTCTCATTTATCTTATTTGGTTGTCGCATGTTGATTTAGTAAATGCAGGTTTTTTGCATTCAGTGTAAGTTTTCTGTTAGCAAGTTTTCCAGTTTTAGAAAGTGTCATTTGCTTTTAATAATGCATAAATGAGGGCAAGTGCTTTGCCAGAGCACTCTCCAGTCCTCTGGGATGACTCTGGAGAAGGGCAGTGTCCTTGCCAGCCTCCTGGCAAGGCAGAGCACACTGCCACCAGGATAAAGTACAGAGCCAGATGTGAAATGGAAAGGGAAACCCAGGCCATGGGCAAACAAGGAACTGGCACTGATTACACAGGGGGAGGGGGATCCCTTGGCACTTGTTCAGGGGCTGAAGTTGAGATGTGTTTAGAGCAAGGTCAATCAAGGCCAGTGGTGTTGCAGAGGTGTAAGAAGTCTACTTTTTAGTGGAGTCTAAGCTCTTAAGACTGGCCAAATGGCCAAATGTAGAGTGTAAGAAAATGGTGATCTTCCCAATAGGTGTATTTCATAGGGGAAGAAAAAACATACATTAGCTCAGTTGGTTAAAACTTGGTACTAATAACACCAAGGTCACAGGTTCAATCCTGCGTATGGGCCATTCATTTAAGGGTTGGGCTTGATGATCCTTGTGGGTCCCTTCTAAGTCAGAATATTCTGTGATTCTGTCATATACTAAGTTGCTTTTATTAATGAATATAGCTAATTAACAACTGCTGTGCCTTTTGCAACAAGGAACTCCTAAAATTGAAATAAAAGTAACCATGCCTTTGGGATAACACTGTAATCTTTCAAGGAGGCAACAGGTTCCTTAAAACCCTTGAAATTGAGCAAGAGTGATAAAGATTTTACCTTGGTTTCTCTCTAATTTTTGCTTCATATGAAAATTCCCCATTTCAAAATTATCTTTTTTGAGACATTTCAGTGAAATTCTAGTTATGGCCTTTGGAATGAGTCCCTAGCACTCCAAAAAGGAGCTGACAAACAGATTTTACATCAAGATAGTACATGCTGACACAGTTCCTTACAAGCAGGTAATTAGATCAGCACTACTTTCCAACATGCACTTCAGCTTCCAGCTCTGCATTAGGGGCTCTCTGCTTTTGCAATCAGAGTAACATCACAGTTAAAGGAGGGACACAGCAACATGTGTCTCTGTGGGCTGGGAGGGCACAGGCACACAGGAAACCATGTGGGTGACATTTGTCCTGGACTCTGTCTCGTCTCCTGTGACAAAAGAGGTGAAGTTTAACTGTGTTCCTTGTTCTCCATCCATAATTTCCATTCTAAGTCCACCCTGGCAAGGGCATGAGAGGCGGGACATGCAGCCAAGCTAATTGAAGTATGGGACATGTTAGCAAATCTGAACTTGTAGTGCACAGCAACCTCATGCAAGTTGTGTTTCATGTCTGTTCTCTGAAACAGTCAGCTGGTGCAGCACCAGACAGTATGTGCTGGTATTTTAAGATGATCTAAGAAAAAAATTGCTGATTTTTTTTCTGTTCATCTACAGTTCTGTCATGTGTAATACTCGGCTATATTAGTATAAATAGCAAAACACAGTATGTGATTACCTTTTTGACTAGATATAAAATTTTAAAAAATCTCTTAGTGGAAAACAGTTGGTCCTCCATACTCTATGTATTACTCTGTATAAATAAGCTCTTACAGGCTCTAATGTTATTTTAGGCAAGTTAGTGTATATAAGATGCTGGCTGTGGATTTGGGCAGGTTCTATCTGTTGTCCTCCCACATCCCATCCCTGTCCCCTGTCCTCAAGATTCAAGTGAATTTTTTCTTTTCTTCTTGATCTTTGAAGAGATGAGAGAAATATCTCTGAAGCTTAATGAAACCTGAAGTAACATGTTTAGTTGAATAGTGATATTAGGAAAAAAAAAAAGAGTTTGCCAATGTTTTCTTCTGAAGTTTGCCTTCATAGAAAGTAAATGGAAAAAATGGCAAGGAAATAATGGATTTTAGGCAGGTTTATTTCAAAGTAAGAAGACTGAAATGTGAGTTAAAAGGAAGAATAAATTGCTTTGCATATTATAGAACCAAGTAAAAGAAGAAATTCTACTTACAATCCATTCAGAATTTGATAATGGTTGGCCAGTAGCAAATTGTAATCTGCTGAAAGAATAGATTATTAAAACCTATAATATTAGACTTCTTAATATTTATCTTGAAAAAGCGTGTATAAAGGACTACCCCTATTCTGAGCTGTGTCTGTTTTAAATGGATATTGTTTGCCATTCTGTAAACACTATAGGGCACTGGAAGACTGTACATGTTTTTGCTGAAATCTTTCTCCAGAAGACTGATTCTAACTATTCCTACTGCACCCATATGTTCTTATAGCAGTGGCTGCAGTATATGCAGTTTTAGTACCTAGTTCTCGGTAGCACCATGCAAGTCACTCATAGAAGAATTCATACCCAATACCACATAACTGTATCACCCTAGCTCTCAGAAATCTGCTTTACTATCATTGAAATAGGCTGTTGTTTGGGATTTTTATACCTTTGTAGATAAGGTACACTGCAATCTGCTAAAAGTGTGATAAAACCTTAGTGAAAATATGTGAGTATGAAGGTGTGTCTGAGGAAGAGACTGACAAACACAGGGAGGGGATTTGCATTTACAACCTCCACAGAAGGATTCTAGACCTGGTTGGATGAACACAGCAGCAAAAGGCAATTACAAGTAGGTGGAAAAGTTGTCAAGAATAGAAAATAGTAAACTGGCAGAGAAAGCAGTGTTGTAGATGACAAAAAAGTGAAACAATAAATTCTGAAGTAAATGTTACCAACAATAATGATATTGTTTCCAAAGATGAGGTGTCTTACCTTGTGGAGTGAAAAAAAATGTGCAATGAGGTGATAAGGCTTCATAGCCCCTGTGGATGGGAAGGCAGTGTCATACCTTGGTCTGGAATGAAAAATGCTTGCTTGACTGCACTGCTGCCTTGGCTAATTAAACAGCTTTATCTGTGCAGAGTCAAACTGGTCTGCTTAGAGGAAAGCTCATGTGCTTTCAGCCAGCCAGTTGGAGGGACAGGTCTCATAGTAACACAAGCTTGTTTAGGCTTGTTTTGGCAGACCTGTTAAAGCTTTTGCAAAAAGCGTGAAGACTTTGCCCTTTTTACCATACCCACCCTCACTACAGCCGTGTCACTGCCTGCCTGACACTCAAGTAATAATGAACTGATTCCTAACAAAAAGTTTGTGACTAAGGTTCATACATTTGAATCCAAAGTGATGGAAAATATTTAATTCAGAAGACACTGACTCTTAAATCTAATGAGGCTGTTCCTGGTTTTCCTGCAGGTATCTCGAGCAGTGCAGGGCCCCTCAGCTGGAGCTGAGACTTGGTGGCTTTGGCTCCAGCTGTGTCAGGGAATAGTGAGGGATGTGCAGAGCTCATGCCATGGTTGTCTGCCCATCCATGAGCACACTGGTCAGGGCTGCCAGACCATACCTGCTCGCTCCTTTTGGAATTGCAAATGGAGGTGAGATTGGTCCAGTAGACAGTGATGAAGAGTGTGGAACTCTGGGCTTTGTAGAACCTGTTTTTTTCTGTGCACTGTAGTTGTCTGTGTCCTTCCTGAGTATCTGTGATTAGAGGAGGCAGAAGACACATGGCCTGTCACAATGTTGTGTAAGTGCAGCTGGGAACTGGTATGAACAGCATTTCCTTAATTTTTATCTCTGAACACCAGTGCTTGCTTGGGCTCAACTCATTTTGTGCAAGTTTCTCTGAGCTTCTCACATGAGAGGTGGGGGCAGGAAAAGAAAAATCATGGACTTAGTCCCAGCTGTGCAGATAGAGGCATAAATGTGCTTTTCCTATTTCCCTTTTAAAACCCAATCAACTCCAAATCAGAGGTTTGGTGTCTAACAAAGTGTGATCACCTCTTTTTGCTCCCCATCACATGCCACCATCAGCCAGTCAGGTGGTAGAAGTTGTTACAAAAGGCAAGTTTGCTACAACCATTGAAAGCATTCTCTTCTTGCTTTTTTCTTAATAGCTATTTCATGTTTGACCTTGTGTAATTAATCATTTAGTCTCTATAGCCTTATATCCCAGTTGATTATTGGTGTTTATAACACATCATTTACACTGATTGCTAGTAGGAGTTATTAGAAAAATTAAAAATACACACATTTCTTTGAATTTTTATCAGGTAATTAAAAAAAAATATTTATCAGAGCCCCGTATAAAAATTTTTAAATATTTTCATTCTATTTTAAAACACCCACATAAAATAATTTGATATAAACTATTAGATTTCTTCAATGTAATGATTTTTTTATATTTATGTATTATATCATAAAAATATTTTTATTAATGTATTAAAGAGAAATGCATTAAACAAAAATTATATGACCTTTAGGAAAAAAATAACTTCCTGTCCTAAACTCTATTTTTTTTAAATATTACTTCTACAAAATAAACTGTGAGTGACTAATCATTAGGGAATCTCACAATGAATAGATGAAAGCACAGAAACTGTTTTTTAAAGGGGTAATAGGTACAGTTTCCTCGTAAGTATTCAGCAGAAACAGTCATAAACCAAGGTATCAGCAATATGTGCTGCTTGTTGGAGAGCTCCTGCAGATCATACAATCCCTGAGGCTGGCAAAGCCCCCCCAGCCCAGGAGCCCACCCCGTGCCTGATGCCCACCTTGTCCCCCAGCCCAGAGCACTGAGTGCCATGGCCAGTCCTGCCTTGGGCACCTCCAGGGCTGGGCACTCCAACCCTCCCTGGGCAGCCCCTTCCAAGGCCTGACCACCCTTTCCAGGGAGAAATTCCTCCTCATTTCCAGCCTGAACCTCCTTTGGCACAGTTTGAGGCAGTTTCCTCTTGTCATGTTGAATTAATGATGAAGTAATTATTTTGCTGTTTTTTGAGAAGGTGCATGTGGAGAATGCATAAAGCCTGTGGCATGACTAGTAATAAATCCCAAGTTATGTTTGTGTGTGGATGTGTCCCTATCTCTAGGAGTCAAAAGTACTGTCATCCCAGGAACTTTCTGAGCAGGAATTTCAGAACTGAGTGTGAGTTTACATACTCTTCATGTATATCTGAAAATAAAGTTGTTCTCTCATGCGAGAAGCGCTGTTATCTTCCAATTTTCACCTTGCAAAGCTTACTACTGTTTATGAAACATTGACTTTTTTGCTGAATTGCCTGGTTTGTAGGGGCTGTAATCTGTTGAGCTACACTCCCACTGCTTTCTGTTGAGGATTGTGGCAGATGCCAAAATCCTTTACTATGATAAGATTGACTTCTTCCAGGAGAAACCAGAGGTTTGGGGGGGGGGGGGGGGGAATAAAAACAAACCTAGGGAGGTAGGAGGAAGCAGGAGTTAAGATGCCTCCTATTTCAGTTTTGTGATTTAAAGGGAATTGCAAAAGATAAAAAATTTGTAGTTTTCTTAGCTCAAATCCAAAGCAGCAACCTGACCTTCCCGTGGTGTGGGTACATGTTCCTTGCCTAACCTCAACTTTGTGTTGTTTAACGTTGTTTCTTCTTTTGCTTCTGCTTTCTTACTAATAAAACTGATTGTAATTCCACTGAAACAGGGCAGATCTAGTACATTAAACTCCAATATGAGATCAGTCACAGCCTCTTAAGTCTCATATTTGGTGAACTGGGATGGTTCCAGAGAGGAAGATTCAGCACTATTTCACCACCTATTAGTTTGCTTCAATGGTTCTGGTTGTGTCAAAGATAATTTCCAATGAAAGCTCTTTATGTATATGCACACTTCATCATGGTTTGTCATTTAGAAAGTTTTAAAAAATATCATAGGTTTCTTTCTTTTGTATGATTGAAACATTATTATTAGAAAAGCCACCCTGTCAGAGTTGTGATTCTGGAAGTGCGATAAAAAGGTTTTATCATAAAATATGATAAATATGTCTAATTCTACTGAGTGGCAATATGGTTAAATAATGTGCTGTGACTATAGGACTTGTTTTATTTAATAGGTGTTGTCTCAGCCATGCACTGTTCAAGGTAAATAAAAATCAGAGGGATATTTTTAATTAGGAAAATTTATTAAACCCTTGTCTTTGAACTGATAACCAAAATTATTTTTCCTGAGCCTTATATAATTATTTCATACCAATATAGTAATAAATGACAATAGCGCTTAAAATAGCACTTCTAAAGTTTTAGTCTGAAAGAATATTTTAAGTATTTGGGATGAAATTTAAACATACAGGCATTACACATTAGAAAAAAGTTCCTTTTGTGGCAGTATGCACAGTGGTGGTGCATTTGTGTGTATGTGTACATACATATACATTTATTTTTTTTTTAAAGAAGAATTTTTAGGAATCTTCACTGATGGACATTGTCCAGAGAGAAAGTAGTTTGTGGTTGTAGTTTTCTCGCTACTGGGTTGCACTGGAATAAAAGAAGGCCCTTCCATGGTGCCAGTGAAAAGTCACAGCTGTTTCTGAGACAAGTCTCATGAGAATCTCTTGTATAGGTTGTAATGCAGAAGGCAGGATTTAAAGAGTCAGTATTTTCTGTCACATTGTACTTTACCTAAATTCTTCTAGTTGGACCCATATTCTAGGATTTTCATGCTGATTCATTTCCTTACTGAGGAAGAAATGTCTGGTGTGAACCAGCAGCAGCAATGTACACAAGGGTAAGATTAATTTCTTGGCAATAGTAATAAATTAGAGGAGTCATGAGAGACACTAATATAATTAATGTGTGCTAAGGTTTGCATTATTTCTATTAAAATAACTTCCTCAGGATTGGTCTTTGTTCATGCAGTGTGGGTGGGAGCAGACTACAGGTATGCCCTTTCCAGGTCAGCGTAGGGCTTTTCAGTTTCTAAGTCTTTCAGTTCTTGTCCAGGCTTTTGTTTGCTAGAAGACCTTTTCAAAAAGTTAGGCAGCTAATGAAGTTTCTGGTTTATTGATTGTTGGTTTTCTGGGACTCATTATAAATACTCATTTAAGAACCCCAAATCTGTTGGGTGGTCTTTTGATGACTTAGCAGGTCCTAAATGGCCTTCAGAGTAAAATCCTACTTTGCAATAAAATGAGATGTTATAGTGTGATTGTTACTGTCCAAATCCCTTGGTGATAATGTCCATCTATTTCAAGAGCAGTGCTCTGGAAGGCTTTCAGTGTAGAATAAATACACTAGGTACTGTTGTTCTGAAATCCAGGCCTCATGTGATCTTATGTTATAACAATATAATTAATCTGTACTGTTTGGTTGGCTGTGTCTGAGGTAGCTTGTTACTGGGCTGATGTAGGCTTTTTCCTGAGTGTTTGTTAGTCACTTCTTGTGTGGGTGACCGAGAACAATGAATTTATGGTGCTTTCTGTGGAACACAGTTTCAGTAGTGGTTTCAGTCTTTTGAAAAATGTGTGGCAAACTGCTGTCTGTCTGTCTGTCTGTGATGAAGACTTTGTGTGTGCATCTCTTCAACAAACACTAGTGTAAGGTTTAGAGAAAGTTACTTCATTTCAAGGCTTGTTTCCAGTTTGTGAATTTCCAATTGAGTGTTTGAAAGGAAGCAAACCTAACTGATATTGAGAAAACACTTATTTTTGAGGGTCAAACAGAAATTCTAAAACAGAGAGCCATAGCTTTTCATATATGTTACCGGGGTTGTTTATACCCAGAGGTCCTACCTAAGGCAATGGTGCTTAGAACCGTTAAATATTTTTTTAATGAGTGCTTTTCAATTATTTGATGAAGAACTCAAAGAATTAAAAAAATATCTACCTTGGTGTTTTTCTCTTTTGTTCAAAATAACTGAGATACTCTAACATCAAATCTTCAATCATCTGCAATGTCCAATTATAACCACAAGATAATTGTTTATAGCATACACACTGTAGTTATACAGCGGTAGGTGAGTGATCTTATTGGTGACTGTAGTGAGTGTCAGGCCACACTCCAGGAGTGACGCTGTCCCCTTGCTGGGAGACTGTCTGGGTCTGGATTGAGGAGCACGAGTTCAGCCCCATCAGTGCTACTGGATTATTGTGCTTGCAGGTTTGTCACGGCACCTCTGGAAGTACTGTAGTTGCACAAAATAGCCCCAGAAGAATAAAGGACAGTAAGTTTCCTTGTATGATTTTATCTTATGATCAGAACAGGCAAACAACTTTTCATGCTGGGCCACTGATAAGTTAAAGTCTTAAAACCTGTAGTTTGGACAAACAGTGAGTAATCATCCTATTACCTTAACTAATGGGTTTAGAATGCATGACAGAATTATTAAAAAATATAATTAAAGGAAGCAAAAAGAAAATTTGAGTAAGCAAAAGAGAATTTTTTAGAGGTCAGAATACTTACCATATCCTGAAATGTGTACACTGCAGCATTTTTTATTTACTAGTTGAATTCTTCAAAATTTTCTATTTTGATGAAGTATTACAAGAATAGAAAGTCACTTTTGTATTTTGTATTTTATACTAGTTCTTTGATAGGTGACTAGAAATTCTGTAGCTCTTGCCACTGGACTCCTCAAGATGAGAAGAGAATATTTTGACTGTGGGAACTTCAGCAAATAACTTTCATGATGGAAAATAGGATTTTTGTAACATATAAATCCGAGTACATTATATTAATCAGCAAAAGCAGTTTGTTGTCATATATGGTTGGTCAAAGTCACCATCTCTGCTGCATTGATATCTGAGTCATGGACTGTGACTCATAATCTCGCAATCTCATTAGCAGACAGGACTAATTTCATTTAGGGCATCTAGAAGATGGAGTTTGACATACATGTGTGTGAAGGTGTGTACAAATGTGTGTCTCTCTCTGCAGTAAATCAGGAATATTTTCCTGAAAGAGCTGTCCAAGGCATGAAACTGTTCTGCATAACAAGAACAAATCCTTCAGTGTTGTCTGAAACATGGCCTGAAAACTCAGGGTAAAAACACATGACAGAAAGACTGGTAGCAATTCTATAAGTCTGTAAATGGAAAATAAATTGATTAGAAACAACTTTGATCAGACAGTTAAAATTAAAAATAATCATCTTTAAAACACTCAAAAAATTTCTATTTAGATTCCAGTACCAGGGACTTGCCTATGTAGGTTCTTTTATTCTATTCCAATGAATAAGTTTGGGGTTCTTTCAGTTGAAACTCAAATTAAACTGAGGTAAAGCAATGCACAGTTACCGTCTTTCGCAATTCTCTTTGTCAGCTGTCTCCACTAATACTGCTATATAGTTTGTGGTTAGTGTGCAGTCAGCTTAAAAATGTTAAAACATCCCAATAATCTTTTGGAACTATCTAAAAGCAGAAGTTTTTCGTTATTATGAATATTTCAGAACTTACTTTTGTTTGAATCAAACATAATTGAAGCTCTTTTGAAAGGGTGAAGAGTAAAAAATCTGTGTTTTTCATGTAATTGTCTTTTTTTATTAATAATTTCTAACCTGAACCTTTATGTTGAAACCAAAATGGAACATTTAGGGTGAAAATTTGTGGACATTTGGAAGTGAAAGAAGTATTATAGTGAGTAGGCTGTCACAACTCCTGTGTTTATACACTCTTGTATTTTTCCACATGGGCAGTTTAGGATCTGGATGTGATAGCAACGATGTTTTCGAGACATAGTGTGGTATGGCTAGTCATGAAATTTTGACTACTTGTTACTTTTAAAAAGAGCTGTTTCACTTTCTTAGGTATTTGTTGATTTTTCTGAGAAGTTTATTCCTGAGTTTCACCATCTTTTATTTCAAGTTGGTAAAATTTATTACATTAATTATTATGACAAAAATTGTGATATTCTGCTCATAAATTTCTAGTATAAGCTGTAAACTGAACTAATGTAAATGACAAAACCAAATAATTCCAAAGCTCTTTCAAGCAGTTAGAAGTCTGTACTAGGCCACATGTGGAGTATTCAGTGGAGTGTTGCTGTGGCTCCAGCACAGCTCCATGTCTGGGGAGAGCTCAATTCCATGATCATTCTGACATTTGTTACATCTTCCCTTCCTACGAACCTGAGCAATCACCTGGGGGTCTGTTACGTTTCACAACAATACATATACATGTAGGGATGTGACAGTCAGAGTCCAGGGGGAATTTCCAGCCAGGAGTTCTGTTTTGCTTTTCTCATCCTCCCCCTCTCCCACTCTCAGACACGGTGCTTCTTCTTTGCTCATTAGCTCTTAGTGATTACAAGTACACAGCCTGTTGTGAAGAGCATGAAGCTGCTTTGCTTCATGGGCTGGAATAAATTGTCCTTGGTCGAGCAATAATAGTGGATTTTAAAAATTTTATCACTGGTTATTGATACATTCAGTTCATCAGTGATACACTGAAATACATTTGGTACCTGAACAGATTTTTTTTTTTTTCCTTGTATTTAAGCTAGAATATCAATTGCATTTTGGCTGTTATAATTCAGTTCTCTCCATGTGTTCTTGCTGTCCGTGTGAAATTAGCTTTTGCTCTGTAACAAAATGTATCAAACAAAATGTACCATCACTCCTGTTTCATTAAAATATTTATTCATAAGAACCTATTATTACCTCACACTCATGTTCGCCTTTATATCCCAATATCTACTCCTTCCATAAAGCCACAATGACTGGTCCAGATTTTCTATGATCTTGGTGTTTAAAAAGAATAAAACTAAGGAAATAAGTGTATAGTATTTAAATTTAGACATACTTTCAGATGTAGTAACAACGTCTTGTAGTTTCATCAGTAAAGCAGACTTTGTTGGAAGCAAATTGGTTGTAGTTTCTTCCCTGTAAATAAATATCATGATACAGAAATAAATTACTGTGGTATCTACTATGCTAAGCTGCTATTTAGTGAGTTAACAGTACATTGGAAGAATATTGAAACCATATTTTCATAGGAAAATGTTCAAAGTTTGCATCAACTTCCATTCTTTCATGCCCTTGTCTTTGAACGTTTTTAGCATTGCAGCAATTCAGCTTTTGAGAAGACAGATTGAGCAAGTGCCAGATTTCTAGAGTATATTTCAGAATACTCATGGAGAAGAAATGTCCATTAATAATCTCAAATTTTCATCTGACTCTGAATTGTGTTTAAGGACAGAATAATATGGAAGAAGTAAATAACACTCATAAGCAACTGCTTGTATTTCAGATTTAAGGCCAGGAATTATTGGAGAAGCAAACCCTGCTGGCAGACTGGGGAAGGCAGTGAACAGCTCATTCACCTTGTCAAAAATGGCAGGGCCTTCCTAAACCTGTTATTTGTTACTGTGGTTTGCTTGAATCATAGGGCACAGTGTTAGAAAGGACAAAATAAATCAGGACAGGAGGAAATTGAGAGTTGGACAGCTTTGCGTTAAGGCTTCAGTTCTGCAAGGATGGGCAATGTTTGTACAGATGGTAATTATGGCTGTTGGTCAGGTATTGACCCAGGAAATTACATAGAAACATCACAACTTCTTACTTGTAATAAGTACAGGAATTGTAGGCAAACCTATACTTGCCTTTTGGGTTTTAGTTTTCTTACAAGTCAGGAATGCTCTTGGTGACATGTAAGGAGCTCCCTGACATCTCAATGTTGTTTTTTTTTTTTAATTAGCAATAAAGAATTAGGTGAGTGAGAAATTCCATCAAATGAAACATATGGACTTAGACCCTGGCCAGAGATACCTGCCCAGCTGAGCCGTGTTCCCTCTGTGTACACAGAGCAAACAAAACAGTTCAGACAAAGGTGTATGTAGGTTCTCCTAACTGGAGTGGGAGCCACAGGAAATTAGAAACGGCCACACAGGGCACAATTCCAGAATCACAGAATCACTAAGGCGGAGAAAGACCTCCACCGTCACAGAGTCCACCCTGTGCCCGATGCCCACCTTGTCCCCCAGCCCAGAGCACTGAGTGCCATGGCCAGTCCTGNTGGTGAATTAAGGAGTTGCAGTCCTGCCCAGGTCCCTACAAGCCAGTGTCTGGGGCACTGGAGTGCTGCTCCTGTGTTCCCTGCCTGCCTGTCTGGGTACCACAGAGCTACAGTGACAGCTTGGTTTGAGGGAGGCACCAAGGGTAACTCTCGGTCATAGTTGTAAAATAATAATTTTAAAATATAAAAACAGAATAATACTTGAAAATGTAGGAAAATGAATTTATAATCTAAAGTAATTTAAAAAAATTGAATTTTACTCTGAATTTTACTCTGTTTTTTCTTTTAAAATACTTTTTAAGCCTCTTGTATATGCACAAAGATTGACTTTTAGTAGCTTACTTATAGTAGATTATGTATTTGTGGGACACAGTGACATTGTACAAAGCAGTGGAATTTAAAATAAAAAAGAACAGTTTCTGCATTGAATTATTGTTTATAATTATTTCTTTGCTGCTTTTCAGGCACATCTAGAATGAGTAGCAAAACATATTTATCCCCATGGGCATCTAGCAAATGTAGAATTAAATACATAAATACTACCACAGAATTTTCAGTGGAGTAGTTATAAAGAGGCCTCACTCTTGGGTTCCATGTGTTAAATATTAACGGTTTTGCGGTAGAAAAGAGGATATTTTGTTCATTTGACTTAAATAATAATTTAGGGGTTTTTTTTAATTATGGTATAATTTCTGCAATTCTGAACCTTGCCTTTTTTTTTACTTTGATTATCATTTGAGAAACATTTCAGGAGAGGAGGCTTTGACCTCCTGATAGTTGATGAACAACATAGACTAAATCTTTTCCTTTGCAGCAAACCACTGGAACAGATATGATACATTTCCAAAGTAGAGGTTTTTATCCAAAGCAATATATCATAAGAAGTTCAGGATTTGGATTTGTCTTCTGAATTTCCAGGACCTGTAAAGATTTTTTGATTAGTAGAACCTTGTGCCTATTTGTACTCTGTCAAAAAATAACTTAACTAGGAGGCAAATACTTCACAGTTTAAATAAATATAATTGTTTGCATAAAATTAGTGGACATGTAAATTTCCACTAATTTTTTATGACAATGTATTTTATTTCATCCCTGGATTTCTGCGTAAGTCTGTGTAGACATCCTAGGTGGGGAAGGGAGTAGCAGTAACCATCAGTCAGGAGTAAGGATGTGCCTGTATAAATCCTAAGGTTCAGTCCTCCAAAAACAAAAAATGAGTTGTCACAGAAGTGCGTGTGAGCCCTGAGGACTCAGCTGTGCATGCTGCTCCCTCCTCCCCGCTCCACGGCTCCTCCCGGCACGGGGAGGATGCACAGAGGACACTCCATGCTCTGTGTGAACCAGAGATGCAGGTTTATTGTTTCACAGAAGCACGTTTGTAGAGTGAAGCATCATTAGGCAGAAAGGTGGAAAATACAAGGAATACTGCAGATGAGGGCAGGGACATGTCTATCCTCCCCAGTGTGGCTGTATTTTGCAGCAGGGATTTGTTTTTTCTTCAGAGGAAACCAGTCAAACAAAAAATAAACTCATTTCTTTATGTTAAAATGTCTTAAAAGATGTTTTACTGAAACTGTTTTTCTTTAAAAGAGATGATAGACAACTGTCAGAATCTTCAGGAGGTGAAAATTGGAGAATGGAGGAAGGTCAGGACTGCCTGTTTTTGGGAGGACACAGCAAGCGTTTCTCAGTGTCCAGGCCCTGCGTTACTGTGTCACTCACAATAAAAGGAAGAGTTAAAACGTGTTATTTGTATTACATGGTGTGGCAGCTCTCAGTTCTCGTTGCATTGATTCCAGGTTTTCTCTTCCTATGTGTTTAAGTTTGGAACTAAGTTCTATGGCACTCTGTGTATAGACAGAATGACAAAAATTGAAATTGGTTATTGACTTGTGTCCCACTGTTTGGAAAAAATTGAGGAGAGGGGTGTGTACACTCATTCCCATCCAGCAGGAGTCTTCCAGGACATCTATTGCCATGGCACGTGTTGCAGCTTTACTGGAGAAGTCTAACCCTGCAAATCTTGTGGTTTTTCTAATCAGGGCTAGCATTTTATCAGGTAGAACTGGCCATGTGGAAATCAATTGCTGACATCATATGTCACTGGGAAAATATATTATTGAAGTTCAAAACAAAGTCAAACCCCAGCCAAAGTCCCAGTTCTCTGCGTTACATCTGTGCAAGGTGTCTGGTTGCTGTTGAGCAGCTTTTCTTCCTGCTTCTGTTTGAATCCATGACCCTGCTCAGCAGATAAACCAAGACCACCTTTTTCAAATTACACAGTTTAATATCTGATCAGTTGCTACTTTTATAAAATTCCCCTTCACACTACACTTGCTGATAGCTTTTTTAACTCTTACAATGTTTTTCTTCATTGAATAGTAAATTATGAGGGTAATTACAGTGATTTGGACATACCTTGATGGTGTTGGCATTTTAAACAATGTTTTGTAGGAATGGGGCATGCAGCAAAAATCTTAGTATTCAAGACTATGCTAATCTGACAGGCTTTCTGGTTATTTTAAAAAGTGCCAGTTGGGAAGATGTTTTGGGAAACTTAGAATGTGATCCTGAAAGTCTCAGAGGATTACATCTTTAGTTTGTTTTCTGTACAGGTGTTTAAACGTGTTCTAAGAAATTATTCTCGCTCTTTTTTCATAAGCTTCCTTGGCAAAACAAATAGAAAATTCCCCATCTTTCATGCCCTTTTCTAATTTAAGTAATTAATCAATTGGTTCTGAGCTGATGGTGAATAGTTTTCCCCAGTCACATGGTCTTAGGATCTGTTTGGTACAGTAAGATGCTTAATGATGAAAGAATTGACCAGCATATTTGTAAGCAGCTTCAATTCCAGAAAAATTTTCAGTGAGAAATTCTTCTGACTGGTTCTGCTGTCTGGCAGGATGGTGCTTTTGATTTCAGGGTCCATTTTAGATAAACAAGTGGCAGCAGACAGCTGGAGTGAATGTTTTATTGCAGCCAGGGTGATCAGTGTGTTAGATTCAGCTCTTGTCAGCAGCAGTGCCATTATTAAAGTGTGGCTTATTAGAGAGTCATTTTGGGCGGAACAATCACAGATTTATTTTAATTCCAGTTCAGAAAGGCAGGCACTAAGGAATTCCCTGTTGTTTACTGATTGAACACCCTGGAGACAATAACTTGTGTTTCTGCTTTTGTGTTTCCTGAGTGTATCTTAGTTTTGTGCTTGAATTTTCTTTGTGTACTCTTTAGATGTAGTAATTTTGTCAATTTTTTTAGTTTTCTAACTGGCATCCATATGTGTGTTTTGACAAGATTATCAGTAGTAAACAAAGTTTTCTACTAAATTTTTTCATAGAACATTTTATTTTTAATGTCTATTTAAAAATTTCAGGATTTGGTATTACTCTTTCCAAACCCTGCAGTGAAAGAAGTTCTGCATGATGTGCCATCCACTGTATTCCAAAGCTCATTCTTACATAATCAAGGTAATGTCATTAACAAAAAGCATTTTGAAAAAAAATGTTTTAAATCTGAATAAATGTTTACTGTTTGCAAAACAAAGAATCAGTACCACAATGTTGAGTAACTACAGGCTGTTCTATCTGAATCGGAATTATCTGTATAAGGTAACTTCTATATTGAAACTGATTTACAAAAGAAAAGGAACAAAAACTTAGTAACAAAAATGTGAAAAATTTAAGCCTTACTTTTGCTCTGTTTGCTCAAAAATCTTACAAAATCTTTGGCAATTTCTGCAGGTGAAGTGTGCAAACATAGCCATTTGGTATTTTGTTTTTATTGTAATAAAATGTTGAGAATTAAGGCTGTCAGGTAATTCTGTAACATATCTAATAGTGCCAGATAGTGATCTCAGAAGCACCCTCAAAGTCTCTAGGAAGGAACACTCATCTCTAAGTTAGACAAAATCTTACTTAGGGACGGAAATAGCTTTAAATATTGTAAGAAATGAAGACAACTTGTTGAATGTTCTGTTCGGATTAATTAGTCTGTGTTCCTATTAAGAAGCCTTTCTACTCCAAGAGCCATTTCTGTCACCATTCCAGACTGTTAGAGTGAAGCATTTATACCATTAACCTTGGGAGAACTGAACCACACCTGGGCACTAAAGCTCCAGCCGCTACTGGGGAGTGACCACACGGAGCTGTCTGAGGTGTGATACTGCTTTGCATTACAATTGCAAGGAATCTGTGAGAAATGGAGGGGTTGATTGTTTTTATTCCATTGGAAAAGATATTGAAATATATATATAAATGAGTCAACGTGACATGACATAGTATAATTGTACACTTTGACAATTTTGGATCCTGCTCCCCTCATCGTTAACTCCTGGGACAGGTGTGGGCAATGAGAGGGGGATGGATGTGACCTTGGCTTGGTGTGGCACGTTTGCCTTTCCCAGCCCACAGTGGCTCTCCAGCAGGGGCTGTGCTGCCAGCAGAGCTGCTGAATAATTTCCATGTGCATCTGCAAGAGGGAGGGAGCCAGGGAGGACTGCCAAAGCCAGCGTTTATTAGGTTGTGCTTGGCCAGTGTACCACTGGGTAGTACATAAAATGATTTTACAAATTATTTAACAGAGAGTGGAAATATGGAAGTAGAAGAAATGACCATGGAAACCTATTTAGCTGTACTTTCTGCAGAGTGTTTTAGCTCATCTATAAGAACTCTTTGCTATCAAGGACTAAGTGGCCATTACAGTTTGTGAAAGCACAACATCACTGACTGCAGCAGTCCTGCTCTCAGCAAGGTGGGCAACGTGTTCACATTGTCAGAAATCCCACTAAATCTTGCACTTTCTGATGCTTCAGAGAGAAAAACTGAGGGCTACCGCTCTTACCTGTAGATGTTAACAAAGGCATAGCTTTAAACAGCAAGTGCTATGTCCTAGTTGTAGTTCATGAAATTCTTTAGTACTTGCCTTTTATTAAAAAATAACAGTGATCAAGTAGGCAAAGTATATGTGGATTTTATTCTGAAGGTACTTTGTAACTTTGGCTTTGTTTGTTTTATTCTTTAAGGAATAGTAGCTTGCCCAAAGTGAGATAGTTTACTTGTGTGTATGTATGAAATCACAGCTGATCAGTGGAGATAGTGTCATGAAGAGACTGAAACTCTTTTTCTGAGGGAGTTCATCATTCCTTTGCAAGAAGCTCTGTCTTGAGAAGCTGTTGGTTCAAGGGGAAAATATGTTCTTTTTTCAGTACTTTGGAATAAGGCTGAGGTGTTATTTCCAGTCTTTCCTAGCAAACTTCTGCTACATGGCTACAGGCTGAAAACTGAACTCTCATCACAACTTCTTTCCAGATTCTTCCCACTAATTACAATCATTCATCTTAACGAAGTGGCTTGGAAAATACCTGTCAAATTTTATCTTGAAGATAAAAGTTTCCAGTAACATTTGTTTTCAGGTGGACTTACTGTACACAGAAATATTTTCTTAGGCCATTTACAAGCAACATTCTTGGCAGCAAAGTAGTTGTCTAAAGCTAGGTTAGTAAAATACTAAGCATTGTTGGGAGGGACTGAAATACAGTTCATTTGACTTAATAAAACTTCTTTTCCTCCAATGTTTGGAAGTTGAGTAGTGTAAAAAGTGTTACTTGAGACTCTAAAGACAGTATCTTTACTCTGTATTTAGTTCTCCCTTACTGATTATGTCTGGGTTTGTCTCACTGGCTCATACTGCCTTTGGGGAATAAAATGTTATCTAAAGCAAGTTTCATGCATTGACCTATATAAGACATGCACGACTCTCACCAGCCTTCCAGGCAGTTTATTTGAGAGTTTGGATCAAATCTTAGATTGTTTGGTTTTACTGACATCCTCAATTTTAAATTGCTTCCTACGCTGTTAGAATGTGAGAAGGTGTGTGGAGGAGATGATTATGTAAAGGACAGCATTAGAAGAACAAACACCAACAAATACCTTTGCTTTTATATCTGAAAATCAGATAGCAGTATCAGCTGTTAATAGTAAAGTTCTTTCAGAATAGGTTTGCAAAGAACGCAATGAGACAAAATTACATCTGCTTTTTAAACTCTTCCATCATGAAGGTTTTCCTGTGTGGTGACATATATTTTAACCCAGTAATTTTCCTTATGGAAACAATTTAAGTATATGCATCAAATGCTACTGTGGACTGTCACAGAGGCTCAAAATGCATGGAAAAGTGACTGATTATAAAAAAAATCAAACCCAAACCCCAACATCTTAAATTTGATTCACTTTATTGAATAAACAAACCATTCCATTGAGAGACTCCGTTTAGGTACAGAAGTCATCCTAATGGTTTGGTTGTGCATTTGGTATGTGACAGAGCTTGTGTTAGTGACTTAAATGGCTGGGCTGGTATCGCAACTTCCTGAGCTGTTTGTTCAGTGGTTCTGGTGACAGGCCTGCAAAAGGCATCATACCCCTAAACACTCCCAGTAGCCCTGAAGCCATAATGAGCAGATACTTTCTGAAATGAGTGCATTCAAGAAAGTAAAAATAGAAATTTGTTATGCTCTTAACTGTTTTTATTTCTCAGGCTCTACTAGTCTAACCTGTGTTTGCACTAGCCAAGATATGACATTCATTATTTTTTTCACAAGACCATTTTTGACAGCAAAAGTTAGTCACAGGGCCAGAAGGCATTTCTTGGCTTTCTTTACTGCTTGTTTGCTAATTAACATCAGCCTTTGATAGGTGATGCATTTAATAATGTCCAGGATATTTCTTTGTTTTAACTTTCAGGTTCTCTAAGCAAATGGAAACTCTGCTGTCCTTGTTTTCTGTGCCTCCACAATCATGTTCCTCACAGTGCCTGGCAAAACAATCCCACAGTTTTTTTATTTTTAAGATCAAAAAGGCCTTACATGATGTACTGAAAGGTGCTGTCTGGAGTAAATGGAGTTAGTCCCTCTAAGGACTGAGGGTATTTAGGGCTGTTTGTTGAGAATTTGGTGAGTTAGGCTGTGAGATTGTTTGTCCCTGAGATACAACTACCAAAATCTTGGCGGACTGAGCATGCCTTGGGCAGTGTGTGGAGTCCGAGTCCTTGCAGTGCTCACAGCAGGACGTGCAGTCCCAGCTGCACTTGGTTGTCACTGCTATGTTGCCATTTGTACTGCTGTGCTCTTCTGTCCAGAGGAAGTCTAATACATTGCCTGACTTCTTATAAGCTGGTAATTTAGAAATGTGTAAGATTTTACACATCTCTACAAAAGGGAAGGAGGTACCTCAGAAGAAAAACCTGGCTTCTGATCAACTCGTTTCTTCCTGCTATTTACTTTAATTAATGGCTGTGACATTCACAGAGTCATTTTAATAATGTGTGTAGTAAGTGGAAGTCAGGTGCTTTGTCATTGATTGCACTTGATAACAGACTTGGCCAAATGAAAAATGAATTCCAGCTATGATAATTATGTCAGTGTTGGTAAGTCCTCTTTCTTTTCTGCCAGTGCTACACTTTGCTTTTGCCACCCCACTGCAGGTTTTGCTTTATGTTGGATTTACTCTGGTACGAATAAATCTAATTTACATCTTCTCTAGTGTGTTTATGATGTTCTTGTTGCTATTAAAGTGACAAAATGGAACAGTACTGACAAATGAGATTAGTTCTGTATTGTGCAAAAGACAGAGTTTAGGCAACTACAAACTGTGCAGACACCTTCACTTCTATGCATTCTTATAGGATAGTAGAAATTATTAATCTCACCAGACTGAGTTGTGTGTTAGATTGGCCCACAGTCTGTAGCAGGATGCCTTTTTGCTGTGTTGCAGAGTGGTGTGATGCTGGCAGAAAATGACTGTGATAACCACTTCTGCCACACTGCTTTCCATATGACTCTTCTCAGGGAACTGCAGAAAGGTTTAGATTTGAAAATCAGCAACTTCAAAGAGGAATAATATTGTATCTTAAATGATTACTAAATACGGATTCTTTTAGCAGTCACGATTCCAAAATCAGGAAATACAGATCTCAGGAGGGGATTTACATGGCCTCCTTGAACTTTCATTTGGGAGATTACTCAAAGCAATTTTGTATTTTTAAGAGAGAACTCACCTCCCATGATGATGCTGGACCAATACACAGCAAGTGTTTCTCTTTTGGGGCTGAGAGCATGAAGGTGACATACAATAACTACTACAGGTTTTGTCTGGAGTTTATAATGGATAAGTAACCTGCTGCCATATGTACATATGAAAAGAGAGTACGAACTGTGCATTTTGGGCCATTTTAGCTGACCTAGATTGATACTTGGTGTTTATTCAGAGCTAAGGATGTTCCAGACCTAGTATTTCAAGTTATTTTCTCAGAAGATATTTATTAGCTGTCCTGGTTTAAAGATAAACCGGTAGGGGAAATGAATCTAATTCACAAACAGATTATAAAACAGAACTGTAATTTAATAAAAAA